>JAJOZX010000505.1:180000-602500 GCA_023014485.1 Bathynomus jamesi
GGATCAAAAGTTCTACAAAGTGCCCCCAAGAAGGTAGCAAAATTGGATGTCTTTTCTCCTCTGGAAGCCCAGAAAACTGTAATCTACCTCCTACTCTCAATAAATCCTAATCCAAAAACACATCCGAACCCTTGAGAGCAGAATGTGTTGGTAGAACCTGTAATGGACGGCTGGTGAGCAATTCCCTCTCTTCACCAAATTTTTCCTTCTGCACATATACCACCCAGTATTGCCTGGCTTGCTGAATCTACTTACTGTTCAGAATTCCTCCCCTTCTTCTTTCTCCCTTAATATTGTTGGTAAATCTATATACCCATGCTGTCACTCTTAACAACCTTTTCAGACTGCTAATGTCCTCAAGTCTCAATATGGGGTCCTGCTGCATAACTTGACAACTGTTCACAGTGCATTTTCTCATTTCACTCACCCATTCTTCTTGAGCCTGGCATTCTCCTACAATAGGCTGATTTGGTCAGTTTTCGTTTCCAAGTTTTAGCCACTCTGGCCCATTCCACCACAAACTTGACTGTGCAAGATCTTTCACTGAAATTCCTCGTGTTGGTAAATCAGCTGGGTTTTCCATTGCTTGGGATCTGTGTGTGCTTGAATTTCCTACACCCTGTCGGCAACAAATGGTTTCCATTTCCTTGCCTGGCTTCTTAACCAGTGCCAAACTATAGTGGAGTCTGTCCAATAATAGCTTGGAATTTCATAGAGGGCCAAAGACTTTTGCACTGTAACTGCAAGCCGACTAGCAATAACTGCACCCATCAATTCCAACCTTGGAACAGAAAGCCTTTTTAAAGGTGCTACTCTGCTCTTTGCAGCAACCAACCTGCAACTTACTTCCTCTTTCAATGTGCCTCTTATATAAATACAAGTTGCATAGGCTTCCTCACTTGCATCACAAAAGATGTGCAGCTCCAGATTGTCTGGACTATTGTTCAACTCTCCAAAGTACCATCTTGGGATTTCAATGTCTCCAAGATGTGCCAATTCTTTGAACCAATATTTCCACCTTACCACCATATGATGAGATAACTCTTGGTCCCAACCAAGTCCAATTTCCCAGAGGCTCTGAAACCAAATTTTTTGCTTTATCACAAATGGAGCCACGAATCCAAGAGGATCAAAGACCTTTGAAGCCAAACTAAGAGCTGTACGTTTTGTCCACCTTGTCTCATTCTCAGCCAGCTCTACTAAAGATTTCCCATTGAAGGTAAACAAATCCTCTCCTTGCTGCCAAACAATACTTAGCACTTTTGCGTCTATTGCCCACAACTCCTTAAAACCAGAATCCTCAATACTTTCTGCTGCATCAGGTACTACACAGGACTGACTCATAAACTCCTGTAATTGAGAATGATTGGTCTGCCATTTTCTAAGCTCCAAGCCAGCCTCCCTCAACACGACTTCATTCTATATGCTTGAACCTTAGGTTCATTTTCCAACAAGTCTTTCGTATCCACCCACAGATACCTTACTGCATCTCTGTCCTCTGGTTTTAACTTTATCCGCAAAAAGGCTTGCTTCACATCTGCAGTCAATGCTACTCTACCAAACCTGAATCTCAGTAACAAGGCAAATAAATCTGCATTTAAATTTGGCCCAGCATCCAAACAGTCATTCAAGGACACACACCTTTGTGTTTGGCTGAGCCATCAAAAACTACCCTCAGTTTGGTGGTAGTTTTGTCTCGCCGTACCACTGCATGGTGTGGCAGATAATGTGCCTCCTGGCTCACCAGCTCACCTTGCACCCTTTCAGCATAGCCCTCCCTTACATAGCTTAGGATGACCTCATTGTATTCAATTAACAACTCCTCATTTTTTCTTAGCCTGTACAATGAAGTCTCCAACCTCCGATTACCTAGCTGAAGGTTTGAACCGGGTTTGCAAGAATCCTTCCAAGGGAGGCCAACTTCATAGCAACCATCTCTAAACCCAATCCCTTTTTCAAATTTCTCTAAAACATCACTGTTCACTCTACTTGCCTGTTTGTCCTTTATGCTAATGGATTCAAGTTCCCAAAACGCTTTCGAATGCCTTTCCAAACCATGGCTGTTCTCCTCAATCAGAGGTGGGGAGTTGGAGTCGGGAGTCGGGGCTCTTTTGAAGAGTCGGGAGTCGGAGTCGGGAGTCGGTAAAAACGACCGACTCCCGACTCTTTGATTCAATTTCTATATGCCAACAATTTACCAGAATACTACTCTGCCCTAAATAAATATCTTCCTGAACTAATTCTACAGGGTGGGCCGTAAGTTTCCATACATAGGAAAATTTAAACTTATGGTCTTCACGTGCGTCGGTATTTGGATCAGCAGTTTCCGGATGCTTGGATTGGTCGGCGTGGTCCTGTGGAGTGGCCTCCCAGATCCCCAGATCTCACCCCACTTGATTTCTATCTTTGGGGGCACTTGAAGGCCATGGTGTATCAGGAAAAGATACGAGACATAAATCATCTAAAGGAACGTATCACCAACGCCATTACAAGCATAACGTCAACTGTGCTAATGCGTGTTCATCAACAGTGGGGAACACGTATTGAAATGTGTTTTCAAAACAATGGCAACCATGTAGAGCATATTATATAAATAAAAATGGTTGTCCATAAAAAAATGTTTATTTTTCCTATGTATGGAAACTTACGGCCCACCCTGTAGATTCACATTTCCACATTTGATTTATTGTTCTGGTAAATCTTAGCAAATGAATTTCATATTTCTATTTTAGGATACTAGGTACCATATAAAAATTAGCAATATATTAATTATTAATTTAATTAGCCCCTATTAGTAATGAGACGTGGGCCTAGTAGAAAATCAGCAGTCTTTCAATATTTTAAGCTAAATGAGGCTGAAAGTATTTTTATTTGTCAAGTAGAAAAGGATGGTAAAGAGTGTAATGCAAAAATTAGTGCTTACACTGGGAAACATGCTAATGCTCCAACTAGAGCCTCAAACTTGAAACGCCATCTACGAAACAAACATCCCAATATTTATAAGGTTGTAGATCAGCATGATAAGGAAAGAGTCGGGAGTCGGAGTCGGTTTTTAAAAATACCGACTCAGGAGTCGGGAGTCGGTTGTTTTTGGCCGACTCCCCATCCCTGTCCTCAATCTTAACAAAAAGAGCTTTAACCTCCATTTCATTGCAATAGCTAGCAACCAGCCTAGCTTACTTTCAAGAGCTACCGGGCCTCGAGATGTGCGGACAATATTACCAGTGATGAAGTCCCAATAATAGTCAGCTCCACTCAAAAGACTATATCTTCTGTTCCTTCAAACTTATTATTGCCAAATTAATTCCTTTAACTCGCAATTCTTGGACACATGCCATATCTAAACAAGTAGTGACTGAAGCACAAAGTTCCTCAATCTCTACAGTTTGGACCTTGATAATGGGACTTTGTGGTAACAACCCCTTAACCAGAACTTTTACCTTCTTAACTTTGGTTCGGTTTTGAACGGAACCCCCAAACCCAGAAATTCTTAAATTTTCCCTCTTAAGTTCTTTAAACTTCAATTTTCTGGAAATTCTGGTCTTAATAAAGCTACACTGGCTACCACTATCAAACAACACTCTTACAGTAGCTTCTCCATCATTCCCAATTAATAAGGCTGCAGCTGTTTGCAATAATCCCCCTTTACTTTTACCCCCTTTCATAGCAGTAGCATGTGCAGAGCTGGGCAATAAATACATTGAATGTATTTAAATACTAAATACTAAATACATGGGAGAAATGTATTTAAATACTAAATACTAAATACATTTTACGAATGTATTTAGATACTAAATACAAAATACATCAATTGTATTTAAATACATTTGTAAATACATTTTAAATACATACAAATTTTAACATATGCATTCACTAATTCATGAGTGACAACAATATAAAATGCTTGATAAAGGATAAAGAAATAGTACAATCTAATTTCCGATTATATATTTCCCTTTTTAGAACAAAACAAAAACAAAAGAATTTAGAACTTACGGTGTTCAACCAGTGACATATTATACTCATTATATCATTGCAAAATGAGTAACAATTAATGAGTAGATGAGACATAAACGTAAACATAAGACGTAAACATAAACATAAGGCACCTTACGAATTCTCTTTTATTTCACGGTTGCTGCGGATCAAAACCAATCTTTCAAAAGTTTTGTGCTAGTACAGAACGTGTATTAAACCAGTAAAAGTATTTACATTTTTATATTTTGAGTATTTAAATACATTGTATTTAAATACTCATTAAAGTATTTAAATACTATATTTAAATACATGAAAACAATGTATTTATAAATACAGTTCTAAATACACAAATGTATTTAAATACGTATTTAAATACAAATGTATTTAAATACTGCCCAGCTCTGAGCATGTGCCACTGATGTCTCTACTTCTGTGGTAGGCCTACTAGGAGTGTTTTCACACAATAATGGCTGATGCCTGCCATGACATTTTTGGCACAAAATTTTAAACTTACAAAACCTTGCTCTGTGACCTTTCAAAAAACACTTAAAACATGCTGTGGACTTAGTTACCCTCTCCTTTCTCTCCTCAAAAGGTAAAGCCTCAGCCACCTCACAATCCTCACATTTATATGACTTGTGGTTGCCTTCACAAAATATGCATTCCTTGATTCCGTTTAATTTATTCTCAGTGGATGCATGTAGAGCTGACACTGTACCTGGGCTATTCCTTTTTGTAGAAACCTTGGTGCTATGCCTGCCTTTGTCCCCTTGTTTAACATCCCACTGTGCAAACTCAATTCCCTCTCGTCTTGCTAATTCTGTGCCTAAAAGACTTAATATCTGCTGAAGGGGGATGTACACATGTTCTGTAGAGTGTCCCCTACTTAATTCAAGCAAAATTGAGCTAGGCAATTCAGACTCCAGTAGAGTGACCAACATTATACCATACCTTTCCATTCCTACACCCAAGTTATCCAGGGACCTAGTTCCAAAGCTGGGCACAAACTGTTAATCCGTTAATCGTTAATTAACGAAGTTAACTTTTTCGTTAACGATTTAACTTTTAAGTTAACTTTGAAAATCATTATCGGACTAATTAACTTCCGTTACATTTAACTTCCGTTAACTCAAGTCCGTTAACCCAAAAAATTCATAAATAAACGTTTAAAAGTTTCTATTATTTTCAGTGCTGAGCAGGTGCGCAATTAATCCGCCACTGTTAATAGTGATGAACGAATTTCCATTTCCGCAGTGCAAAATCAGGCGATATATTTGTTTCCTTCGCCACAATTTGTGTCTTACCAAATATGGTAGTTATTTATGGCATTGGTTTGAGCAAAACATGGTCGACTGTAAAATCAGGCGGAAAGATTTGCCATTTGAGTTGAATGTTTCAACTTCTTTCAAGAAATATCACGAGCATTTTAAGGCACTTTCAATAATATATATGTAACAATTACAACAAATAACTACATTCGTTTCATTTGCAGTCTGTCTCTTGCGCAACATGTTTGTGCTAGTGAATATTTAAAAATAATCGTTGTCAAGTAAGTCATGTATATTTATAATATGTCTGTGAGTACCTTATTAGTAGTCTCCTTGATACATTTCAAGAACCATAAAACTGATCAGGTAAGATTTCAATTCTCATGTCACTTTGATGACATAAATTAAGTCAATTGATGTCTTACAAATGGGAGCGTTTTCACCTTAACCCTTTATGTCCTGGCGGTACTTCTAGGTACCACATCTTTAAAATCTCCATAATTATTTTTCTACCCGGTTGATCCTGCCGGTACTTTCAAGTCCCAATGTGAATTAGTTTCTTTATGAGATAATAGATGGCGTTGAGAAGTAACTGTGAGCAAGTGTTGGTGGACTTGTTCATCAAGTTCAACACAGCCATCCCCTCCAGTGCTGCAGTGGAGCGTTTGTTCTCTATGGGCAAGGACATCCTGAGGGCCAAGAGATCATCCCTGTCTGATGAAAACTTTGATATGCTAATTTTCATGAAGGGCAACATGCATCTCATGGACAAAATGGAGAACGAGAAGAAGAGGGAAAATTAAATTATATATATATATTGTGTTTTTCATTTTTTTTATAATAAAAGTTAACGTTAACTGTTTATCGGTAACTTCCGTTACATGTTTAACGAATTAACGGATTAACGGTTAACGAAGTTAACTTTTTGGTTAACGGATTAGCGGTTAACGAAGTTAACTTTTTGGTTAACGGTGCCCACCACTGCCTAGTTCTAACTTCAAATTCATCATATAACTGCAGTAACTCCTTGACACTATTGGGATTATTAACAGGAGGTATAGCTAAAAGTTCACGGAGGTGGCTTTTAATTAAGATCTCTGGCTTACCAAACCGTTTCTTTAATATATCCCAAGCCACATTATAATTAGCCTCTGTTAATGCTAATCCTGCTATTGTCTTTGCTGCCTCCCCTTCCAAGAGGGACTGCAAATAACACTGGTCAACAAAGATTTTTCATCAGAGTAAAATTTGTGTTGGCTGGATAGCATTTTTCACGTTGATTCCAAAACTGCATTCAGATTTTTTCTAGCACGTATAGTTTTCAAGATGAAGGCATATATATAACTACACAGATTTAACCATTTTAAATAGACAAAATACTAATATTTCAACATTTGATTGTGTTTATTTTATTGTTTTTTTTAGTTTATTCATCTTATTTATTTCAATTATCTTAATTATACATCTTATGTATTTCAGGTGTGAGCTTTTACGTCTAGCAGCATTGTGATTCAGGCAACAACGCCGTGCTTTGTGTGTCAAAAGATCAGTCCAGTCCAAGAACTTGTGTCAAGTTGGTGTACATTTTTTTTGAAATTATAGTTTGCTCAGGTCAGTCAACATGCCTCGACAATGTAAGAATTACCCCGACAAGTTCTGTTTCGTATGCGGCCAGTTGACAACTAAAACACAGCGACGAAGTATTACAACCGACATTAAGAAAATATACAAGCTATACTTTGGTTGCCATCTAGGTGACCAAGATAAACCATGGGCGCCACATCAAATCTGTTCTGGCTGTTCAAATGGATTACGTGATTGGCTTAACAAAAAGAAAGCTTCAATGCCATTTGCCATACCCATGATATGGAGGGAGCCGAGAGATCATCATGAAGACTGTTATTTTTGTAGTGTGAACTTAATGGGGTTTTCTGCCAAGAACAAACACCAGATTGTATATCCAAACTTGGATTCAGCACGTAGACCAGTAAAACATGATGAAACATTGCCCATTCCAATCCCCCAAGTGATAGGTTAGATTCTATCATAGATGACATGGAAAGTGATGAAGGTGCAACTGGCGTTTCAGGACCATCTACAGAACCAGAGTACACTTTTGAAGGTAGACATTTAGAGCCTAAAAAGTTAACCCAAGGACAGTTGAATGATCTTGTTAGAGACTTATCGCTGTCTAAAGAGAAATCAGAGCTTCTCGCCTCAAGACTAAAGGAGAACAATTTACTTGAGAACAATGTTCGTATTAGTTACTACCGAAAGCGGAATTTTGAATTAACAGCATTCTTTTCAGTAGACGGTCCTCTCTGTTATTGCCATGACATCAATGGACTATTTACAGCCATATCTCAGACGTATGTGGCATCTGAGTGGCGCCTCTTTATTGATTCGTCGCAGAGAAGCCTGAAAGCAGTTCTTTTGCATAATGGTAATATAATGCCATCCATCCCCATTGCCCATTCCGTCCATCTAAAAGAGACATATGACAATATGGATATACTACTTAAGGCAATCAAATACGACAGTCATCAATGGAATGTTTGTGGAGATCTAAAAGTTATAGGAATGCTTATGGGTATGCAGTCAGGATTCACAAATGGATATGTGAAAACTTTCTTGGAAGCAACAAGTCACCTGCGTATAAGGATGGAGTCAAGAACCTCCTTGATGCACTTAACACTTGACTAGAATGAACTACTGATTGAAAACTGTCTGCCCATCCTTGCCATTCCTGAATACTCCCAGAAAATGTTTGAGTATAAGCCAATTCAGTGATTTACTTCACTTAAATTTTAACATTTACTTCACTTAGAGCAACCTTTTTAGTTTCTAATATGGAAAGCTGCGCAGTCACTAAGCTTAAATCCTCTTGCTCTATGGCAGAATCTATAGTAGCAATGACCTTTGTAATTAGACCTTTGTAGGCGCTGCTCCTTTTTTTAAACTTGTTCAATTCAGCTGCACTCATCTTCAATGCAAACAACAATTGGGCTCAATGCCAAATAAGCTGAATTAGCAAAAATACTTAACCAAACTGATCAAACGCAAATTTTGCTCTTTTCAAATAAACTGAATTGGTTGGTTGGGGTACTGACCAACCACCAGTATGGAATACCAAATTTTCCACCCAAGTAACTGGCGCACCGAAGACTGCAACCTTCGCCTCCGAATAATAAACCCAAATTAACCAAACCGTTAAAATGTAGGCCCAAAACAACGACAGACGAGTGGCCAAGTTTTGCAATTGGGCGACCAAACTTTCTACCCTGGGACCTTAACTCAATAGTAAATCAAAATTAACCAAACGGTAAAAATGTAGGCCCAAAACAACGACAGACGAGTGGCCAAGTTTCACAATTGGACGACCAAACTTTCTACCCTGGGACCTTAACTCAATTATACTCAACCCGATTAGGCCTAACTTGGGGTACAATTTGTACAATCAGAACTTTGCCGAAAAATAGTCACTGACCCAGTTATGGAAAACTGATGTGTGGGTAGTTGGGAGGTAACGAAAATGGTTCACTGAGTAGGTAGGTAGTTAATCTAACAATTATTAAATTCCTTTTATGTCAATAACTGGGTGGATGAAACCAATTGGTTGCTCACCAGAGTTATTCTCCACACTAGTATTTATATACTGTGTGACAAGAGCGTGCTCGGTAATAGATATACATTACCGATCAACCAACTGAAAAAAGACCAGGAAGACGCTGGTGGAAAAAGCCCCGCGAAAAGGAGGACAAGGGAGAACGAAAACGAGGAACGGGGCGACAAGACGGAATGAGAGAAGGGAGAAGAACAAACAACGGAAAAAGATCCCCACCAGCAAGTACGCTCTCAACAATTAAACAAAAGGGGAAAAGGGACTCTAATAACTAGCAATGACTAATTGTGTTTTTAACCCAGTTAGAAGTAAACGCAGTAAATTAAGCTGGGTCAGACAAATTAGGCCTACATTGTGGCCTAAGACCTAGCATCAACTCATAGCTTAACAAAGGTGAAGGTAGATTGCCCTAACCTAATTTGGTGAGGAATCCTACTGTTAGGGTTGCCAACCGTTCTTTTTTGAAAAGGACAGTCCATTTTTGTAGATTTTTGTCCTTGTCCTTTCTTGAGTTCGGAAAGGACACCATTTGTCCTTTTCTGATAACAATCTTGTTCCAAACACGTTTTGTAACAAAACTTTTGTTTAAAAGGAAATAATTATAAAGTCTTAAGTCGAGTAAAATTTCATAAGTTTTATCTATTTCTGGAACATTTGCATATTGCGAAAGAATTTTCAGTGTGATGAACGCTAAATGGCGTGATGATAGAAACCGATGTTCGGTTGAACTAGTAAAAAGTGCGCTTTTTGTTTCTTTCAATTTAAAGGATAATTGTTTGGGTTTTGCGGAAAAAATAAAAAATGATACTCTTTTACTGAAGTCTGCAAAAATTCAAGAAAAGTATATATTTAAAAATAAATAAATATCAAGTTACCATAAATGGGTCAATATCTGTATATCAATAAAAATATTTCCTTTAAAAAAATATGCAATAAAAAAGCATGCAGTATAAATTGTAATAAATTATAAATAAAATTTTACTTCTTTCCCTGACCCTGTAGACAGTATATTGGAATGGATGTTCTTGTCCTTTATTCAAACTTCATGGAGTTGGCAACCCTACCTACTGTGGACCTCAATTTATCTGCCCGCTCTGGACCATTTCCGGAATCTCTAGGCTGACCCCTACAAGGCTAGACTTAATCTACTCTATAGTTAGACTGGAGATATAAGGGGTGGGTTAATTGTGGACCAATTCATACAGAGCATTTTTCACACAGTCTTGGGCTTGAATCAGGTTCTGAAGGACCATGTTATTATTTTTTTATTGGATTCAAAATCCCAGCTGAGCCGTGAACGGCCAAGCTCTGAAGGGCCAGTTCAACCTACAGCCCAATTAAGCTAGATTAAAAACTTACGGACTTAGAGGTCCTATTAGGTCCTACCTCAGGGTTGTTGACTCGATGTGGGACTACCTTAGGCCTCAGTTGCATGAATTTAAGATAAAAAACAAAAGGGGCACTATTTATGATCTTTCTAAACCTTGCAACAACAACACAACCTGCACTATTGCACGATGCAACAATCTTATATCTAAACAACCAAACTGAATTGCAAGAGAGCTCTCTATAAGACTACACCCTGTAAGTACCGCATTCCACAAACGAGTAGAAAAGACGCGCAGCGCCCAAAAAAATGATGCCACAAGAGCCCAAAAATGCTAGCTCTAAATTAAGTGAATTTTTCACTAACCTTACAATTATGAGATGGATATATATATACACCTTAACTTAATATATACAAGCAATGCTGCATCAATCAGCTTAGTCATCATATCGAACTGGGACAACAATGGTTCTTCCTCTTCTAGATTTTCTAACACACGGAGATCAAGCTGGTGGCCCCGCCTCTAGTCCTGGCTTGGTGGAGGAGCGAGTTGCTCTCGCGCTCTCCATCGTACATAGCCAGGTACACCCAGCTCATCTGGTACCGTCCTGAGCCGGGCATTTAGGCTTCTCTTGAAAACTTCAACTTTGACCACTATAATGTTTTTGAGATCCTTTGGAAGCTGGTTGAAAATTCTTGGCCCCCTGACAACCAAGCTATTTTCCTTCAGAGTTGAGGAGGTCCCTTCTCCGGCCTTTAATTTGGGAACACTACACATTCTGCCTTTCCTATTTTCCAGCGTTGTCTGGATGGTAATTGGGTTTAGTTTGAGATTTGGTACCAGTTTTTCGATAATTTTCCATATGTAGATTATGGTATACTAGGGTGTGTCAATTTGGGAGGTGAAAATTAATTTTTGCCAATTCCTTCACTGAGGGGTTTTAAAAATATGTTTTTGGATGTGAAGAATTCAAATCTGCTATTATTTTTATGATTGCTCAACACTTAGCTTGGTAAATCTACGTTTGATTAAAAAACACATAAATTGCTCTCGGAAAACAACATTTATTAATTTTAGCTTCTCAAAATGTCAGGTAATGCTATAAAAATTTTAGTTTCTCTGCATAAAACATATCCTAGTAATCATAAAACATATCCTGGTAATCATAAAACAACATTAGAAAGTAATGACATCAGTAAAAAAAAAATATTTAAACAACAAGTTTCATCAAGTCTTGCTTTGATTCGTTCTTGGACATCAGCCGCCGACTTGCTTCTTGGCCTCTGATATAGCCCTCACGTTTCTCATGTGTATACACCCTGCCTGCTGCCTCTGTGACTTGTTTCACACACCTCTCTATTGACTGAGCATGACAGGGCCACTGTCAAACTTGCATAGGCTTGTCAAAGAACTTCTTTGCTTCCGCTGTAGTCAGTTTACATGTCAAAGGAGGTTCAAATACCCCGTCAGACCAGTCTGTCAGCTCCAACACGGAAGAAGCACTGGGGTTGATGGAAGGTGTCTTCCTGGGACGTACAGAAAGATCTCCAAGTGTGTCATCATCTCCACCCCTCATGTCAACAATCTTTTGGACACCAGCTCTCCTCTCCTCACTGTCATCTGAGCACAAGAGTGTCTGGATTATCATTTCGCTGAATGCATACCATGCTGAGCGCTTGATGGTTGGCAAAACAGCATCCACTACAGCCTTCTTTTGCAGCCTAACTAGCCGCAGCTGAAACAAGATGTGGCGTGGGCCTTCCACCCAAGAGTGTTTTACTTTGATGTTGAACCAACAGGGGTAGCACACACCAACAATGTATTCCACTATCAGTCTTAAGTTGTTGAGGGTTTTGCCTCTAGTTAAGGCCATGTTTTGAAACCCATATGCGACAAAGCCTGTTTGCTGTTGTCAACCACCTTGAATGGCTCAATGGACCAATCTCAAGAAGGGCCAGATCTGTGGGAAGTTCTCTTGTCCTTATGGCCTGTGTGATCCTATACCCGTACGCTTGATCAGTAGAGAGATCCTTTACGACATTGTCACTCAGTGAAGTAAGAGGCTCTCCAATTGAGAGTTTGGTGAATGAAGGATCAATTTCAAGTTCGGTTGCAGTGTCTAGCATCTTGCCAATGTTACCTGTCCACTTGTTGTTAGACAAGGTCTTCCCATCCAGTGCTGTGATCAAGTGTCGCAGGGGTAACTCGTTAGTGTGGAGGGCACAAACCAACCAGATCAGCTTACGGCAAAGCTTGACCTCTACCCAATGCATGGAACCACCCTCCCAGCCAGTGTTAACATTTGTAGAATCACCTCCAATGGCCTGCAGGCTTTTATCAATGCCCTTCTTCTTCATGAAATCTACAAGATTATCAGCAATAACTTCAGCAGGTTTTTTTCTCGTTGAGCCTTTCTCAAGAGTGAAGTGGTAGAGATATCTTCCACCTGGCTCACTGCACTCAGAATAATGCTCTTCTTTGATGATGCTGAGGAACTGACGATCTGAATTGTCTGCTTTCAGCATAACTTTAGTTGTATCTTGACGGCCGTCAAAGAAGATGCAGTCAATTTCACCCTTCTTACAAAGATCATCAAATTCCTGATCCAGGGATCTCATAACTTTTTCTTGGGCCCTCTTGACTTTATTGTGATCAACTACAAGTCTCTTGTCTTCTTCAGTGATCAAGCCAGCATCCATAAAGGCAGCAGTGGTGGTGGCAGCTGTGGCACGCAGGCCAACACCATATCTGATGCTATGCATAGAACATTAGGTATTTCTAATGTGTTGTACTCTGGCTTTTTATTGGAAGTTGAAGACGTGCTTGGTATTTCTAATGTCACTTCATAACTTCCATCCTTTCCATCTTGAGCATCAGCTATTTGTTCTTCATTTTCATCATCAGAGAAAATTATTTCATTTGATGGCATTGAAACATCCTGCTTACTTGTCTGCTTATATTCAGCAAGCCTTCTTCTTTCGTCTTCTTGCCGCTTCTGCTTTTTGACTTGTCTGTTGTGCTCAGGTTGATCTGGCAAGCCAATCTGATGTGGTCCAATAGAACCAGACTTGTCTCTCTGACCTTTAATGAAAGCAAGTTCCTTCACAGGGATCTTCATCTCCCTAGGGCATGTACAGTTAATGTGGGTTTCGTTTTTGCAACCAGCATCTGCAAGGCAGCCAAATTCAGAGCAGAGAACAATTTTACACTTGCAACTGAGGATGTCAAAAAGCTTGTCAAGTTTTGCAATGAAAGCCTCTTTGACATGTAGGTTTCCTTTCCCAAGAGATATGTTTTTGGCCTGCTCCCAGCTCTCTTGGATCTTGTTTAAGATTGTGACTCGTGAATTTACAACGGGGGCTACAAAAGAACTGTTTGCTCGTTCCCATTTTTCAAGCACTTTAGGGTAAATGTCCTTTGCAAGACTGGCTGCTGGGTAGTTTCTCACATCCTCACCACTTTGTTCTCTTAGCAGTAGCCCATATTTCAGAACGTCTCGCAGAGTTGGGAATTCAGAGGGCAACAACTCTCTTCCAGTTCCAATTAGGTTGCTCATATGTGTGAATGTCCCCAGTCTTGTCCTCCTTTTAGAAGCCATTGTAGGTCAATTCCCACTGGTTAGGATGGTAGCACTGACGGACAAGTAATCTTCAGCACACTGATGAATATGTTTCAACCTGTGAAATAAGCAAAAACAGCAGTGCATTATATATACAGCATATATAATTATTAATATAATAATCACCATTATAATAATAGCCCAGTTTTGTTTGTTTGTTTGTTTGTCTGTCTGTTTGTTGCAGAATTGTGTCACTTTCTGAAGGAATCACCATTATAATAATAGCCCAGTTTTGTTTGTTTGTTTGTTTGTCTGTCTGTTTGTTGCAGAATTGTGTCACGCTCTGAAGGAATCACCATTATAATAATAGCCCAGTTTTGTTTGTTTGTTTGTTTGTCTGTCTGTTTGTTGCAGAATTGTGTCACGCTCTGAAGGAATCATCACCATTATAATAATAGCCCAGTTTTGTTTGTTTGTTTGTTTGTCTGTCTGTTTGTTGCAGAATTGTGTCACGCTCTGAAGGAACTATATATAAAAAGCTCCATTCCTTCTTCTTCTTTTTCTCCTCCGTTACGTTTTTAAAAACCTAACCGTTTGATAAGGTTCACATTTTTATACAGATTGTTTGAGCTGCTATGTTATATTTATCTATAAGCATACACTTTATTAATAACATTTTGAAAATTTTTTACAGGTTTTTTTACTTAATATTTTGAAAAAATTTACAGGTTTGTTTAATTAGTATTTTGAAATTTTTTTACAGGTTTTTTAAATTAATATTTTGAAATTTTTTTACAGGTTTTTTTAAATTAATATTTTAAAATTTTTTTACAGGTTTTTTTAAATTAATATTTTGAAATTTTTTTACAGGTTTTTTAAAATTAATATTTTGAAATTTTTTTACAGGTTTTTTTATTATATTTTATAATGATCCTATCCTTTTTTATACTAACAGTGTTCAGGGTATCATTCCTGACTTAATAAGCTTGCTCTTCTTTTAAGTTTTCGTTCTCTTGCCAATAGTCTTCATATTTCCGCAGCAATCTCCATTTTCGTGGTTCATATATATTTTACTGTCATTCTTGACGGCACGGGTACACTATTATTTAAATAACCATGGACTTCGTAAGCAACTTTCACTCAATAAGGGAACTCCGATGCACCTCCGATAGAGGAACGAACGGCAAGTCAAATTTGCCGAAAGCCATCGACTTTATTTTAAACGTCGATAAAATTTCTACGCTTCGCGAAGGAAATGAGACATCGGCGGAGCAGATTATAAATAATGGTGATAAAACTTTTACCGATTACGATAATACTATTTCTCTTGGGAGAACACTTTCGGTGGTACGCGAGGCTTTTTTTATAAACAATATAAGTAAAAATGAGGTCCGCAATCCCCATTATAATAATAGCCCAGTTTTATTTATTTATTTATTTATTTGTTTGTTTGTCTGTCTGTCTGTTGCAGAATTGTGTCACGCTCTGAAGGAATTAGATAGGAATAATTAGAAGCTATGAATTATTGCTTAGCAAATTAAAATGTTGCCCAAGCTCACCTTCCGAGATTAATTATTTGTTTTATTTTATTATAAGTAACTATGATACGTGTTAATTAAACTGATAGGATTCCAAATAAATTAAAAGCTTTTGGAATAAATTTTTACTTAGCTGGAGTATTGTTGTTCAACCACAAAATATATTGTTGTGAAATATAAAACATGGAAGACCCCGCAGAAAGAAGACGTCGCTTAGCCAAGAGAAAGGAAGGCCAGACAAAGAGCTCAGGAAAGATACAATCGTACCCAAGCAAGACGGAACTCAGACACTACGATTGATGTGGTTGATGTAAATGAAGATATTGATTCTGTTGTGCACAGCGAAAATAGAATCACTCGCAGGAACGAAATTGAAATGAGAAGAATAACCGAGAGGAGACGTAGCGAAACTCGAGAAGAAACTGAAGCAAGACTTGAAACAGCTAGATTAAGGATAATGGAAAGAAGACAACAAGAAACACAGGAAGAAACTGGAGCAAGACTTGGAGGGGACAGGTTAAGGATAATGGAAAGAAGACAACAAGAAACACAGGAAGAAACTGAAGCAAGACTTGGAGCGGACAGGTTAAGGATAATGGAAAGAAGACAACAAGAAACACAAGAAGAAACTGAAGTAAGACTTGAAACAGCCAGGTTAAGGATGGTCGAAAGAAGACAACAAGAAACACAGGAAGAAACTGAAGCAAGACTTGGAGCAGCCAGATTAAGGATGGTCGAAAGAAGACAACAAGAAACACAGGAAGAAACTGAAGTAAGACTTGAAGCAGCCAGGTTAAGGATGGTCGAAAGAAGACAACAAGAAACACAGGAAGAAACTGAAGCAAGACTTGGAGCAGCCAGATTAAGGATGGTCGAAAGAAGACAACAAGAAACACAGGAAGAAACTGAAGCAAGAATAGCAATTGAAAGAATTAGAGCGTCTCGAAGGATACAAAATAGAAGAAATACATTACTTCCGGCTCATAGAGTTAATAACAATACATTTGATGAGGAAAATTATTTATCACACTCATGCGGACCTATGAATATTGTTTGCCAATATTGCAATGCTAAGCATTTTGTGGTAGAACGTCCGACAGATGGTAAATTCAACAACTGTTGCCATAAGGGCAAAGTAATATTACCACGCCGAAGAGATCCTCCAGCATATCTTCAAGACTTAATGAGTAATCCAATGAATTCTAATTACGGACATTTCAACGATAACATCAGGTCCTATAATTCTGCATTATCTTTCGCTTCAATGGGAGCAGTTATCCCATGTTCCTGGTCATGGGCCATATTGCTTTCGAGTACACGGCCAAATATACCATCGAACTGGAAATATACATCCAAATGAAGGTGAATCACGACAGTATGCCCAGCTATATGTAGTGGATTCGAGAATGGCTACTGGTATTAGATTAGGTAATCACAATAATTTTAGGTGCATAGCAGAAATAATGACAGTCTTGGACCAAATGATCAGGACAAATAATGTTTATGCTTTGGCATACAAAATGCTAGGAGAAGTTGAAAGAGAAGAAAATGAACGAGCATCAGAACACAATATTCCGACACCAGTTGTTAACATGGTATTTAACCGAGACAGAAACAGTGACCGAAGACGTTACAATTTACCATCTGTGGATGAGGTAGCTATGATTTTCACAAATAATGATGGAGAACCTCCTTTTGACAGGGATTTTCGTGTATATCCACGAAATAATGAAGCTCCTCTCATTACATTGAACATATTGAGTCCAAATCTTGACCCTATGGTCTATCCATTATTCTTTCCTTATGGAGAACCAGGATGGCAACCAAGAATGAGTATTAATGATAACTTAATTACCAACAATAGACGCAACAATGGACGTAACAATATTAGCATGTTACAATACAAGGTGGCTCAAACTACAGTGAGAGATGAGTATAACGCACTTCTGCACGGAGGAAAATTATTCCAGCAATGGGCTGTAGATTCCTACATTCAAGTAGAGGCCAACAATTTAAATTTTGTCAAGTATCAACAAAGACGCCTTAAAGTTGAACAATATCAAGGGCTATCTGATCATTTAGCCAATGTTGCTGACAATGCAGGAACTCAGGTAGGGAGAACTGTTATATTGCCATCGTCGTTTCAAGGATCACCTAGAAACATGAGGGAGCGTTACCAGGACGCCATGGCTTTGGTTAGAAAATTTGGAAAACCCGATTTATTCATGACAATGACATGCAACCCTTCCTGGAGTGAAATAAAAGATAATCTCTTCTTCGGGCAGCAGCCTTCAGACCGACCAGATATTGTGGCAAGAGTTTTTCACATAAAATTGGAAGAATTAATGAAGGATATCTTAGAAAAAAGCGTTTTTGGTACTATTAGAGCTTACTGCTTTTCCATCGAATTCCAGAAACGTGGCCTGCCTCATGCACATATTTTATTCATAATAGATGAAGAAGACAAATTTAATAGCCCTGATGAAATTGCTAAAGTAGTTTGTGCAGAAATATCCAATGTTAATGATGAACCCAGGCTTCACGAAATTATTAAGGATTGTATGGTTCACGGCCCATGCGGCAACTTAAATCCAAATGCTCGTGTATGGAAAATAACAAATGTACTAAGGGTTTCCCTAAAGAATTCAAAGATAACACACAAGCAGATGTTGGTGGATATCCATTATATAGACGCCGGCCAAACACTACATTGTTTATAAGAAATAATACAATTGATAATAGATATGTTGTTCCTTATAATAAGTATCTTAGCTTGAAGTTCAACTGCCACATTAATGTCGAAGTATGTTCATCCGTGAAATCAGTGAAATATATATATAAATATATCTACAAAGGATATGATTGCGTGAATGCTCAAATGGAGATTAACAGTGTTCAAGGTATCATTCACGACGAGATATCAGAATATTTAAATGCCAGATATATCAGTGCCCCAGAAGCGATGTGGCGTCTGTTAGAATATGAAATGCACAAGAAATCACATGCCATTATACGTTTGCCAGTTCACTTGGAAAGAGAGCAGAATGTATATTTCACAGAAGGAGACGAAAGACGTGCATTAGAAGCAGCAAGTCGTAAAAATACACGGCTTACAGCTTGGTTTATTTTGAATCGGCAAGACCAGCAGGCCCGAGAATTGCAATATACATCCATACCATATCATTATGTTTTTAATAACAATACTACTTTGTGGAAGCCTCGACAACGCGGTGCTGGAAAAATTATTTCACGCATGTATACTGTTAGTCCAAAGGACTCACAACGTTACCATCTCAGGATACTTCTGTTACATGTAAAAGGTGCTGTTAGTTTCACAAGTTTGCGCACAGTTAATGGGGTCGTTTATGCAACTTATAAAGAAGCTGCTAAGCAGAGAAATTTGATTAGCAATGATGATGAATGGATTAGATGTTTGACTGAGGCTTCAATGGACCAAACTCCTCATCGCATCAGACATTTGTTTGCTTTAATTTGCGCATTGAATAATCCTAATAACCCAGTTCAGCTCTATCAGCAATTTGAAGAAAAAATGCTAGAAGATTATGACAACCAAGAATATCCTATTGAAAGAGCAAGAATGGAGTGCCTAAAACATATTGAAAGTGTCTTGGTAATACATGGTTTAAAATGTGCGGCAATAGGACTACCTGATCCCGGATTAGTATCTCATAATAATTTGACTAAGCAATATGATCTATTACCACATGATCAACTTGAAGCAAGAATCAGTAGCTTGAATATCAGGCAACAAGATATATTTGAAAGGATCATCACTGCAGAAAATGATGAGACAGCTGCTCATAGATTCTTCTTCGTGGATGGACCAGCAGGATCTGGAAAGACATATCTATACAATACTTTGATGTGTTACTTGAGACGAAAAGGAAAAACGATTCTGTCATATGCAACCACAGGAATCGCTGCAGATCTGTTAGGTGGACGCAGTGGCGGTTCCTCATATGGGCAATATGGGCAGCCGCACAGGGCGGCATTTGTGGATGGGCGGCATGAGCGCCTGCAAAAAAAATAAAAATAAAAATAAGAATAAATAAATAAATAAATAAATAAAAATAAAATAAAATAATAAATAATAAAGCTCAATAATATATTTTTATTAATAAAAAACCATCTATTGCATTTTCCATAAACCTTCCCATAAAAGACCTAAACAATGCAAAATGCTTCCAGATTAATATTATTGGGAATAAAGGCCCATACTTTAACATATGTAATGTTATTTTTCTGGGTTTGGTTAAATAGTGAAATGTATATTATTTATTACAGAACGAATCTTCACACTAAGCCACTAAGGTCTGTCAAATAACCGCAAATGGATAAGAAGAGGTCAAAGCTATCAGGTGCTCAGTTTAGAAAAAAGAGGAAAGAAGAAGAGGAGAAACGAGCAAAAGATAAAGGTATAGAGCTATGTCATCTACTCTTCACTGCTATATTGCACTGCTATTTTGTGATATAGCTTTCTGAGTCATTTGAAGTGTACTATTATGTATATAATTAGCCATTAACCAAGGAGGTTGTATTATTCATTTGTTTCCTATTCTAAAAGTTTAATAAATTGTGCTTAATAACATGTTAAATTAATTGTACTAGCCTATTCATGCATTGGTCTGTTATGTTCTATTTTACTATTTGCAGGGGCACTTTTGAAATATTTTGGAACACCCTCTGCCACTAGCCAGGATGAGAAGCCGTCTACTTCTGCCATTATTGAGGCTGAGGAGCCATCTACCTCCTCAGCCTCACATATGTCTCCACAAATGCAGTCTGATCCTGAGGATGAAGACCCATTTGCTTCTACTTCTCCCGGCAGGACTCTTCAGGTAAGTTTGTGTGCACATATGTCTGTGAGTGTGTGCGTGTGTGTGTATGTGTATGTGTGTGCATCCCTGCAAAGCATTTTGCAAACAGTTATAAATTATAATGTTATTATCACTGGGTCTGGGTTACTGGGTATGTGTGGTGTTTCACCACCATAATTCCATAACACCACCACCATAACAAAGTGCTGTGAATAATGTGTTATCTAACTTAGGTGTGTATACTAATGAGTAATGCTCTTGTTCTTTCTATTAGAAATGCCTGGAGCAGAATCGCCTCCTGAGGATGAGTCTCTGTCCACCGACCCTGCTAACTGGCCTTCAGTTCTGACTGAGAGAATTCGGACACAACTGGTTTCCAGGGGACCAAGTCAAGTACCATCTGACTTTGTATTCCCTAGAAACGACAGTGACGGAAGAAGTTTCCACCATCAATACTTCAGGAAGTCATTGGTTAGTGGGGAAAATATAACCAGAAGTTGGTTGGTCTATTCCTTAAAAAACAACAGCCTTTTCTGTTTCTGTTGTACATTATTTTCCAAGAAGAAAATAAATTTAACAAGTTTGGGACTCTCGGACTGGAAGCATGCAAGCTCATTGCTCACATCACATGACAACAGTTCAGAACACCTAAATTCTATGAAAATCTGGAAAGAACTGGCAGTGAGGATGAGAAAGGGGGAGACCATTGACAAGCAGGAGATGGCACTTCTGGAGGCTGAGAAGTTGAGATGGAGAGCGGTGCTGACACGTCTCACTGCTATTGTGCATTCTCTGGCAGTTAGGAATTTGGCACTAAGGGGACATACAGAAAAATTGTTCTCACCATCAAATGGCAATTTTCTGAAAGAAGTTGAACTGATGGCACAATTTGATCCTATAATGCAAGAGCACATTAACCGTGTCCAAAAAGGGACCTCCAGTCACACCAGCTACCTCGGCCACCACATACAAAACGAACTCATTGATTTGTCGAGCAGCAAGACCATTTCAGCAATGGTGAGCGACATCAAACAATCAAAGTTTTTTTCAATAATTCTAGATTGCACTCCAGATATCAGCCACACTGAACAGTTGTCAGTTGTGATTCGGGTTGTGTCACTGGAGGGGAAGCCCCATATAAAGGAACATTTCATGGGGTTTTTGGAGGCAGAGGAGTCCACTGGTCAACATTTGGCATCTCTGATTCTGAAGAGACTGGAGGAGCTAAAAGTTCCTTTCATGGACTGTAGAGGACAATCATATGACAACGGGGCCAACATGAGGGGAAAAAACAAGGGTGTTCAATCCAGGCTCCTAGAAATTAATCCCAGAGCTCTGTTTGTTCCATGTGGGGCTCATTCTCTGAATTTGCTTGTGGCCGATGCTGCTAAGGGATCTATTGATGCCACAAGTTACTTTGGCATCTTGCAGAAGCTTTACAACTTGTTTTCAGCCTCCACACAACGATGGGCCATTTTGAAAAAACATGTGAACATCACATTGAAGATGTGGTCTGATACAAGGTGGGAAAGCAAGATCAAGAGTGTGGAGCCCCTGAGATATCAGGCAGCTGCAGTGAGAGATGCACTGATCGAGGTGAGGGACCACACCAAAGACTCTGTAATAAAGGTCGAGGCTCAATCTCTGTCAGAGGAGGTTGGGTCATACCGCTTCGCCATTTGTTCAGTGGTGTGGCATGACCTGTTGTGCCAAATTCAGCATGTGAGCAAGCAGATGCAGTCTCCTAGCATGCACGTTGATGTTGCAGTAAATCTCCTAAATAAAACAGAGAGAGGTCTCCGCAATTACAGGGCAACAAGTTTTGTGGCTGCACAAATGGCAGCCACAGATATCTGTGAACAAATGAATGTGGAGGCTGTGTTAAAACAAAAACGGCTGAGGTCCACAAAGCAGCACTTCTCCTATGAAGCATCTGATGAGCCCTTGATTGATGCTTTGAAGAAGCTGGAGGTGACATTTTTCAATGCAGTGGTTGATGCTGCAACATCAGCCATTCAGGAAAGATTTTCCACGTTGGAAATTGTGGGAGAGAAGTTTGGAGTGCTGACACATTTCCAAAATCTCACATTTGAGGAGCTGACAGAACAATGTGTGAACCTTAGTACTACACTACACTTTAAGGGACAATCTGACTTGGATGGCAGAGAGCTTGCACAGGAGCTGAAGAACTTGCCTGACTTGCCATCAAAGACCATATCCTTGCTTGAACTGCTGACATTTATCCATGAAAGGGAGCTCTCTGAAATATATCCAAATTTGTGGACTGCTCTCAGAATTGGTCTTACTCTTCCAGTCACTGTTGCTGAAGCAGAGAGGAGCTTTTCAAAGCTGAAGCTCATCAAATCCTACCTGAGGTCAACTATGTCACAGGAACGCCTTACCGGTCTGGCCATCATCAGTATAAATCATACAATTGCTGAGCAGATTTCATATGATGATTTAATTCATGACTTTGCATCAAGGAAGGTAAGAAGAGTCAGGCTTTAGATGGCAGTTGTGCTGTGGTGCAATTTATTTTGTTTCTTGTTCAAAGTGTAGCATAATAATTACCCTCTCTTAAGTGTCTTATTCTATTTATGTGATAGAGCATTTGTACAATTTAGAAATTTGATTCTCTAGTTTATTTATGGCAGTTGTGCAATTTAATTTGTATTTTTCCTGTTCATAGTATCATAATTACATTCTCTTAAGTGAGTTATTCTATTTACGTGATGAAGGATTTGTAAAATTCAGAAATTTGAGTCTTTGTTTTGGTTCTGAAGTTCCAACAATTAGTCCAATAAAAAGTTATTTTGTGAAAGAGTTATGTCTGTCCTTTATTTTGGGGGGATTCGAATGTGTGTGTGTTGGCGAACAGGGGGGGGGGCGCTGAAGGTGAGGTTCGCCCAGGGCGTCATGTAAGCTAGGACCGCCACTGGGTGGACGCACTGTACATAGTGGATTCAGATTACCTGTTCCAGTCATGGAAACATCAACTTCTTCAATGAGAATTCCTTCCAATGAGTCCAATAGTATACGCCTGGCTTCTGTGCTCATTATCGACGAAGTGTCTATGCTTTCCTTAAATGCTCTCAGAATTATTGATATGCTACTAAAGGAAATCATGAATAACAACAAACCTTTCGGAGGCAAACTTCTTCTCCTCGGCGGAGATTTTCGCCAAACAGCCAATGTTATCCCAAGAGGTTCAAACATTGATGTCATAGAGTCATGTATCAAGCATTCGCCACTTTGGAATTATGTTCAAACATTCACCCTTAGTGATAACATGAGAGCAGCAGGACAAAATGAATTTTCTACATGGCTTCTTAAAATTGGTGATGGAACTCTAATAAGTGATGTTAGCATGGGATCAAGTACTGTTGAAATTCCAAGAGATATTCTCATTAAAAATCATTTACCTGAAGTTATATATGGAGACTCGATTGAAGTTAGTAGTGCTGAAGCAATAGCTGAACTAGCTACCAAAATAATTCTTACATGTAAAAACAAAGATGCAATGAGTCTTAACAACGAATTATTGGACCGTATAGTAGGTGATGTTGTAACATATAAAAGTGCAGACTCACATGTGGCTGATGATGATGAATCGGCATTAAACTTCCCTGTAGAGTTCCTAAATCAACAAATTGTATCAGGATTGCCTCCTCATGAGTTAAAGTTAAAGAAAGGTTCCATAATTATGCTATTGAGAAACCTTAATCCAAGGAATGGACTTTTAAATGGCACCCGTCTGGTTGTACTGTCACTAAATGAACATTACATTCATGCTCGAATATTAACCGGGAGCCATGCTAACACTGAAGTGCTCATACCAAGACTAGATCTCATGCCAAGTGATACAACATTGCCTTTTGTAATGAAACGGAGACAGTTTCCAGTTATACCTGCATTAGCAATGACAATAAATAAATCTCAGGGCCAATCATTCGATAAGGTTGGATTGTTTCTACCCAGACCAGTATTTAGCCACGGGCAACTCTATGTGGCTCTTAGTAGAGCTCGGAACAGAAACAATCTTAAAGTTGAAATTACAGAAACTGAAGAACAAGGAGAACTTATTGCATCAAGGATTTTTACAAAGAATGTAGTTTTAAAAGATCTTTTGTAATAATAATAAATATATTTTATAATGATCCTATCCTTTTTTATACTAACAGTGTTCAAGGTATCATTCCTGACTTAATAAGCTTGCTCTTCTCCTACGTTGTCGTTCTCTTGCCAATCGTCTTCTTATTTCTGCAGCAGTCTCCATTTTCGTGGTTCATATATATTTTGCCGTCATTCTTGACGGCACGGGTACACTAGTTATTATATAATTCCACAAAAAAGTCAAAAAAGTCACTATTTTTATATAGCTTCTTACCAAGCAAAACTAAATTATATTAAATTAACAAAAATATCTTTAGAATTCCTAAGTCATGCTGCACCTTTTTAGCAATTGAAAAATTCGACACACCCTAATGGTATACCTCTCTTCTTCTTTCTAGGGAGTACAGATTTAGTTTGCGTAGTCTTTCCCAGTAGTTCAGTTCTTTGCAGCCATCAATCTTGGCTGTGAAATGTCTCTGCGTTTCTTCGTTTATTAATTTCTTCCTTTTTATATGGGGACGTCAAAACTGAGCAGTATTCAAGTTTTGGTATGATCGGTGTTCTCAGCAGGGGAATCATTACTGTCTTGTCCCTCCTTTAGAACGTTCTTAGTACCTGTAATGGGTTAATGGGGTTGGGGGTCCCCAAAAAATCTTGTCTAGGGCCCCAAAAATGCTAGATACGGCCCTGATTAAGACCTAACAAACAAAATAGTTAGTGCCTTTCCTCCCCTTCTCAGAATCCTAGCATATATATTATTAGGTCCAGCAGCTTTACTTGATTTCAATGTATGAATCACTTGCTTAGCATCATCCTTCCTTATATGAATATGATCAAGAATACCCGAGTTTACAGAATCTAGGGAATTAAAATCAAAGTTATTTAAATTTTCTTCAGTAAAAACAGAACTAAAATAATCATTAGAAATACCAACAGTATCCCGATCTTTTTCAAACATCCTATCATCATGTTCTATTTGGTCAATCCTATCATGCTTTCTATTATTATACGGTAATTATAAAAACTAAATCATAGTACACTTGATGTGCGGCTAGACTTTGTATGTTACGATATTTGGCTGACACTTTCGTTCACGAATGTTAGGTTCGCTGATAACAACCTAGCCCTGGCGTAAGGTAGATTATCACATGCCGACCACTGGTCAGCATGTGATAATCCACCGCAAACTGCAATATCTACTGTCAACAAATGCATGGAATGAAAGTATCTTTCCCAATATCATCTCTTTCCTCACCCACTTGTCAACATGTGAAGCAGAGAGGATGTTTAGCAACGTTGATCGCACATGCACTGCCATCAGGTATACTATGTCAGAAGAGAGATTTAAGGCACTGGTTACTCCACACACACCACAGTCGTTTGCCCTCACAGACGCAGTAATTGACAGATATGACATGGTTGGCAAAACGAAGTTACCATTTGTATTGCAAGACTCCGTGTGATTATACCATTCATCCTTGAATTATTCAGGTCATATAATGTTCACTTACTGTCTAGTTCATTGCTGAGTAATAAAATTTACAAATTATAGTAATATACTTTGTAGTTCCACAATAATACATTGTAGTTGTCACGAATTTTATTTTTATAATGGCGGCCCCATTCTATTTCTGGCATCAGCCAAGACACTTCCCTAGACGCGTCACTGAGTCCTCTCAAACACTGCTGCTATAGTTTGAGGTTATCATACTTTACGATCTAACCGACGTCAGACTGGCAAACGCAACACTTCCATTCAAACTGCAGGCCGACTGGTGAAACATGATACTTGTGAGTGCCGAGGTTTGCCAGTCCACCTATGCTTTGTATGAAAGTGTTGCGTTTGCTAGTCATAGGAAAAAACTCACAAATTCGTTCAAACTACTGTATATGCGAGTTATTACAAGTTATTTATCAGTTCTCGCATTCCGACTTCACAGACTTGCAAAAACGCACACCTTCAAATCTCACCACTTCAATAAGATGTCACCTTCGACCAGCAAACAGTACACCTCTCATTCAATGTCACTTCCATTCAACATCATGTAATTTTTGTAAAGAATATCTTATTCAGACCACCTGCAGAATAAATTTTTCAACGCCTAAACTTTTCGTCCGTCGGTACCAATCAACTGAATATTTTGTAAATTATTTAGCGACATCAAAAGGATATCAAAGCTAAGGCCTAGTATGCATTGTAAACTTTCCATTTTTTGCAAGAAGCCTTATCCTCTTGTTTCACTTTACAAAACTTAATTATTGTGTTCACTATAATGAATGTATCTCTTCCCACAGGTTTTACAAGTCAAACTGATAAGGTGAGAAATGTTGGTCCTTCGACCTTATAATTGCTATTGCAATAATCTAATAAATAGTAGTTTATATAAAGGAATTGATTTTGTATTAAACATTTTCAGCTTTATTTAATTTAACATTCTAAGAAAAAAACGCAATATCAGTTCAGATATTAAAAAAATACTCAGGGTTTTATAAACTGAAGGTTCAAAATTATCAATATTCCCAATTCATCGTCTGATTTGGATACATCAACCTACTAGCGATATTTATGTACCCGTGATTAGAATGGTTTCCAAACTCCCCAAATTTATTATATACATTGTATAGGCCCTGTTATATACACTTCATAAGCACAGCGATTATTATGCGGGGGAAGGGCCCGGATTTTAGCTGTTATATGTAACTACATTCATCATTGACAAGTGTCTTGTCGGATGGCCGTAGGAAGAAAACGCAAAATAAATTTATCAGATCGGTTCACGACCCCAAATATGATCTTCACGACCCCAAGGTTGGGAAGCCCTGCTCTAAACTATCAAATCAAAGCGACAAACCTATTATTCAATTTAAAATTATTTAATGATTACAAAAATATTTAATTTAAGAGACACAAAACATTTAACATAAACAAATTCCATTATTAAAGCATATTTTGAGGTTTCTGAAAATATAGATAAAGACGGATATATTTAAGAGGTCGGCATATGTGTTTTCAGCACCACTTGAACGCCATCTTTGTTTGGTCTCAGTGTGGCGAGAGTTTTCTCTAAAGTAAGATCACTGAATCCTGGTCGAAGTTCCATCTCAAAATTGAGGCAAAGTTTTGCTATGGCCAATTTGGTTTCAAGCTGAGCGAATCTCATTCCTTGTAAATAAAAGAATTAAATTAAGCAGCATATAGTGTAAATTAAGTACAGTAGCTCTTTCTTCTCAATCTAAAACGACTGCAAAGAATCGAACGTAGGCCTACATCATTTTCATTTTCCATGTAACTAGCTCACCCACTAATTAGCATACAACCAAGTAGCTGTACGCAATTCGTCAAAAAACCATTTTATTGACAAGCGCACTGCCAGTGAAGTAAATTCAGGAGAGGCCTAAACTGTAGAAAGACCAAAAGCTACTGACAAATACAAAATAATAAGGCTCTTTATTGACACTTCTACTATCCAGAATTAACTTTACAACCTAAACGAACCTTACCTATCCTCACCTAACTCAAGGACCACAAATGCAAATGGATGTTGTATCAATCATTTGGTTAAACGTCCCACTTACCGATGCAGTTTCTAGGGCCGTGACCGAACGGTAAGTAGGTGTAAGGTTTGATGTTTATTTTATTCTCTGGGAGGAATCTGTCAGGGATGAATGTCAAGGGGTCCTCCCAGTATTCTGGATCACGATGAAGACTCCAAACGGGGATGATGATCATCATATTTTCAAGAATTTCTAAGTCAATACCAGAAACCCTTCATGAAAAGAAAAATCGGTTATGAGCTCTATATAAATGGATAAACTTTAAATTGGATAATTTTTTAATTTCTACACTAGCAGGATAATTTTCACTAAATAATATACTTTAATTAACCCTTTGTCGGGCAGTGTGACTCTACTAAATCTGTTCTGGCTAACGCCAGGCGATTTTATTCAGTCTCGGAAAGACCTCTGTGCAGTAAAGTATTAAGTAAATGTCTCTTAATCCTTTACTGCACAGAGTTCTTTCCAAGACTGAATAAAATAGTCTGGCGTTACCCTGGAACTCAATCAGTAAAGTCACACTGTGTGACAAAGGGTTAATAGTCATAAAATCACCATAATCAATCAAGAAATCCAGAAACCTGCACAGTACGCAGGCCAACTGATGCGGCATATTGTGCTAGCTCCCGGATTATTATAATTACTAGTAGTGCCTGCCATCATTAGTCCAATCCACAACTTTAGTGTCTTCACTTCCATTACAAGAAAACTTACCAACTGATCTACGAGCGGTAGCCATAAAATCGTCATAAGGACCTATATTATTGGATACACCACAAACTTGAAAAAGTAGAAATTAAGGTATTTAAGAGTGACGTACCGATTCCACAATTTTGCCACTGACGATGCCGATTCTTTGCCCATATTTTGAAAAATCAATTCCCTTCATAAATTTTACTAATCTAATGAGAACACTTTCAATTTTCATATTTTTATATTTCAAATTTGTTTAAATGCATTTCCTTAGTTCACTCCATAATATACACTACCAGAATTTGTTACTCATATACGGTACTTAAAGTGATGTTAAATAGTTGTATTCAGTGGTGTAGTGCTAAATAAAGAAGTGAGGGAACGCATTTTGAAAGTGTTACTCAGATGCGGGGGGGGGGACAATGGCGAGCGCGGCGAGCCTATACAGCTGGGGGTCCGGGGCAGGGCCGGATTAACCATTAAGCAAAATAAGCCCGTGCTTAGGGCATCAAGGGAAGGGGGGCACCACAGAAATTTTCCATTGTCGGATTTACCATGGATTTATTATACTATTATAATCGCGGCTTATAGCCTATAAGCTGTTGAAAACTGAATTATATATATTCATATATAGTATTTATTTTTTTCATTGTTTGAATTTGTAGTGAGCAACAACCCTTTTGAGAGAATAAATATATTTCGTTGTAATCACACACTTTACGCTTTGCGTTATTATTTTGTTTATATCAAATCTTTGAGCGCCATATTAAAAATACATATAGATTAAATATTTTCGTGTGCTATAGGAAGTTATTCTGAACGTGTGATTTGTGCATATAATATTAAATATATATTTTACATAATCATTTGGTATTGTTTTACAGAAAGATTTAGGTTTATAGAATTGTAATATAAATTAATATTAAAATAAAAGAAACTATAAACTCTCTATATTGCTGTTGTATCAAGTGATGTTCATTTTCTCAGTTGAAGTATATTAAAAATACCAACAGAACAACTGTGCAACAAGGCAGGCTGGATGCCTTATCTCTACTAAGTATAGAAGCAGATGTGTTACGTAAGATTAGTTTTGAGGATCTGATCAAAGACTTTGCAATTAAAAAAAGTAGGAGAAAACTTTTCAAATATAAATGAAGTGGAAGTATACAAAAATAAACATTATTTTCCATCTTACTGTAAGTTTTGTTTCATTTCAAAAAATAAAATTTTATTTTATGGTTTATTTTTGTTTATATTTTGAATTACATATATATGGGGCACCAAAATCTTTTAAGTGCTTAGGGCCTCTAAAGGTCTTAATCCGGCCCTGGTCCGGGGGCACTGTAAGCCCCCCGTGAAATCTTTTGAAATCTGACCAATTTCAGGGATATTTTGAGGTCATATGCACTGGATATTAGGATATATTCCAAGGTTGAAGATGCAATATTTCCAGTGTCATTAGATATACGACATCCAGTACGATCAATAAAAATAGCTAACAACTGGAATGATTAACTAAAAAAAAGTTAACAACTGGTACGCCGTGGTGACTGTTTCACTAGATCTTTATAGGCTAGCATTGCCTCAGTCGAAGCTAAAAGAAATGAAACAGTTAATGATTCTTTCTCATATTTCTTCTAGGGGTGGGAATTAAAATTTCATGACGTTAGAGATTTGTAAGTTCGGATTTATTTGAAATAGCGAGGGAACGCCGTTCCGTCTACCAAAAAAAGTAAGGGAACGCCGTTCCCACGCGTTCCCACAGCACTACACCACTGGTTGTATTACTCAGTAAAATCATAAAATAATTTTATTTTAGTTTCATGAATTGAATACCAGTATTTGAAGTAATTGTTTTTCCTTCCGTTCAAGGTATTTTCTTTCTTTAACAATGTAAACAGCAAAATTTTTCATTAAAATTTCAAGACCTTGGTGGCCAATTTGAATTAAAAAATGGATATACTGTACAATCTGGGCTTATAAAATTATTAAAATACTTAAATAAAGTCAACATAAGATGGTTTAAAATATAAATTATAAAGTACAAACGCATATAAATGATCAAAGTTTTTTTTGTATGTTCAATTTTCTATAATAGATTTTGTTTTGTTAAGGAAATTTTAAAATTCCAAAGAATCGGTAAGAAAATCGGCTAAATTTGGCCGACGCCGATACCCCAAAAATGACCGATTCAGTCTATACAGATTAATCGGTACACCACTAGTATTTAAGCAGTGATAAACTTCATACAAAACATTTAAAAGTAAATTTAAACAAAAACAACCCAGATGAAGGTTATAAACTGTACATATTTAGATTTTCAAAAAGCATTTGACACCGTGCCGCACAAAAGGCTCATTGAAAAAACTAAGGCTCAGAGAATCAGGGTGTAGTAATAAAAATTGGATTGAAGAGTAGTTGCGAGGTAGGAAACAGAGGGTGGTCGTTGATGGAGCGGAGTCGTGTTGGGCTAATGTAGCGAGTGGCGTTCCTCAGGGTTCTGTATTGGGCCCTTTGCTTTTTCTTATATATTAACGATTTAGATGTCGGCCTAGTCAGTACAGTTTCAAAGTTTGCGGATGACACGAAGCTGGGTGGTAGGGCGATTAATAACGAAGATAGAGGTAAAATCCATGATGATCTGAATAAAATCATTGATTGGTCAGTCACATGGCAAATGAGATTTAACGTTGATAAGTGCAAAATTTTGCATATAGGTTCACGTAATGGTAATTTTGCGTATAGTATGTCAGGGAAAGATTTAACAAGCGTAGAGCAGGAAAAAGATTTAGGAGTTATAGTCACTGGTGATTTAATAGTAGCGAAACAAAGTACAGCAGCGGTCAATAAGGCAAACAAAGTGTTATGTTTTATAGCTCAAAATTTTGATTACAAATCACGCGATATTATAGTTCCTCTTTATAAATCATTAGTTAGACCCCATTTGGAGTACGCTGTCCAATTTTGGAATCCGCATATGCGCAAAGATATAGACAAAATCGAAAGAGTTCAAAAACGAGCAACTAAGATGATTCCGTCGCTTAGGTCAAAGTCGTACGAGGATAGGCTTAAGGAGTTAAAATTGACTACACTCGAGACTAGGAGGCTAAGGGCAGCGGTGGGGGGGCACCGTTAACCAAAAAGTTAACTTCGATAACGATAATCGGTTAACCCCAATTTTTAACTCCGATAACGATAATCCGATAATTTTACTACAAAGTTAACGGAAGTTAACGATAATCCGTTAACGATAACTATTTCTTTACTAACATTTAAAAAATCAAGGAAAAAAGCTTTAAAACCCATAGAAAATGTTTATTTATGCAAAATCCAACAATAAATAGGTATTTAACTGTATTTTTATCAAGTTTTGCAACTTTTTGCACTGATTACATGTTTTGAAACCCTTGTAACCATTAACTAAATTTTAACTTACCAGAGAATTATTATGGCGGGAACTGAAAGGTCAAATTAAATTTTAGGCACATTTATTAAAGACTATGACACAATGTGCTGGTTGCCCTTCAGAAAGACCAACTTCTCAAAGTTAGGCCCAACTGCCACTCTTGACCTCTTGGGCCTCAGGATGTCCTTGCCGAGAGAGAAGAGCCGTTTCACTGCGGCAGAGGACGGAATTGACAGACTGAAGTTATGGCGGTTTGAATTCATTCGCGCAGCGGTGATCTTCCGTGAATGACTCCTCGCAGTTAACGTGTTAACGGACTTTAACAGACTAAATATCGAGTTATCGGAAGTTAACTGGTCCGATAACGATAAATGGAAATTAACTTCCGTTAATAGTCCGTTAAAAAAAGTTAACTTCGTTAATTAACTGTTATCGGATTAACACTTTAGTGCCCAACACTGACTAAGGGGTGATCTAATCCAGGTTTTCAAAATTATGAATGGGTTCGATAACGTAGATAGAGATAGCTTTTTCGAAATATCTCAATATAATAGGACTAGAAATAACGGGTGTAAGTTGAGAAGTAGAAGGTTCGAGACGGCAGTTGCCAAAAAACGTTTTTACGCATAGAATAGTAAATAGCTGGAATAGTTTGCCGGTAGAAGTAATTAGTAGCACGTCTATAAACATGTTTAAAAATCGATTAGACGCATATGTTGATAGATTGGGTATAGTTTAAGGTAGTAAAATTAAGGCTTTGTGGGATATAGGGAGGCAGCATCTTGGGTTAGGGGATACTCTGTCCTTACACACCCCATTTAAAGAGATTCCTCTGCTGAGCAGCAAAGCTGGGCACTTGCGGTTTTTTTGCGGTACTGCGGTACTGCGGTACTACCGCACTACCAAACCGGTACCGCATAACGCAGTACCGCAAAGGATCGCTGAAAGTACAGCAGTACCGCTACCGCATTTTTTGCGTTATGCGGTACCGGTTTGGTAGTGCGGTAGTACCGCAGTACCGCAAGTGCCCAGCTTTGCTGAGCAGTGCCCCCCATAGTAGTGTGAGGTATTGAAAAACTCATGATCTTCACTTGCCCCACAAACACCTTGAAATGGGAGACCCAAAATGGGTGGTAAATTTTGACTTGGTCCGCAATCGATATGGACCGTGACTTATTTTTGGTTGGCAAGGTACTAGTATTGATGGATACCGTAATGAAATTGACTGGATTCTTTGGATCTGATATATTTGCATGTTGGTTATAAATAGATATAGATTAACATTTGTGGATAGTAGTCTATTATGACTTGATCTTCTGGATCCAGAGATTCTATCTTTAGTTTTAAATCGATAATTAATTAGTTTTAAATTAATAATTATTTAGTTTTGTAAAAATTGGTCGTTGCCAATGTACAGGCAGTTTTTACATAAATTTCTTATGTTCTTGTGGTTCAGAACCCACGTTAAATTGTAGGTCCCCTCCGCCACCACGGAGGACATACACAATACACAATTACAAACACAGTTAGGTAGACCAGCCATGAGTGGATCCTAGGGTCTTTGTTGGTCTGAAACATTATAACATATGCTGTAAATGAATTTCATAAAAATTCCCATGGTTGCATAAATGACATCTATTACTATTACCCATGTCTGTCTTTCTTAATTAATGAATGTCTATTGCTACCATATCATCAAGATGACAACTTATTTAACAAACGCAAATGCTCCAGAACAGACTGACGCCGTTTGGCTCCAGGCAGTAGCAGATCTAGGATTTTCGAAAGGTAGGGGCGGACCTTTACACGTATGTAAAAATCGCGCAAAAATAGTGTTTAATTATATATAAATATAATTACATACACTAGAATTAAAAGTACATATGTTAACCCTTTAAACACCAGCAGGCAAATTTTTAGCGTACTAAAATGTAGTTAAAGACCAGGTTTCTGGTAGTAAATACTGGAACTAATTTGATTGATGTTATCTAATCCATCTGTTCAAAGTATTACCTGAATCAGTCATTTAGAGAGAGGAAGATCGTGAATGTGAATACTACGCAAAGGGTTTACACAAGCACATTAACCTTGTGTCTACAAATGCTTACAACCATTAATAAATGAATATGTAAAGCTGGAAAGCATAATTTAATTCGAGTATACGAAGGGAAATATTATTTTTAACAGTTTCTAAAAATAAAATTGAAAGGTAAGTTGCCACGTATTTACAAAGTGGTGTTGATATTTCTGTAATTTAAAAAAGCATGCACTTTTCTGTTTTTAGAAATTAAAAAATAAAGCATTTGGAAGGGGCGCCAAGATTGACCAAAAGGTCCGCTAGTGGCTTCAGGAAAAGGATCCCCAAGAGAGGAGACATGGCAAGTGGTTTCAATCACTTTTATTGCAGCAGGAAAGAGGAGAAAGTTGAAAATTCTATTAATCTTAATCAAATAGACATGTATTTTTACTGATAATAGAAAGCAGTGCCGTTTTACAATTTAATTGAAATTTCTATTAACAAATTTCCTAAAAATTATTGCATTCTTGTTAGGCATAATTATATCACGATATCGAACCAAAACACCTCCAGTTGGCACCTGTTTGACCCACATTTTATCTTTGAATGAAAAGAACTCCTTCATAGTTTAAAAAACAAATTTAAGGCTCAGCTATTGGTGAAATGTAAAGCGTTTTGGTTGTTAGTCGGAACAAGGTAAACCATTTGCAAATATTACCAAAAGATTATTTTAAACTGTGACTTCATAATGGTGACACTCCTTGGGACATATATATCGAATATTATCTTATTCCTATTACTACATCGATACTTTACTGGCAATTTTACACACTAAAGGAGTGAAATTTATACTTACTTATAATTCTTTGTGCAACATCTTTCTATAATATGAGCAGGAGCGTAGAGACGTAAAGTTTCTGGAATGAATGAAAATTTAAAGCTTAGAATACAATGAACCAAATCAAAGTGGAACTACCTAAAACTATCTTCATCTTCAACCAGACTCTGGCGAACCTCAGTTTATTAATAAACCTAGCTTTACCCTAATAATAATAATAATAATAATAATAATAATAGTAATAACAACCTATAACTAAACCTGACTTAACTACCCAATTAATAACTTAATCTCATCGTTTACCCGGGTGTGGACCCGGCAGAGCACCCTTAACCTCTTTCGATATTTTAGAAAGAGTATAAGTGATCATTCCAGGAAAGATCACGAGAAAAGGAAACACCCAGTCTTAAGAGAAGAGGAAGAACCGAGTTGTGTATTGTTGAAGGTAAAGAGATTTTGTTACCATGGTCTGTCTAATTTATGCTAGAAGCAGTATTACAACATTTTCACACCAAATAGCATGCAAAAATAGTAGTAGCATGCAGTACAATTTTCGTAAAAAGATTTTGATCCATCAGGGTTTGAAAATCAACAAATATTAAATTCCGACGATATACGATCCAAAAAGACGGTGCCAATGATCCTTCTTGACTGAAGAATGACGAACGAATCAATCAATCATTCGACCAACGAACCAACAAATAATCGGGGTGACAAAGTACTTTCTTAACATACCCGAAAGGCAAGCGTCGAGATACGGAGCTTCCATAATATTTTGATAACGGAGTTCGCCGTCAGCTTCGACCATCTTTTCGAGTTCTTTCCTAAGGCGCTTTTGTGTATCTGGGTTTTTGGCCAGAAGGTAAGTCATGAAGGAGATGGTATTGGCTGTAGTATCAAATCCAGCAAGAAGAAAGAGGATTGACTGGGCTATTATTGTGTTCATTGTCATTGCTGAAAATATAAACTTATTTAATATTGTTTATAGTGTATATATCATTCAGTCTATCAGACTAAATTTAAAATTATCATTATTGTCATGGACAAATGAAATAGCTTCAATTGTACACATTAAAAATTAAAAGAAATAAAGCCGTCAAGACAGATTTATCGACCGAACATATCCGTTACAAAAGTTTAGTTTAAAACTTTCAAAATTTTTATTCTTGAACTTGCATTTAAGAATTAAAAAGTATTAATTGTAACAATTTGCTTAAATTTTAGGAAAGGTTATGTTCAATTTTAAAAAAATGTGCATAAGAACTACAAATTATGGTGATAAGAACTACAAAAAGGCTTTCAAAATGTGAAATAATTAGAATACCTTTCCATTTTGAGGTGTATATATACAATAATTTTCAGTTTACGAAAACGACGACAAAAATGTTGAGATAGTTACTTCGACCTTTGGAACAAAAAACAAAAACTGAACTAAAACAATTACTCACGGTACTTTAAAGCATTTTCATTATTAGTTTTCTCCAAAGCCTCTAACATTAGGTCGAGAAAGTCCCCCTTTTAACACCAGACTTCTTCCTCAGTGCAATAGTTTCTTCCACAACGTCAGTAAAGAACTTCAAACTTTTTCCACCAAACTGAAGTCCCAATACATTATAAAGTTTGGGAGAAATTAACAAAACCATGAACTTTACAAATTTTCCAAATTCGAACGTTGAAAGATGAGAGCCGTTTTTAGTAAACTGGGACTCTTCTTTATTCTGGAGACAGTGCGCGTCGATTCCAAAGGCACACGTACCAATCACATCCATGGTATAAAATCCGAGTAAAGACTTCATTTCTACGTAAGAGTGTTTTGTCATTTCTTGATTGCATTGACTGACAAGTTCGTCACCTTTAGCAGCAATGAGAGGAAACATTCCCTTGATCTTACTCGTCGTAAATGTAGGCGACACAAGAGCCCTTAAAGATTTCCATTTCTGTCCTTTAACCACAGTCAGCATTTCGTTGAAAACTTTATCCGTCCCAGTCATCTTGAATGAACGCCTGTCTATGAAATGGTCAGCGTCCTTTACCAGAATTTCTCGAAGTAGTTCTGGATCACAAACGTACAACGAAGTGTTGAACAATTCGTACATGCCCCAAAATCTACGAGACTTGTATTTCTTATACAGCTGAGGAAAAATAAATTTATTTTAAATATATTAATCAAAGCAATGCAGACGAATTGCTTTCACAACAATTATATACTTTTCGACAGAGAACAATAAACTTTTTTTTTACCACCACCAATTCACATATAATTTCTGACAATGTAGATTCAAATCACTTTTGAATAAACACTAGTGACTAGCCTATTAATGCATGGCGTGAGATGTAGATTCTTTAAACGACCACCAAATGGCCACAAATTCTTCATTCACCCATTAAACTGTGACACTTCCATCCTACTTTTATGGAATTTGTTAAAGAAATTATATTTCACAACTATACATACCTCATCTATAGTTTCCCATCTGTATCCAATGATTAGTGTATAGAAACTCCAAATGATAGGAAAATAGTATGGGGTGAGGACTCCTCTTGATTTCCAATAACTGTGTTTTTGCCATTTAAGAACAAATGCTAAAGTTGCAATAAACACTAGAAGTGTTATCACGAGAATAAACATTTTAATATCCTGTAAATTAAAGTAGGATTATGATTCTTCTTTGGTCACAAAGGAAATTACTAACCAGCAAGATTCACCCTAATTGGTCCAACATATGAAGTGGCGGGATTGGGAACTTACGACTTAAAAATCTGGTTACTAAAGTGCATACTAACCAAAACTATTAATACAACATTAAAATGATATATATATATACATATACATATTGATGTAATATATACTGACTTTGCTAAAGACTTCGATAAATGTGATCATGGAATCATAGCACACAAACTTAAGGATACAGGAATTACTGGAAAGCTAGGAAGGTGGATATTTAATTTCTTGACGCAAAGAGTGGTGGTAAACAGAGTTAAATCGGAAGTCTCAGAAGTCGTGAGCTCTGTCCCACAAGGGACAGTATTAGCTCCCTTGCTGTTCAAAATAATGATTGCAGATATTGATGCAGATATTAAGGACAGTATTGTATCATGCTTCGCAGATGACACAAAGATATGTAAGGAAATATTGAACGAAGAAGACATAAGAAAACTACTAAACGACATCGAAACATTATTCCAGTGGGCAGAAGACAACAATATGAAGTTCAACGAAGAAAAATTCCAACGTCTAAGATATGGTAATAAGAAAGAGCTACAGAAAAAAGGGTACAAAACTCCGCAAGCCAAACAGATAACACCAAATCCACAAGTAAGGGATCTTGGAGTAATAATGTCGTCGGATGCAGAATTCAGAGAGCACTATAAAATCAAAATCACAACGGCTAGAAAAATAATGGGAGTCATCTGGAGGAGCGTCCGCAGCAGAAAAGCAAATATCATGCTCAAATTATGGAAGAATCTAGTCCTACCAATAATTGAGTATTGCTCAGTACTCACAAGCCCACACAGAAAAAGAGACATTGCGAGCATTGAAGCTATACAAAGGACTTTTACGTCTAAGATAGAGGAAACGGAAGGTGAAGACTACTGGTCTCGACTACAATCCCTGGAACTCTACTCTCTTGAAAGAAGGCGCGAGCGGTACACAATAATATACATATGGAAAATACTTGAGGGCTCTGTCTCTAACCTCGGAAATAAATAGAAACAAACTGGAATGAGAGAAGAGGCAGATTTTGTACGGTCCCAACTGCGGTGGGACAAGGAGCCATGAAAACGAGGATGGAAAATACCCTCAGAATACGGGGCCCAAAGCTTTTCAATGTCCTTCCAAAAGAAGTGAGGAATCTCCAGCACACCGACCTCAATAACTTCAAGAACCAGCTGGACAGATTCTTGTGCAAAGTCCCTGACCAGCCATGCGTGGCTGGCTACGAGGGCAGGAGGCGATCGGAGAGCAATTCCCTCCTTCACCAAGTCCCGCAAATGAGGCAGGATGCCGCAGAGGGGTCGACCGCAGGTCGATCCTGAACCTTGGTTCAAACTCAACAAAAGTAGTGTATAGTGTATATATATATATATATATATATATATATATATATATATATACTGTATATATATATATACTGCGTGATTACAAATGATCTTCCCAATTTTAAACATTTATTATGAAAAAACACATCCGAAAGCAAGATATACAAATAAACAACTCAAAAAGTTTTATTTACAAGCTATTGAAGTTCAATATGAGCTCCTTTAGTGGCTCTGCTGACATCAAAGCGGTATTCTGTTTCCCTCCATACAAAATTTGTTTTCAGAGGCACGCACATCATTCAAATAGGGCACTTGCAAGAAATTGAGGGAGGGGGGTCTACACGTCACCGACACCCCCCTTTATATCCGTCTATGAATTAAAAGTAGTGACCTTGACTTCAATTTAATGTAGCAGGACATCTTTCATAGAGGAAATATTGTATTTGTGCATTTAAGAATTAAGTCTTACGTAACTAATTATAAGAATGAATAAAGAATGTTATGTAGGCCCTACATATAATGGTACTCAAAGTGCATACAAGAAATTACGTTATACCAAATATAGCCTATAGTGGAAAAGTATAAGGAAGGCGTGTATATATTGAAGTTACCAATTAACTTATTATTTTAATATTTATTTTACACTTTTCACACAAACCTACTTTTCAGTTAAACACTTATTTGGAACCTTCCTTTACAAACCATACAAAAATCAACACTCATGTATAGGCACATGGGTTCAACCGTATATAAATACGTCATTATTATATTAAAAAAACTCACTTTACATATTATTTAATAATTATCTATTTCAAAGTCCAACACATATGCGCCTCAGTGGTGTAGTGGTTAGCGTCGCTGACTACGAATCCCTTGGCCCCGGGTTCGAGACCCGACGGCAGCCAGCGCGCAGCAAAACCCAGCTGTTCATCCTTCCACACAATAAAGAAAGTGGTTGGTAGATAAATGGGTACCCTAGTGGTTAAGACGCTAAACTGTAGGTCTAAGGTGGAGTGAAAAGCTTGACGTTCGTCAGAATGAATATATATATATATACACACACACACACGAGTGTATTTTATATAGTCCTTATCACAACTGATTTTAAACAGCTCTATCAGCGAACAACCAAATGTCAACTCTTGTGTATGTTCATAAGTTCAATTTGTTGCTGTCACAAAGCAAAGGGAGAAAGAGGTACTTGTAGGTTATCTCCCCCCGCCACACTTGATTTGTCATCGTGACAAATAGCATGAAGTCGCAGTAAATTCATTCTGGCTTAAAAAGCAATAATTAAATTGTGCAAAGGATTGGTAATATCTAGGGCGGTCAAAAGTCAATAAAGTCAAATTGTTTCCTATGGGGCACTTTTCGCTGAAACGACTGAAAATGCAATAAAAACACCTGTAGGGGGTATATTACCAAAGTTAATAGGTCAACCAAAAGTCAACTTTTACCTGTTAGGTCAAAAAATAGCAATGAGGTAAATAAAGTCAATTTTTTGGAATAAATAATTAAAATAACTAAAAATTGGCATCTTTTTGGTTAACTGGCAACTTCGCTGCTCGTATTTGTCTTATTCAGTTATGTCCGTTCTTAAAAACAAAAGAAGGAAGGAATTGTTTGCTGAAATAGGAACTCCTCCAGAACCGATTGTAACACGTTGGGCAAGCTGGCTGAACGCTGCTTTTTATTATGCAGACAATTTTCCAAATGTGAAGACAATTGTGGAAAATTTTGAAGATGAAGGAATCATTGTTCAGAAGGCTAAAGAGAGAGTTGCTAATGAAAAACTGCCAAAGCAACTAATGTCAATCAAAATGAATCATAGTTTGATTGCTAGCTTAGTGACTAGGATGGAAGCATCTGATTGCACCTTTAGAGAGGCATATGAAACCATTTCTTCGATCAACCTTGGCGAAGATATGTGTTCAGTCAAACAATACATTGAAACAAGACTCAAGACAAATGGTATTTGTGAAATAATTAACCTCAGTAGACCTGAAATCTCACCAACAGTTTATGGTCAGCTTTTGCAATGTCAACCAACAACTGCCGCTGTAGAGAGATCTTTCTCCATGCTTAATAAATTATTAAGTAAGGATCGCAATTTTTTGCCAGAAAATGTCGGCAAATACTTCATAATTTACCACAATCAGTCAACTGATGTAGAAGAGCAAGAATAAGTAATTAAAGTATCGTTTTTATTATTGAAAGTAAAGGCAACTTTATAAGTCAATTTTTTCAATTCGTAAGGTCAACTTTCTTAATTTTTTCGGTCAACTTTTGACTGCCCTAGTAATATCTACTGAAATAGATACTATTAAATATAATTTGGCTCATGTAATAATTATTGATACGATTTATTTTTTAAATTAATTTATGGCCGGATTCTGAAGGATCGCCAATATAAAGTTAAGGATCACCAGAAGATTAGGGCCCCCCAGCCTTTTTTAGTTAGCTTTATAAGGCTAACTAACGAAAATATCACGACCTAACCTACACAATCATCAAGGACGTACAGTTGACCTAATGATTGGTTAGGTTAGGTCGTGATATTTTTGTTAGTTAGCGTTATAAGGCTAACTAAAGAAGGCTGGGGACCCTGATCTTCAGGTGATCCAAAGTTAATGTAAGTTGTATAACAAATCAACAACCAATGTGCATTAAACATTCTAAAACGAAATGCTCGTTTGATTGTTCTGCCTGCGTGCTATTTGCCACGATGACAAATCAAGCGTAGGGGGGAGATAACGTACAAGTAACGAGAAAGATATTACTGTTTAGTGCAGTGGTTCCCAACCTGGGGTCCCCGGACCCCTGGGGGTCCGCGAAGGTAGTACTGGGGGTCCGTGAGCTTTCAATATTTCGAGAGGTTCCAATGGAAATCGTACATTTACTCAGGCTAAAATTTCAAGTTTCCTTGCTCTTGGCTGGAATTATTAATACTTTTTTAATACGCTGTATTTTAATTGCATACCCACTTATATGTCCTATATTTGATAGTGAAAAATGAGAAAACGAGTTAATTACTAGTTAATAAAAACAGTTTGTTTGGTAGACGGAATCTTTCAAAAACATGGGGTCTGTGGGGAAAAAATAAAAATAAAAGGGGTCCTTTGTGGTGAAAAGGTTGGGAACCACTAGTTTAGTGTATTCACGTCATAGAGTGAAATTTTTACATAAAAAATAGTATGTTAAAGTTAGATATAATTAGCATTTCATAGACAAACTAACTATCTATGATATAATAATGACCGTAAAAGTAATTTGTGAGATTAGTACTATACAATAAAGTATGATGCATTTTATTAACTCTTTTGTATTATGTTGCTGTTGCTATGGAATTCACACTACGAATTCATTATCATAAAATCATTGCGTCTGAACATTTTTATAGTATTTGTATTTTGTATTGTAATTGAAACAACTCGTATTTATTAAAGAATGGTACATCATAATGACTTGTTTATAAATTATATGATTCACTCATCATTGAGTGAAATTTCTTTATAACTTAAAAGGCAATATTAAATTACCAATGAGTAACTATGACATTGCACTTCTTCATTATGAGAGTACAAGACTTTCGATACATTTTCATACCTTTTTTGTTCAACTCTCTAACCGAGTCTAACGCAACAGTTAATTGCTCATGGCCGATTATATATATATATATATATATATAGTTGGGAACGTTACTTTCTATAAGTAACGGCGTTACCGCTACCGTTACATTGATAAAAAAGTAACGTCGTTACCGCTTCAGTTACTTCTATGAAAAAGTAACTCGCTACTGCTACCGTTACTTTTAAGAAAAGACTAAAGAGTAAAAGCGCCTTAATAATACCAAATTATACTCTATATGACAAAAAATCAAAACAAACTCAAATAAAAAATGGCCTGTCCAAAAAAATTAATCTTGCAGACTTTTTAGGAGTGTGTTGTTCGATTTCAGGAACACTAGTTTCTCAAAATTGGCATCTGATAGCTCTCCTCGTTTGGAGGAGCTAACAGCTAATAAATGATACGAGTCAAATGATCAGTTTGAAAGTAATAAGAAGCGAGTAACGATTGAAATCGCTCTAAAAAGTAGTGCCGTTACCATTTTTGTTACATCTCAAAAGTAATGGCGTTACCGCTACAGCTACTAAAAAAGTAACATCGTTACTAGTAACGCTGTTACTCCCAACTATATATATATAGTGGGCCTAGATTTAGCCGTTTGAGATGATAATGATTAATTTAATGTTAGTGCTTAATTGATGCAAATTGATTGTTATAATGACAGGGTGGGTTAAAAATTTATGATGTCATACAGTATCACCAGTTGAAAGTGGCTAATGGAGTAGGCCTACTATAATATTTCCGAGTGATACGAATTGCTTCGAGGTCACCAGCTTGGATTACACTCAAGCAAATATTGTTAAGGTTATAAAAAGCACCTTATTGTTTCGTATTTAATTAAGAAAATAAATCAGTTATTTGTTCGCAGTGAATAACAAGTGATTGACATTAATTATAGTAAATAACAATTGTTTAACTGTTTTTATATTATGCTAAGATGACATGGAGCTTAGCCAATAAGAGAAATGGTTAAGAGCTTAATGATCTAGTAATGTATTTATTTATGTTAGACTAATGGCAATGCAAAATGGAACACAACATGAAATATGAAAACTAGTGATTACAGAAATTATGTATGTACGTTATGATACAACAAATAGATTATGTGACACGCTGACTATGAATAAACACACAATAAATGATGCAGCCTAAGAATTATGGAAATTAGTGACGTGCGTTTATGTTGCTCTTTAGGTAACGTATTACACTGCTTATGTAGGCCAGAGATACGCAGTAATGGAATACTAAACAAGATGCTATAGCCTAATGATAATTGGGAGAAATGCTATGACAATGATTATACGAGTATCGTTTATATAAAGGCAATTATATGATGCTAAGTGATTATTCATAAATGGAACATAGAAACAAGATGCTGTGGCCTAATGATAATTGGAAGGGATGTACTAAATTGGTACACCGTAAATGAATTAGGCCTTCAGTAAGAGAATACTTAAATCTATCACATAAATAAACGGATGTAAAGTATTTATGGATGATATGAATGAACACAATAGCAGGATGCTACACGGAATTACGGTACTGGAACGGCACTCAGATTAGGACATCGGCCTAACGCGTTTCAACGAGAGTCAGTTTGACCGAATTATAAAACACTGCGTTTATAGCCTATTCTTCTGCGGTTCACTGGGTAGGCTTTAAGTTATTGTTTTTAAGAAAAGAGACAAGGCTTACCAGTAAGAGGGTGATACCTCTAGGTTGACGAGTTGCTTGGAAGTTGGCCTGTTGAACTAATAGGCTCGAGGTGTCGTTGACCGTCCGATTGAAGTTTGTTGAACGGGCGCCGGTCGCCTGTTGTTGCCTCTTGAGATGCAGGATGTTCCTAAAGGTTGATCTTGTAGAACGTAGGCCCGGGATTCTTATGACCGCCCCTAGAAGTTCGTTCAGTAAGTCAAGGTCTTTACTGTGAAGTGTTGACGGGCCTAATGGATTCTCGTTGACGACCGTTTTTCGTAAAGCGGTGAAAGCTGAACCGATGTGAAGTGATTTGGGTTTGTAGCTTCGTCGTCGAGTTACGTAATGTGTCCACCTTGAGGATGTTTTCTCGTAGCGTGTTGAGCTTTGCCGGTGCTCTCGAGGGTGATTGTTAACCAGTTGAGGTGTGTTGAAAAAGGCCAATGAAAACGCCTAAAGCGGGAAAGACTTAGCTTACTTCGAGTGATGATGCGTTCTTGGGTGAAAATTGTTGAAGTAGGCCTTGAAGGGAGCCAGCTGAAGCTGAGGCTGTACGGCGTGTAGGATGAACTTACGAGATGAACGCACGAAAGGAATGAATAAATGTCAGTAAACTGTGCCTTATATAACTTATGTAACCTTAGGAACATTCGAATTCCGCGGTTCGAGGCTAGCGTCATTGTTTTTCTTTTATTGCTTGAAACCGCGTGTCTTCTGAGTTTATTCCTTGACACCACGTGTGTCTTCTAAGGATGTTTTGGAAATAACAGGGAAAAGAATTTTCCTATGGCTTTTCTTTGTCTGTTTTCTGTCTGTAGTTGTCTTTTCCGCTACATATATATCAGTTTCAAACACTGTCGCCAAGGTTTGTATGAGTTTGCAAATTTCAACTTTAACAAACACAGCAACTTCCATAGCATATTTTCCAAACTAAGACAGCATGACTCCTATTCCTGATTGTCAATTCTGTATAATCGCAAACACTGCCCATATCCTCTTACGCAGGCGGATCTACAGGGGGGGGGGGGTTGGTGGGGGCTATGGCCCTCACCAAGAGCTGTGTTGGCGCCCCCTCGGCAAAAGTTAAAAGTTTCATTATCATCGTATCAAACGATTAAGAAATTAACCAAAATGAAAAGAGGATTGCTGTGGAAAGACAAATATTTAGACACCCTGAAATGCCTTGTTTCATGAACCCCAACAATTTGAGTTTCACAGACTCAGTATTAGTAGCTATAACTGTAGAGGCCTCAAAGTCGATGCTAGTGGAATCAGTAAACTTTTATCTGCACATGACATTTCTTGCTTTCAGGAAACTTGGCTCTCTAAACAAGAGTGCAAAAACTTAAACAATATTAAACCTAACTACAGGAGGCTAACTAATTCACCCAATGATCATAGTGAAGTTATCACTGTGGACAGACAAAATAAGAAGAACGGTGTAGCTATAATGTGGCACTCACAGTTGGGTAGGTTTATAGAGCCCATTGGTTATGTATATGAGTGGGTTTTAGCCATAAAACTAACTATTGATGAGAAAATGCTGTAAATATTCAATGTTTATGTGCCTTATGAGTGTGCTGAAAATGATGAAGTATTTTTAGATAGACTCTGTAAACTAAATATACTGCTAGAGGAGCTGGACTTTTCATGTGTTATAGTGGCTGGTGATTTTAACAGCAATATCAATAAAGCTGGCTCCGATTTTCCTAACCTTCTTATCAATTACTGTGAGAGACAGTTTGTGACTAAAAACTTGCCAGTAAATTGCCGCTCCCTAGTGAGTAGTGACCCATGACATACTGTATGTTAGTGATGCCTCGGGGACTCACTCGTGGCTAGATCACTGTAGTGTATATCCTCCCATCATGGTTATAGTATAATCAATAGTATGTCAATACTCTATGATGTATTCAAATCTGATCACATCCAATTTGTAGTAGGGCTTGATTGTATCCCACAGAACTCTGGGAACCCCTCTTCATCCAGAAGAGAACCACGGCTAGGGCTAGCAATGAATACAACAATTAAGGCAGTGAAAATATCTCGGCAGGCCCATATATTTGCCTCCCGTTTCCTACCTGACCAATCTGCTTCAGAACTAGAAGAATACCTGCTTGAAATGACGAAAATTGGGACTACCTGCTCCAAATTAACCAGTAGACGACCAGATACCTACAGCTTCTTCTACATTAAGGCAGAATGTGAGGACCCCTCTGTATTTATGGGGCCAGAAGTCTGGCCTGAAGGAATCTACTATAGTTGGTATAACGTGAACTTCAGGAAAAACTCAATCCACAGAAATACCCGTAAGTAGACTCTACCATGCAATCCCAGGGAGACACCCAGTGAGAACAGTGATAGTGTGTATAAAAATAATGGCCCAGTTTCACAAACTCAGTGTTAGTAGCTATAACTGTAGAAGCCTCAAAGTCAATGCTGACAGTGAGATCAATAAACTTTTATCTGCACATGACATTTCTTGTTTTCAGGAAACTTGGCTCTCTAAACAAGAGTGCAAAGATTTAAACAATATTAAGCCTAACTACAGGGGAATAGCTAACTCACCCAATGATGATAGTGAAGTTATTACTGTGGGCAGACAGAATAGGAAGGAAGGTGTAGCTATAATGTGGCACTCACAGCTGGATAGGTTTATAGAGCCCATTAGTCATGAATATGAGTGGGTTGTAGCCATAAAACTAACGATTGACAACAAAATACTGTATATATTCAATGTTTATATGCCTTATGAGTGTGCTGAAAATGAGGAGATATATTTAGATAGAATCTGTAAACTAAATATACTGCTAGAGGAGCTGGACTCTTCATGTGTTATAGTGGTTGGTGATTTTAACTGCAATATCACTAAACCGGGTTCAGATTTTGCTAAGCTTCTTATCAAGTACTGTGAGGCATGTGACTACAAACTTGCCAATAAATTGCTACTCCCTAATGACTCATTTACATATGTTAGTGATGCCTGGGGCACTCACTCGTGGCTAGACCACTGTATAGCCTCCCACGATGGTTATAATATAATCGATAGCATGTCCATACTTTATGATATATTTCAATCTGATCATATCCCATTTGTAGTAGGGCTTGATTGTATGGTGTTATTTTATTTATTTGTTGGGTTCAAAATCCAAGCTGAGCCGTGAACGGCCAAATTCTAAAGGGCCAGTTCTACCTGAAGCCCAAGTTAAGCTAAATTAAAACTTACGGATTTGAGATCCTATTAGGTCCTACCTCAGGGTAACCTCAGGGTTGCTGACTCGATGCGGGCCTACCTTAGACCTTTGTTACATGAATTTAATATAAACAAAAGGGGTACTATTTATGGTCTTCTTTCTCAACCTTGCAACAACAACGCAACCTGGACTATTGCACGATGCAACAATCTTGTATCTACACAACCAAACTGAATTGCAAGAGAGCTCTCTAATCTCTATCAGACCACACCCTGTACGTACGACATCCCACAAACGAGTAGAAAAGACGCACAGCGCCCCAAAATGATGCCACCAGCGTCCCAAACACTGATGCCACAAGAGCCCAAAAATGCTAGCTCTTATTAAGTGAATTTTTCACTAACCTTACAATTATGAGATGGATATACTGTATATACACCTTAACTTAATATATACAAGCAATGCTGCATCAATCAGCTTAGTCATCATATCGCCTTGGGACAACAATGGTTCTTCCTCTTCTAGATTTTCTAACACTCCCCACCGAAGAGGCATTGTTGTCGTTACCTTCCGCAAGGTTAGCCAAGCCTTCTCCATGAGGCTGTAACTCAAATGTTTCATCTTGACTATCTGTGTTTTTGCTGATTTCTAAAGCATAGAGTTTTTGTATAGGTCTCTTTAACTTTCCTCCTGAAGTCTTTACCAGTGCAGACCTAACTAAATTGTCTTTGCCAACAAACAACTCTTCAATTATGCCAAGCTTCCAGCATTGCCTTGGTCTTTCATCCCCAATCATTACCACGTCTTCCACCTTGATACAATTTGCATTGGAGCCATTTACCTTGCCTGATGGGTAATAATTGAGTTCTGGCAAGTATTCCATCTGCCACCTCTTCCATAACTGATCTTGTAGCTCTTCAAGGTACCTGAACCGTCTGGTTAACTCTCCTTGAGTGCTCTGATTAGGCTGCAAGTCTTCTGGCACACTGGGGCTTGATGTTAATCGTTTACCACAAAGAAAATGATTTGGTGTCAATGGCTCTGCATCCTGCATACTGTTATGGAAAACTGATGAGTGGGTAGTTGGGAGGTAACGAAAATGGTTCACTGAGTAGGTAGGTAGTTAATCTAACAATTATTAAATTCCTTTTATGTCAATAACTGGGTGGATGAAACCAATTGGTTGCTCACCAGAGTTATTCTCCACACTAGTATTTATATACTGTGTGAGAAGAGCGTGCTCGGTAATAGAGATACATTACCGCTCAACCAACCGAGGAAAAAACCAAGACAACGCTGGTGGAAAAAGCCCCGCGAACAGGAGAACGAAAACGAACAACGGGGCGAGAGGACGCAACTGGGGAAGGGAGGAGAACAGACAACGAAAAAGATCCCCACCAGCAAGTACGCTCTCGACAATTACACAACCGGAGAAAAGAGACTCTCTAATAACTAACAGTAAGTGACTAATTGTGTTTTTAACCCAGCAAATTAATCACATTAAATTAAGCTGGGTCAGACAAGTTAGGCCTACATTGTGGCCTAAGACCCAGCATCAACTCATAGCTTAACAAAGGTGAAGGTAGATTGCCCTAACCTAATTTGGTGAGGAATCCTACTGTGGACCTCAATTTATCTGCCCGCTCTGGACCATTTCCGGAATCTCTAGGCTGACCCCTCTAGGCTAGACTTGATCTACTCTATAGTTAGACTGGAGATATAAGGGGTGGGTTAATTGTGGACCAATTCATACAGAGCATTTTTCGCACTGTTGTAAACAAAAGTGATAGGCCTACTGTTCACCATTGCTTCTACTTCACATAAAACAGTGCAGAATTCTTCTTTGCTCAAATGAGCATTAGCTAAAAGTTTCTTTAATGGACACTTTACACTTCTCACTAGCCTTTCCCAAAATCCTCCCCACCATGGTGCTCTCTCAACAATAAACTCCCACTGTACCCCTTGGTGTGAAAAGTAGGATTGGAATCCTTCCTCTTTTAGCAAGGACCAAATTTCTTGGAGTTCCTTTGCAGCCTTTTTGAAGGTTTTTGCATTATCCGATATGATTTTATTTGGGAAACCCCTTCTGTTCACAAACCTTTTAAAGGCCAAAAGAAATACATCACTACTTAAGTTGCTTACCAACTCCAAATGGATTGCTCTGGTGGTAGCACAGGTGAAAAGACATATATAACCTTTGTTAGAATCCCCTCGCTCATACACATAGACTGGCCCTGCAAAGTCTACTCCCACTACATCAAATGGGGCAGTATAGACACACCGTTCTCTTGGAAGTGGAGCCACCTTTTCATAATAAGGCTTTGCACTACAACGCTTGCAAACCACACATTTATGCAAGACCTTTTTTACTACTTGTCTAATTTTGGGAATCCAAAATTGTTGTCTAATCTCTATTATCACTTCTCTAACTCCAGCATGTAACAGCTTATGATGAGTATCCAGGATCAAAAGGTCCACAAAGTGCCCCCCAGAAGGTAGCAAAATTGGATGTCTTTTCTCCTCTGGAAGCCCAGAAAACTGTAGTCTACCTCCTACTCTCAATAAATCCTGATCCAAAAACACATCCAAACCCTTGAGAGCAGAATGTGTTGGTAGAACCTGTAATGGATGGCTGGTGAGCAATTCCCGCTCTTCACCAAATTTTTCCTTCTGCACATATACCACCCAGTATTTCCTGGCTTGCTGAATCTCATTACTGTTCAGAATTCCTTCCCTTCTTGTTTCTCCCATAATATTGTTGGTAAATCTATATACCCATGCAGTCACTCTTAACAATCTTTTCAGACTGCTAATGTCCTCAAGCCTCAATATGGGGTCCTGCTGCATAACTTGACAACTGTTCACAGCGCATTTTCTCACCTCACTCACCCATGCTTCTTCAGCCTGGCATTCTCCTACAATAGGCTGATTAGAAGGCCAGTTTTCGCTTCCAAGTTTTAGCCACTCTGGCCCATTCCACCACAAACTTGACTGTGAAAGATCTTTCACTGAAATTCCTCGTGTTGGTAAATCAGCGGGGTTTTGGATGCCTGGACAATGCTTCCATTGCTTGGGATCTGTGTGCGCTTGAATTTCCTCCACGCTATTGGCAACAAATAGTTTCCATTTCCTTGCCTGACTTCTTAACCAGTGCCAAACTATAGTGGAGTCTGTCCAATAATAGCTTGGAATTTCATAGAGGGCCAAAGACTTTCGCACTGTAATTGCAAGCCGACTAGCAATAACGGCACCCATCAATTCCAACCTTGGAACAGAAAGCCTTTTCAAAGGTGCTACTCTACTCTTTGCAGCAACCAACCTGCAACTTACTTCCTCTTGCAATGCGCCTCTTATATAAATACAAGTTGCATAGGCTTCCTCACTTGCATCACAAAAGATGTGCAGCTCCAAATTGTCTGGACTATTGTTCAACTCTCCAAAGTACCATCTTGGGATTTCAATGTCTCCAAGATGTGCCAATTCTTTGAACCAATATTTCCACCTTACCACCATATGATCAGGTAACTCTTGGTCCCAACCAAGTCCAATTTCCCAGAGGCTCTGAAACCAAATTTTTGACTTTATCACAAATGGAGCCACGAATCCAAGAGGATCAAAGACCTTTGAAGCCAAACTAAGAGCTGTACGTTTTGTCCACCTTGTCTCATTCTCAGCCAGCTCTACTAAAGATTTCCCATTGAAGGTAAACAAATCATCATCTTGCTGCCAAACAATGCCTAGCACCTTTGCGTCTATTGCCCACAACTCCTTAATACCAGAATCCTTAATACTTTCTGCTGCATCAGGTACTACACAGGAATGACTCATAAACTCTTGTAATTGCGAATGATTGGTCTGCCATTTTCGAAGCTCCATGCCAGCCTCCCTCATTATAGCTCTAGCCTCCATGAATATCTGTTTAGCCATTTCTGTATTATCCACGGAACACAGCAAATCATCAACATAAAAATTTTTCCTTATGTGTTCAATAGTGTTAGGATAGACTTCAGAATATTTCTTAAAATGGTACTGCATAGTAGCTGCCAACAGAAATGGACTAGAGCTGAGGCCAAACAACACTGACTTCATTCTATATGCTTGAACCTTAGGTTCATTTTCCAACAAGTCTTTCGTATCCACCCACAGATACCTTACTGCATCTCTGTCCTCTGGTTTTAACTTTATCCGCAAAAAGGCTTGCTTCACATCTGCAGTCAATGCTACTCTACCAAACCTGAATCTCAGTAACAAGGAAAATAAATCTGCATTTAAATTTGGCCCAGCATCCAAACAGTCATTCAAGGACACACCACCTTTGTCCTTGGCTGAGCCATCAAAAACTACCCTCAGTTTGGTGGTAGTTTTGTCTCGCCGTACCACTGCATGGTGTGGCAGATAATGTGCCTCCTGGCTCACCAGCTCACCTTGCACCCTTTCAGCATAGCCCTCCCTTACATAACTTAGGATGGCCTCATTGTATTCAATGAACAACAACTCATTTTTTCTTAGCCTGTACAATGAAGTCTCCAACCTCCGATTAGCTAGCTGAAGGTTTGAGCCGGGTTTGCAAGAATCCTTCCATGGTAGGCCAACTTCATAGCAACCATCTCTAAACCCAATCCCTTTTTCAAATTGCTCTAAAACATCATTGTTCACTGTACTTGCCTGTTTGTCCTTTATGCCAATAGATTCAAGTTCCCAAAACGCTTTCAAATGCCTTTCCAGACCATGGCTGTTCTCCTCAATCTTAACAAAGAGAGCCTTAATTTCCATTTCATTGCAATAGCTACCATGTAGCATCCAGCCTAGCTTACTTTCAATAGATACCGGGCCTTGAGATGTACGGACAATATTACCAGTGATGAAGTCCCAATAATAGTCAGCTCCAATCAAAAGACTAATATCTTCTGTTCCTTCAAACTTATTATTGCCCAAATTAATTCCTTTAACTTGCAATTCTTGGACACATGCCATATCTAAACAAGTAGTGACTGGAGCACAAAGTTCCTCAATCTCTACAGCTTGGACCTTGATAGTGGGACTTTGCGGTAACAACCCTTTAACCAGAACTTCTACCTTCTTAAATTTGGTTCGGCTTTGAACGGAACCCCCAAACCCAGAAATTCTTAAATTTTCCCTCTTAAGTTCTTTAAACTTCAATTTTCTAGAAATTCTGGTCTTAATAAAACTACACTGGCTACCACTATCAAACAACACTCTTACAGTAGCTTCTCCATCATTCCCAATTAATAAGGCTGCAGTTGTTTGCAATAATCCACCTTTACTTTTACTCCCTTGCATAGCAGTGGCATGTGCCACTGATGTCTCTACTTCTGGGGTAGGCCTACTAAGAGTGTTTCCACACAATAATGGCTGATGCCTACCATGACATTTTTTGCACAAAATTTTAAACTTACAAAACCTTGCTCTATGACCTTTCAAAAAACATTTAAAACATGCTGTGGACTTAGTTATCTTGTCCTTTCTCTCCTCAAATGGTAAGGCCTCAGCCACCTCACATTTATATGACTTGTGGTTGCCTTCGCAAAATATGCATTCCTTGATTCCCTTTAATTTATTCTCAGAGGAGGCATGTAGAGCTGACACTGTACCTGGGCTATTCCTTTTTGTGGAAACTTTGGTGCTGTGCCTGCCATTGTCCCCTTGTTTACCATCCCACTGTGCAAACTCAACTCCCTCTCGTCTTGCTAATTCTGTGCCTAAAAGACTTAACATCTGCTGAAGGGGGATGTACACATGTTCTGCAGAGTGTCCCCTACTTAATTCAAGCAAAATTGAGCTAGGCAATTTAGACTCCAGTGTAGGAACCAACATTATACCATACTTTTCCATTCCTACACCCAAGTTGTCCAGGGACCTAGTTCTAATTTCAAATTCATCATATAACTGCCGTAACTCCTTGACACTATTATGATTATTAACAGGAGGTATAGCTAAAAGTGCACGGAGGTGGCTTTTAATTAAGATCTCTGGCTTACCAAACCGTTTCTTTAATATATCCCAAGCCACATTATAATTAGCCTCTGTTAATGCTAATCCTGCTATAGTCTTTGCTGCCTCCCCTTCCAAGAGGGACCGCAAATAATTAAACTTCTCCACGGCACTTAACACTTGACTAGAATGAACTGCTGATTGAAAACTGTCTGCCCATCCTTGCCATTCCTGAATACTCCCAGAAAATGTTTTGAGTACAAGCCTCGGTAATTGAACTACAGATCTGTTAACCTTAACTTCACAAACATCATTTGTTGAGTGTTGTGTTTCATTATCAGACCTGGTCTCTAACTGTACTGAGCTACTAAACACTTTTGCTCGGAGGCCTACGTTAATTATATCATCAATAATCTCTTCAAAGTAAATTATGTTATTTTCTATTTCATCCTCTTCTATAAGAGCCTCAATTTTAACATTTACCTCACTTAGAGCAACCTTTTTAGTTTCTAATATGGAAAGCTGCGCAGTCACTAAGCGTAAATCCTCTTGCTCTATGGCAGAATCTATAGTGGCAATGACCTTTGTAATTAGACCTTTGTAGGCGCTTCTCCTTTTTATAAATTTGTTCAATTCAGATGCACTCATCTTCAATGCAAACAACAATTGGGCTCAATGCCAAATAAGCTGAATTGGCAGAAATACTTAACCGAACTGATCAAACGCAAATTTTACTTTCCAATAAACTGAATTGCTAGGTGAGGTACTAACCAACACCAGTATGGAATACCAATTTTTCCACCCAAGTAACTGGCGCACTGGTCTGCAACCTTCGCCTACGAATAATAAACCAAATTAACCAAACTGGTAAATGTAGGCCAAAAACAACGACAGACAAGTGGCCAAGTTTCGCAATTGGGCAACCAAACTTTCTACCCTGGGACCTTAATTCAATAATAACCCAAAATTAACCAAACCGGTAAAATGTAGGGCAAAGCAACGACAGACGACTGGCCACGTTTCGCAATTGGGCAACCAAACTTTCTACCCTGGGACCTTAATTCAATAATAACCCAAAATTAACCAAACCGGTAAAATGTAGGCCAAAACAACGACAGACGACTGGCCAAGTTTCGCAATTGGGCAACCAAACTTTCTACCCTGGGACCTTAATTCAATAATAACCCAAAATTAACCAAACCGGTAAAATGTAGGCCAAAACAACGACAGACGACTGGCCAAGTTTCGCAATTGGGCGACCAAACTTTCTACCCTGGGACCTTAACTCAATAATACTCAACCCGTCTAGGCCTAACTTGGGCTACAATTTGCACAATCAGAACTTTGCCGAAAAATAGTCACTGACTCAGTCTTGGGGTAGAATCCGGTTCTGAAGGACCATGTTATTTTATTTATTTGTTGGGTTCAAAATCCAAGCTGAGCCGTGAACGGCCAAATTCTAAAGGCCAGTTCTACCTGAAGCCCAAGTTAAGCTAAATTAAAACTTACGGATTTGAGATCCTATTAGGTCCTACCTCAGGGTAACCTCAGGGTTGCTGACTCGATGCGGGCCTACCTTAGACCTTTGTTACATGAATTTAATATAAACAAAAGGGGTACTATTTATGGTCTTCTTTCTCAACCTTGCAACAACAACGCAACCTGGACTATTGCACGATGCAACAATCTTGTATCTACACAACCAAACTGAATTGCAAGAAAGCTCTCTAATCTCTATCAGACCACACCCTGTACGTACGACATCCCACAAACGAGTAGAAAAGACGCGCAGCGCCCCAAAATGATGCCACCAGCGTCCCAAACACTGATGCCACAAGAGCCCAAAAATGCTAGCTCTTATTAAGTGAATTTTTCACTAACCTTACAATTATGAGATGGATATATATACACCTTAACTTAATATATGCAAGCAATGCTGCATCAATCAGCTTAGTCATCATATCGCCTTGGGACAACAATGGTTCTTCCTCTTCTAGATTTTCTAACATATGGTAGCACCTGACATAAACAATGACTGTGATAATGCTGATTAGTGATTACTATAAGGTTAATTGATCAAATCTTAGTCACTGAGGTAGACTACTATACAATGCAGACTGATGCACTACTAAGGCTTGTGAGGATTCCTGCAGAAGCTTTGGTTTGTAGGAATCCCTCCTGTGGTGATGTAAACCATATAGATATCTTAAATAAGTATTACGGTGAGCTTGAACATGCCATTAAGGGTGCGAGTGGAAGTAGTTTTAAAAATAAAAAATGGGGAAAAGTAAATGTCAATCCAGGGTGGGCAGAATACTGTGCTGATTTGTATGATGTAGCAAAAAATGTATTCGTGGAATGGGTTGCTATGGGGAAACTTAGGCAGGGGGAACTCTTCCAACTGAAAAATAGAACTCGTGCTAGGTTCAACGGTACTCTTAGATTTATAAGGAAAAATGAAGAGCATCTTCGAAGAGAATCTCTAGCCAGGAAATTAGGCAATAGCAATACTTCCAGTAGGGAATTCTGGAAGGAGGTTAATAAAATTAACAATAGTAATCTTACCTTGCCAAATGTAATAGAGGGTGTACACTGTACATGGTGCAAAAAAACAGTGCAGAACTGTGGGAAAATCATTAAGAAACCCTATTTAATTGTCTCGGGGAGTATAGACTAAATATATGCCTAAATTTAGAACGCTCTGAAGAACTACTAATTAATGGCTCAGAAATCCTGCAGGCTATTCATAAGTTACATGATAACAAAAGTTGTGGCCTAGATGGCATACAAGCAGAACATTAAAAATGTTGTAGCCCTCGTATAGTACCTATGCTTGCAATGGTTTTCACAAGGTGTGTGATACATGGGTATTTGCCACAGTCCATTTTGTCAGTTGTATTGTTGCCACCTTAGTCATCATATCGCCTTGGGACAACAATGGCTCTTCCTCTTCTAGATTTTCTAACACTCCCCACCGAAGAGGCATTGTTGTTATTACCTTCTGCAAATTTAACCAAGCCTTCTCCATGAGGATGTAACTCAATTGTTTCATCTTGACTATCCGTGTTTTTGCTGATTTCTAAAGCATAGAGTTTTTGCATAGGTCTCTTTAATATTCCTCCTGAAGTCTTTACCAGTGCAGACCTAACTAAATTGTCTTTGCCAACAAACAACTCTTCAATTATGCCAAGCTTGCAGCATTGCCTTGGTCTTTCATCCCCAATCATTACCACTTCTCCCACCTTGATACAATTTGCATTGGAGCCCTTTACATTGCCTGATGGGTAATAATTGAGTTCTGGCAAGTATTCCAGCTGCCACCTCTTCCATAACTGATCTTGTAGCTCTTCAAGGTACTTGAACCTTCTGGTTAACTCTCCTTGAGTGCTCTGGATAGGCTGCAAGTCTTCTGGCACACTGGGGCTTGATGTTAATCGTTTACCACAAAGAAAATGATTTGGTGTCAATGGCTCTGCATCCTGCATACTGTTATAAACAAGTGATAGGCCTACTGTTCACCATTGCTTCTACTTCACACAAAACAGTGCAGAATTCTTCTTTGTTCAAATGAGCATTAACTAAAAGTTTCTTTAATGGACACTTTACACTTCTCACTAGCCTTTCCCAAAATCCTCCCCACCATGGTGCTCTCTCTCAACAATAAACTCCCACTGTACCCCTTGGTATGAAAAGTAGGATTGGAATCCTTCTTCTTTTAGCAAGGACCAAACTTCTTGGAGTTCCTTTGCAGCCTTTTTGAAGGTTTTTGCATTATCCGATATGATTTTATTTGGGAAACCCCTTCTGTTCACAAACATTTTAAAGGCCAAAAGAAATACATCACTACTTAAGTTGCTTACCAACTCCAAATGGATTGCTCTGGTGGTAGCACATGTGAAAAGACATATCTAACCTTTGTTAGACTCCCCTTGCTCATACACATAGACTGGACTTGCGAATTCTACTCCCACTACATCAAATGGGGCAGTATAGACACACCGTTCTCTTGGAAGAGGAGCCACCTTTTCATAATAAGGCTTTGCACTCCAACGCCTGCAAACCACACATTTATGCAAGACCTTTTTTACTACTTGTCTAATTTTGGGAATCCAAAACTGTTGTCTGATCTCTATTATCACTTCTCTAACTCCAGCATGTAACAACTTATGATGAGTATCCAGGATCAAAAGTTCCACAAAGTGCACCCTAAGAAGGTAGCAAAATTGGATGTCTTTTCTCCTCTGGACCCAGAAAACTGTAGTCTACCTCCTACTCTCAATAAATCCTGATCCAAAAACACATCCAAACCAACCCTTGAGAGCAGAATGTGTTGGTAGAACCTGTAATGGACGGCTGGTGAGCAATTCCCTCTCTTCACCAAATTTTTCCTTCTGCACATATACCACCCAGTATTGCCTGGCTTGCTGAATCTCCTTACTGTTCAGAATTCCTTCCCTTCTTCTTTCTCCCTTAATATTGTTGGTAAATCTAGATACCCATGCTGTCACTCTTAACAACCTTTTCAGACTGCTAATGTCCTCAAGCCTCAATATAGGGTCCTGTTGCATAACTTCACAACTGTTGACAGTGCATTTTCTTATTTCACTCACCCATTCTTCTTGAGCCTGGCATTCTCCTACAATAGGCTGATAAGGCCAGTTTTCGCTTCCAAGTTCTAGCCACTCTGGCCGATTTTACCACAAACTTGACTGTGCAAGATCTTTCACTGAAATTCCTCGTGTTGGTAAATCAACTGGGTTTTGGGTGCCTGGACAATGCTTCCATTGCTTGGGATCTGTGTGTGCTTGAATTTCCTCCACCCTATTGGCAACAAATGGTTTCCATTTCCTTGCCTGGCTTCTTAACCAGTGCCAAACTATAGTGGAGTCTGTCCAATAATAGCTTAGAATTTCATAGAGGGCCAAAGACTTTTGCACTGTAACTGCAAGCCGACTAGCAATAACTGCACCCATCAATTCCAACCTTGGAACAGAAAGCCTTTTTAAAGGTGCTACTCTGCTCTTTGCAGCAACCAACCTGCAACTTACTTCCTCTTTCAATGTGCCTCTTATATAAATACAAGTTGCATAGGCTTCCTCACTTGCATCACAAAAGATGTGCAGCTCCAAATTGTCTGGACTATTGTTCAACTCTCCAAAGTACCATCTTGGGATTTCAATGTCTCCAAGATGTGCCAATTCTTTGAACCAATATTTCCACCTTACCACCATATGATCAAATAACTCTTGGTCCCAACCAAGTCCAATTTCCCAGAGGTTCTGAAACCAAATTTTTTACTTTATCACAAATGGAGCCACGAATCCAAGAGGATCAAAGACCTTTGAAGCCAAACTAAGAGCTGTACGTTTTATCCACCTTGTCTCATTCTCAGCCAGCTCTACTAAAAAAAAATTCCCATTGAAGGTAAACAAATCCTCTCCTTGCTGCCAAACAATGCCCAGCACTTTTGCGTCTATTGCCCACAACTCCTTAATACCAGAATCCTCAATACTTTCTGCTGCATCAGGTACTACACAGGACTGACTCATAAACTCCTGTAATTGAGAATGATTGGTCTGCCATTTTCTAAGCTCCAAGCCAGCCTCCCTCATTATAGCTCTAGCCTCCATGAATATCTGTTTAGCCATTTCTGTATTATCCACGGAACACAGCAAATCATCAACATAAAAATTTTTCCTTATGTGTTCAATAGTGTTAGGATAGACTTCAGAATATTTCTTAAAATGGTACTGCATAGTAGCTGCCAACAGAAATGGACTAGAGCTGAGGCCAAACAACACTGACTTCATTCTATATGCTTGAACCTTAGGTTCATTTTCCAACAAGTCTTTCGTATCCACCCACAGATACCTTACTGCATCTCTGTCCTCTGGTTTTAACTTTATCCGCAAAAAGGCTTGCTTCACATCTGCAGTCAATGCTACTCTACCAAACCTGAATCTCGGTAACAAGGAAAATAAATCTGCATTTAAATTTGGCCCAGCATCCAAATTGTCATTCAAGGACCTATTAGGTCCTACCTCAGGGTTGCTGACTCGATGTGGGCCTACCTTAGGCCTCAGTTGCATGAATTTAAGATAAAAAACAAAAGGGGCACTATTTATGGTCTTCTTTCTAAACCTTGCAACAACAACACAACCTGCACTATTGCACGATGCAACAATCTTGTATCTAAACAACCAAACTGAATTGCAAGAGAGCTCTCTGTAAGACCATACCCTGTAAGTACCGCATTCCACAAACGAGTAGAAAAGACGCGCAGCGCCGAAAAAATGATGCCACAAGAGACCAAAAATGCTAGCTCTAAATTAAGTGAATTTTTCACTAACCTTACAATTATGAGATGGATATATACACCTTAACTTAATATATACAAGCAATGCTGCATCAATCAGCTTAGTCATCATATCGCCTTGGGACAACAATGGTTCTTCCTCTTCTAGATTTTCTAACACACGGAGATCAAGCTGGTGGCCCCGCCTCTAGTCCTGGCTTGGTGGAGGAGCGAGTTGCTCTCGCGCTCTCCATCGTACATAGCCAGGAACACCCGGCTCACCTGGTACCGTCCTGAGCCGGGCATCTAGTCTTCTCTGGAAAACTTCAACTTTGACCCCTATAATGTTTTTGAGGTCCTTTGGAAGATGGTTGAAAATTCTTGGCCCCCTGACAACCAAGCTATTTTCCTTCAGAGTTGAGGAGGTCCCTTGTCGGGCCTTTAATTTGGGAACACTACATATTCTGCCTTTCCTATTTTCCAGCGTGTCTGGATGGTAATTGGGTTTAGTTTGAGATTTGGTACCAGTTTTTCGATAATTTTCCATATGTAGATTACGGTATACCTCTCTCTTCTTCTTTCCAGGGAGTACAGATTTAGTTTGCGTAGTCTTTCCCATAATTCAGTTCTTTGCAACCATAAATCTTGGCTGTGAAATGTCTCTGCGTTTCTTCTAGTTTATTAATTTCTTCCTTTTTATATGGGGACGTCAAAACTGAGCAATATTCAAGTTTTGGTATGATCAGTGTTCTCAGCAGGGGAATCATTACTGTCTTGTCCCTCCTTTTGAACGTTCTTAGTACCTGTAATGGGTTAATGGGGTTGTGGGTCCCCAAAAAATCTTGTCTAGGGCCCTAAAAATGCTAGATACGGCCCTGATTAAAAGACCTAACAAACAAAATAGTTAGTGCCTTTCCTCCCCTTCTCTGAGAATCCTAGCATATATATTATTAGGTCCAGCAGCTTTATTTGACTTCAGTGTATGAATCACTTGCTTAGAATCATCATTCCTTATATGAATATGATCAAGAATACCTGAGTTTACAGAATCTAGGGAATTAAAATCAAAGTTATTTAAATTTTCTTCAGTAAAAACAGAGCTAAAATAATCATTAAAAATACCAACAGTATCCTGATCTTTTTCAAACATCCTATCATCATGTTCTATTGGGCCAATCCTATCATGCTTTTTATTATTATACAGTAATTATAAAAACTAAATCACAGTACACTTGATGTGCGGCTAGACTTTGTATGTCACGATATTTGGCTGACACTTTCGTTCACGAATGTCAGGTTCGCTGATAACAACCTAGCCCTGGAGTAAGGTAGATTATCACATGCCGACCAGTGGTCAGCATGTGATAATCCACCGCAAACTGCAATATCTACTGTCAACAAATGCATGGACAATGAAAGTATCTTTCCCAATATCATCTCTTTCCTCACCCTCTTGTCAACATGTGAAGCAGAGAGGATGTTTAGCAACTTTGATCGCACATGGACTGCCATCAGGTATACTATGTCAGAAGAGAGATTTAAGGCACTTATGTTACTCCAGACACACCACAGTTGTTTGCCCTCACAGACGCAGTGCAGTAATTGACAGATATGACGTGGTTGGCAAAACGAAGTTACCATTTGTATTGCAAGACTCCGTGTGATTATGCCATTCAACCTCGAATTATTCATATCATATAATGTTCACTTACTGTCTAGTTCACTGCTGAGTAATAAAATTTACAAATTATAGTAATATACTTTGTAGTTCCACAATAATACATTGTAGTTGTCACGAATTTTATTTTTATAATGGCGGCCCCATTCTATTTCTGGCATCCCCCAAGACACTTCCCTAGATGCGCCACTGAGTCCTCTCAAACACTGCTGCTATAGTTTGAGGTTATCATACTTTACGATCTAACCGACGTCAGACTGACAAACGCAACACTTCCATTCAAATTGCAGGCCGACTGGTGAAACACGATACTTGTGAGTGCCGAGGTTTGCCAGTCCACCTATGCTTTGTATGAAAGTGTTGCGTTTGCTAGTCATAGAAAAAACTCACAAATTTGTTCAAACTTCTGTATATGCGAGTTATTACCGAGTTATTTATCAGTTCTCGCATTCTGACTTCACAGACTTGCAAAAACGCACACCTTAAAATCTCACCACTTCAATAAGATGTCACCTTCAACCAGCAAACAGTACACCTCTCATTCAGTGTCACTTCCATTCAACATCATGTAATTTTTGTAAAGAATATCCTATTCAGACCACCTGCAGAATAAATTTCTCAACGCCTTAACTTTTCGTCCACGGTACCAATCAACTGAATATTTTGTAAATTATTTAGCGACATCAAAAGGATATCAAAGCTAAGGCCTAGTATGCATTGTAAACTTTTCATTTTTTGCAAGAAGCCTTATCCTCTTGTTTCACTTTACAAAACTTAATTATTGTGTTCACTATAATGAATGTATCTCTTCCCACAGGTTTCACAAGTCAAACTGATAAGGTGAGAAATGTTGGTCCTTCGACCTTATAATTGCTATTGCATTCATATAATCTAATAAACAGTAGTTTATATAAAGGAATTGATTTTGTATTACACATTTTCATCTTTATTTAATTTAACATTCTAAGAAAATAGACGCAATATCAGTTCAGATATTAAAAAAATACTCAGGGTTTTATAAAGTGAAGGTTTGAAATGATCAATATTCCCAATTCATCGTCTGATTTGGATACATCAACCTACTAGCGATATTTATGTACCCGTGATTAGAATGGTCCCCCAAACTCCCCAAAAGTTATTATATACATTGTATAGGCCCTGTTATATACACTTCATAAGCACAACGTTTATTATGCGCGGGAATGGCCCGGATTTCAACTGTTATATGCAACTACATTCATCATTGATAAGTGTCTTGTCGGATGGCCGTAGGAAGAGAACTCAAAATAAAATTATCAGATCGGTTCGCTACCCCAAATATGATCTTCACAACCCCAAGGTTGGGAAGCCCTGCTCTAAACTATCAAATCAAAGCGACAAACCTATTATTCAATTTAATGATTATGAAAATATTTAATTTAATAGGCACAAGACATTTAACATAAAGAAATTCCATTATTAAAGCATATTTTGAGGTTTCTGAAAATATAAATAAAGACGGATATATTTAAGAGGTCGGCATAAGTTTTTTCAGCACCACTTGAACGCCATCTTTGTTTGGTCTCAGTGTGGCGAAAGTTTTCTCTAAAGTAAGATCGCTGAATCCGGGTCGAAGTTCCATCTCAAACTTGAGGCAAAGTTTTGCTATGGCCAATTTGGTTTCAAGCTGAGCAAATCTCATTCCTTAGTAAATAAAATAATTAAATTAAGTAGCATATAGTGTAAATTAAGTACAATAGCTCTTTCTTCTCAATCTAAAACGACTGCAAACAGTCGAACGTAGGCCTACATCATTTTTCATTTTCCATGTAACTAGATCACCAACTAATTAGCATACAACCAAGTAGTTGTACGCAATTCGTCAAGAAACCATTTTATTGACAAGCGCACTGCCAGTGAAGTAAATTTAGGAGGGGCCTAAACTGAAGACCAAAAGCTAAAGTGACAAATACAAAATAATAACAACCTAAACGAACCTTACCTATCCTAACCTAATGTAACTGATCCTATCCTCACTTAACTCAAGGACCACAAATGCAAATGGATGTCGCATCAATCATTTGGTTAAACGTCCCACTTACCGATGCAGTTTCTAGGGCCGTGACCGAACGGTAAGTAGGTGTAAGGTTTGATGTTTATTTTATTCTCTGGGAGGAATCTGTCAGGGATGAATGTCAAGGGGTCCTCCCAGTATTCTGGATCACGATGAAGACTCCAAACGGGGATGCCCACAATCATATTTTCAGGAATTTCTAAGTCAATACCAGGAACCCTTCATGAAAAGAAAAATCGGTTACGAGCTCTATAGAAATGAATGAACTTTAAATTGGATAATTTTTTAATTTCTACACCTGCAGGACAATTTTCACTAAATAATATACTTTAATTAATAGTCATAAAATCACCATAATGGATCAAGAAAGCCAGAAACCTGCACAGTACGCAGGCCAACTGATGCGGCATATTGTGCTAGCTCCTGGATTATTATAATTACTAGTAGTGCCTGCCATCATTAGTCCAATCCACAACTTTAGTGTCTTCACTTCCATTACAAGAAAACTTACCACTGATCTACGAGCGGTAGCCATAAAATCGTCATTAGGACCTACAGTATATTATTGGATACACCACAAACTTGAAAAAGTAGAAATTAAGGTATTTAAGAGTGACGTACCGATTCCACAATTTTTTCCAATGACGATGCCGATTCTTTGCCCATATTTTGAGAAATTAATTCCCTTCATAAATTTTACTAATCTAATGAGAACACTTTCAATTTTCATATTTTTACATTTCAAATTTGTTTAAATGCATTTCCTTAGTTCACTCCATAATATACACTACCAGAATTTGTTACTCATATACGGTACCTAAAGTGATGTTAAATAGTTGTATTTCTCGGTAAAATTATAAAATAATTTTATTTTAGTTTCACGAATTGAATACCAGTATTTGAAGTAATTGTTTTTCCTTCCTCCATTCAAGGTATTTTCTTTCTTCAAAATGTAAACAACAGCAAAATTTTTCATTAAAATTTCAAGACCTTGGTGGCCAATTTGAATTCAAAAGTGGATATACTGTACAATCTGGGCTTATAAAATTATTAAAATACTTAAAATAAAGTCAACATAATAAGATGGTTTAAAATATAAATTATAAAGTACAAACGCATATAAATGATCATAAAGTTTTTTTGTATGTTCAATTTTCTATAATAGATTTTGTTTTGTTAAGAAAATTTTAAAATTCCAAAGAATCGGTAAGAAAATCGGCTAAATTTGGCCGACGCCGATACCCCAAAAATGACCGATTCAGCCGATGCAGATTAATCGGTACACCACTAGTATTTAAGCAGTGATAAACTTCATACAAAACTAAACATTTAAAAGTAAATTTAAACAAAAACAATCCATATCAAGGATATAAACTGTACATATGCTGTAAATGAATTTCGTAAAAATTCCCGCGGTTGCATAAATGACATCTATTACTATTACCCATGTCTGTCTATTTCTTAATTAATGAACGTCTATTGCTACCATATTATCAAGATGACTTGACTTATTTAACAAACGCAAATGCTCCAGAACAGACTGACACCGTTTGGTTCCAGGCAGTAGCGGATCTAGGATTTTCGAAAGGTGGGGGCGGACCTTTACATATGTAAAAATGGCGCCAAAATAATGTTTAATTATATATAAATATAATTACATACACTGGACTTAAAAATACATATGTTAACCCTTTAAGCACCAGCAGGCAAATTTTTAGCGTTTACTAAAATGTAGTTAAAGACCAGGTTTCTGGTAGTAAATACTGGAACTAATTTGATTGATGTTATCTAATCCATCTGTTCAAAGTATTACCTGAATCAGTCATTTAGAGAGAGGAAGATCGTGAATGTGAATACTACGCAAAGGGTTTACACAAGCACATTAACCTTGTGTCTACAAATGCTTACAACCATTAATAAATGAATATGTAAAGCTGGAAAGCATAATTTAATTAGAGTATACGAAGGGAATTATTATTTTTATACAGTTTCTAAAAATAAAATTGAAATGTAAATTGCCAGGTATTTACAAAGGTGGTGTTGATATTTCTGTAATTTAAAAAAGCATGCACTTTTCTGCTTTTAGAAATTAAAAAATTTATTATAAAAAATAAAGCATTTGGAAGGGGCGTCAAGATTGACCAAAAGGTCCGCTAGTGGCTCCAGGAAAAGGATCCCCAAGAGAGAAGACATGGCAAGTGGTTTCACTCACTTTTATTGCAGCAGGAAAGAGGAGAAAGTTGAAAATTCTATTAATCTTAATCAAATAGACATGTATTTTTACTGATAATAGAAAGCAGTGCCATTTTACAATTTAATTGAAATTTCTATTAACAAATTTCCTAAAAATTATTGCATTCTTGTTAGGCATAATTATATCACGATATCGAACCAAAACACCTCCAGTTGGCACCTGTTTCACCCACATTTTATCTTTGTATGAAAAGAACTCTTTCATAGTTTAAAAAACAAATTTAAAGCTCAGCTATTGGTGAAATGTACAGCGTTTCGGTTGTTAATCGGAACGAGGTAAACCATTTGCAAAAATTACCACAAGATTATTTTAAACTGTGACTTCATAATGGTTACACTCCTTGGGACATATATATCGAATATTATCTTATTCCTATTACTACATCGATACTTTACTGGCAATTTTACACACAAAAGGAGTGAAATTTATACTTACTTATAATTCTTTGTGCAACATCTTTCTATAAGATGGGCAGGAGAGTAGAGACGTAAAGTTTCTGGAATGAATGAAAATGTAAAGCTTAGAATACAATGAACCAAATCAAAGTGGAACTACCTAAAACTATCTTCATCTTTAACCAGACTCTGGCGAACCTCAGTTTATTAATAAACTTAGCTTTACCATAATAATAATCATAATAATAATAATAATAATAATAATAATAATAATAATAGTAATAACAACCTATAACTAAACCTGACTTAACTACCCAATTAATAACTTAATCTCATCGTTTACCCGGGTGTGGACCCGGCAGAGCACCCTTAACCTCTTCCAAGATATTTTAGAAAGAGTATAAGTGATCATTCCAGGAAAGATCACGAGAAAAGGAAACACCCAGTCTTAAGAGAAGAGGAAGAACCGAGTTGTGTATTGTTGAAGGTAAAGAGATTTTGTTACCATGGTCTGTCTAATTTATGCTAGAAGCAGTATTACAACATTTTCACACCAAATAGCATGCAAAAATAGTAGTAGCATGCAGTACAATTTTCGTAAAAAGATTTTGATCCATCAGGGTTTGAAAATCATACAAATATTAAATTCCGACGATATACGATCCAAAAAGACGGTGCCAATGATCCTTCTTGACTGAAGAATGACGAACGAATCAATCAATCATCCGACCAATGAACCAACAAATAATCGGGGTGAAAAAGTACTTTCTTAACATACCCGAAAGGCAAGCGTCGAGATACGGAGCTTCCATTATATTTTGATAACGGAGTTCGCCGTCAGCTTCGACCATCTTTTCGAGTTCTTTCCTAAGGCGCTTTTGTGTATCTGGGTTTTTGGCCAGAAGGTAAGTCATGAAGGAGATGGTATTGGCTGTAGTATCAAATCCAGCAAGAAGAAAGAGGATTGACTGGGCTATTATTGTGTTCATTGTCATTGCTGAAAATATAAACTTATTTAATATTGTTTATAGTGTATATATCATTCAGTCTATCAGACTAAATTTAAAATTATCATTATTGTCATGGACAAATGAAATAGCTTCAATTGTACACATTAAAAATTAAAAGAAATAAAGCCGTCAAGACAGATTTATCGACCGAACATATCCGTTACAAAAGTTTAGTTTAAAACTTTCAAAATTTTTATTCTTGAACTTGCATTTAAGAATTAAAAAGTATTAATTGTAACAATTTGCTTAAATTTTAGGAAAGGTTACGTTCAATTTTAAAAAAATGTGCATAAGAACTACAAATTATGGTGATAAGAACTACAAAAAGGCTTTCAAAATGTGAAATAATTAGAATACCTTTCCATTTTGAGGTGTATATATACAATAATTTTCAGTTTACGAAAACGACGACAAAAATGTTGAGATAGTTACTTCGACCTTTGGAACAAAAAACAAAAACTGAACTAAAACAATTACTCACGGTACTTTAAAGCATTTTCATTATTAGTTTTCTCCAAAGCCTCTAACATTAGGTCGAGAAAGTCCCCCCTTTTAACACCAGACTTCTTCCTCAGTGCAATAGTTTCTTCCACAACGTCAGTAAAGAACTTCAAACTTTTTCCACCAAACTGAAGTCCCAATACATTATAAAGTTTGGGAGAAATTAACAAAACCATGAACTTTACAAATCTTCCAAATTGTAACGTTGAAAGATAAGAGCCGTTTTTAGTAAACTGGGACTCTTCTTTATTCTGGAGACATTGCGCGTCGATTCCAAAGGCACACGTACCAATCACATCCATGGTATAAAATCCGAGTAAAGACTTCATTTCTACGTAAGAGTGTTTAGTCATTTCTTGATTGCATTGACTGACAAGTTCGTCACCTTTAGCAGCAATGAGAGGAAACATTCCCTTGATCTTACCACTCGTAAATGTAGGCGACACAAGAGCCCTTAAAGATTTCCATTTCTGTCCTTTAACCACAGTCAGCATTTCGTTGAAAACTTTATCCGTCCCAGTCATCTTGAATGAACGCCTGTCTATGAAATGGTCAGCATCCTTTACCAGAATTTCTCGAAGTAGTTCTGTATCACAAACGTACAACGAAGGGTTGAACCATTCGTACATGCCCCAAAATCTACGAGACTTGTATTTCTTATACAGCTGAGGAAAAATCAATTTATTTTAAATATATTAATCAAAGCAATGCAGACGGATTGCTTTCACAACAATTATATACTTTTCGACAGAGAACAATAAACTTTTTTTTTACCACCACCAATTCACATATAATTTCTGACAATGTAGATTCAAATCACTTTTGAATAAACACTAGTGACTAGCCTATTAATGCATGGCGTGAGATGTAGATTCTTTAAACGACCACCAAATGGCCACAAATTCTTCATTCACCCATTAAACTGTGACACTTCCATCCTACTTTTATGGAATTTGTTAAAGAAATTATATTTCACAACTATACATACCTCATCTATAGTTTCCCATCTGTATCCAATGATTAGTGTATAGAAACTCCAAATGATAGGAAAATAGTATGGGGTGAGGACTCCTCTTGATTTCCAATAACTGTGTTTTTGCCATTTAAGAACAAATGCTAAAGTTGCAATAAACACTAGAAGTGTTATCACGAGAATAAACATTTTAATATCCTGTAAATTAAAGTAGGATTATGATTCTTCTTTGGTCACAAAGGAAATTACTAACCAGCAAGATTCACCCTAATTGGTCCAACATATGAAGTGGCGGGATTGGGAACTTACGACTTAAAAATCTGGTTACTAAAGTGCATACTAACCAAAATTATTAATACAACATTAAAATGATATATATATACATATACTGACTTTGCTAAAGCCTTCGATAAATGTGACCATGGAATCATAGCACACAAACTTAAGGATACAGGAATTACTGGAAAGCTAGGAAGGTGGATATTTAATTTCTTGACGCAAAGAGTGGTGGTAAACAGAGTTAAATCGGAAGTCTCAGAAGTCGTGAGCTCTGTCCCACAAGGGAGAGTATTAGCTCCCTTGCTGTTCAAAATAATGATTGCAGATATTGATGCAGATATTAAGGACAGTATTGTATCATGCTTCGCAGATGACACAAAGATATGTAAGGAAATATTGAACGAAGAAGACATAAGAAAACTACTAAACGACATCGAAACATTATTCCAGTGGGCAGAAGACAACAATATGAAGTTCAACGAAGAAAAATTCCAACGTCTAAGATATGGTAATAAGAAAGAGCTACAGAAAAAAGGGTACAAAACTCCGCAAGCCAAACAGATAACACCAAATCCACAAGTAAGGGATCGTGGAGTAATAATGTCGTCGGATGCAGAATTCAGAGAGCACTATAAAATCAAAATCACAACGGCTAGAAAAATAATGGGATCATCTGGAGGAGCGTCCGCAGCAGAAAAGCAAATATCATGCTCAAATTATGGAAGAATCTAGTCCTACCAATAATTGAGTATTGCTCAGTACTCACAAGCCCACACAGAAAAAGAGACATTGCGAGCATTGAAGCTATACAAAGGACTTTTACGTCTAAGATAGAGGAAACGGAAGGTGAAGACTACTGGTCTCGACTACAATCCCTGGAACTCTACTCTCTTGAAAGAAGGCGCGAGCGGTACACAATAATATACATATGGAAAATACTTGAGGGCTCTGTCTCTAACCTCGGAAATGAAATAGAAACAAACTGGAATGAGAGAAGAGGCAGATTTTGTACGGTCCCAACTGCGGTGGGACAAGGAGCCATGAAAACGAGGATGGAAAATACCCTCAGAATACGGGGCCCAAAGCTTTTCAATGTCCTTCCAAAAGAAGTGAGGAATCTCCAGCACACCGACCTCAATAACTTCAAGAACCAGCTGGACAGATTCTTGTGCAAAGTCCCTGACCAGCCATGCGTGGCTGGCTACGAGGGCAGGAGGCGATCGGAGAGCAATTCCCTCCTTCACCAAGTCCCGCAAATGAGGCAGGATGCCGCAGAGGGGTCGACCGCAGGTCGATCCTGAACCTTGGTTCAAACTCAACAAAAGTAAGTGTATATATATATATATATATATATATATATATATATATATATATATATATATATATATAATATATACTGCGTGATTACAAATGATCTTCCCAATTTTAAACATTTATTATGAAAAAACACATCCGAAAGCAAGATATTCAAATAAACAACTCAAAAAGTTTTATTTACAAGCTATTGAAGTTCAATATGAGCTCCTTTAGTGGCTCTGCTGACATCAAAGCGGTATTCTGTTTCCCTCCATACATTTTGTAGCATATCACACTGAACTTTTCTCACAGCCTCACTTATCCCTTCCTTCAAATGTTCCAAAGTTGTTGCTGTTCGTGGAACAAAAATTTCATTTTTTACATAACCCTAGAGCAGGGGTGGGGAAACCCTCGCCCGCGGGCGAAATTCCGCCCACGAGCTAATTTCAATTCGCCCGCTTAGGTATTTATTATTTACTAAAAATTATTTATTTACAGCCCAGCAAATAGCTTTTTAAAATACATCTTATATACAGCGTGTCCCAAAGAAATGTATACCCACTTTGTTCGATAATACCAGCTATGAGGATAATAAATATATTACTTTTTATATGTTTTTTAATAAAGACGTTTCTCCTGAATCTAAATATGTAATTATTTTTATTAAAAATTGAAAAACAAAAAAGTTACAGATGTTTAAATTATAATTATTATTTTCGAGGCTTCATGTGCGATATTTTCTAATATTTTTGCACGTATATGAGATAAGTTTGAAACCGACGGCACTGTGCAAAACTTACAAAAACAACGTTCTGGAAGACGTCGAACATCTTAGATAAAGTGTCATTTAACCATGGAATTTGTAAATTTTTTGAATTAACTAATAATTACAACATTTATGCTTCAATATCAACACTAAACATAAGTATCTCAAAACAGTCGGTTAAAATATTAGAAAATATCGCACATGAAGTCTCGAAAATAATAATTATAATTTAAACATCTGTAACTTTTTTGTTCTTCAATTTTTAATAAAAATAATTACATATTTAGATTCATGAGAAAATTCTTTATTAAAAAACATATAAAAAGTAATATATTTATTATCCTCATAGCTGGTATTATTGAACAAAGTGGGTATACATTTCTTTGGGACACGCTGTATATAAGCTTAAAATTTGCCAGACGCTCGCGGAGGTGTTTATGTTATCGATTTTCGCCCTTGGTACTGAAAAGTTTCCCCACCCCTGCCCTAGAGAAAGAAGTCAAGAGGGGTTAGATCGGGCGAACGAGCCAGCCAAGGAATGGGCCTCCCACGCCCGATTTAACGATCATGCAGTTTGTATATCTTGCTTTCGGATAAAGACTCAGAATAGAATTTGAATAAAATAAAATAACCATGATCTATTTACAAAAACAAAATTTGTTTTCAGAGGCACGCACATCATTCAAATAGGGCACTTGCAAGAAATTGAGGGAGGGGGGTCTACACGTCACCGACACCCCCCTTTATATCCGTCTATGAATTAAAAGTAGTGACCTTGACTTCAATTTAATGTAGCAGGACATCTTTCATAGAGGAAATATTGTATTTGTGCATTTAAGAATTAAGTCTTACGTAACTAATTATAAGAATGAATAAAGAATGTTATGTAGGCCCTACATATATTGGTACTCAAAGTGCATACAAGAAATTACGTTATACCAAATATAGCCTATAGTGGAAAAGTATAAGGAAGGCGTGTATATATTCAAGTTACCAATTAATTTATTATTTTAATATTTATTTTACACTTTTCACACAAACCTACTTTTCAGTTAAACACTTATTTGGAACCTTCCTTTACAAACCATACAAAAATCAACACTCATGTATAGGCACATGGGTTCAACCGTATATAAATACGTCATTATTATATAAAAAAACTCACTTTACATATTATTTAATAATTATCTATTTCAAAGTCCAAGACATATGCGCCTCAGTGGTGTAGTGGTTAGCGTCGCTGACTACGAATCCCTCGGCCCCGGATTCGAGACCCGACGGCAGCCAGCGCGCAGCAAAACCCAGCTCTTCATCCTTCCACACAATAAAGAAAGTGGTTGGTAGATAAATGGGTACCCTAGTGGTTAAGACGCTAAACTGTAGGTCTAAGGTGGAGTGAAAAGCTTGACGTTCGTCAGAATGAATATATATATATATATATACACACACACACGAGTGTATTTTATATAGTCCTTATCACAACTGATTTTAAACAGCTCTATCAGCGAACAACCAAATGTCAACTCTTGTGTATGTTCATAAGTTCAATTTGCTGCTGTGTCACAAAGCAAAGGGAGAAAGAGGTACTTGTAGGTTATCTCCACCCCCCACACACACTTGATTTGTCATCGTGACAAATAGCATGAAGTCGCAGTAAATTCATTCTGGCTTAAAAAGCAATAATTAAATTGTGCAAAGGATTGGTAATATCTACTGAAATAGATACTATTAAATATATAATTTGGCTCATGTAATAATTATTGATACGATTTATTTTTTAAATTAATTTATGGCCGGATTCTGAAGGATCGCCAATATAAAGTTAAGGATCACCAGAAGATTAGGGCCCCCCAGCCTTTTTTAGTTAGCTTTATAAGGCTAACTAACGAAAATATCACGACCTAACCTACACAATCATCAAGGACGTACAGTTGACCTAATGATTGGTTAGGTTAGGTCGTGATATTTTTGTTAGTTAGCGTTATAAGGCTAACTAAAGAAGGCTGGGGACCCTGATCTTCAGGTGATCCAAAGTTAATGTAAGTTGTATAACAAATCAACAACCAATGTGCATCAAACATTCTAAAACGAAATGCTCGTTTGATTGTTCTGCGTGCGTGCTATTTGCCACGATGACAAATCAAGCGTAGGGGGGAGATAACGTACAAGTAACGAGAAAGATATTACTGTTTAGTGCAGTGGTTCCCAACCTGGGGTCCCCGGACCCCTGGGGGTCCGCGAAGGTAGTACTGGGGGTTCGTGAGCTTTCAATATTTCGAGAGGTTCCAATGGAAATCGTACATTTACTCAGGCTAAAATTTCAAGTTTCCTTGCTCTTGGCTGGAATTATTAATACTTTTTTAATACGCTGTATTTTAATTGCATACCCACTTATATGTCCTATATTTGATAGTGAAAAATGAGAAAACGAGTTAATTACTAGTTAATAAAAACAGTTTGTTTGGTAGACGGAATCTTTCAAAAACATGGGGTCTGTGGGGAAAAAATAAAAATAAAAGGGGTCCTTTGTGGTGAAAAGGTTGGGAACCACTGCTTTAGTGTATTCACGTCATAGAGTGAAATTTTTACATAAAAAAATAGTATGTTAAAATTAGATATAATTAGCATTTCATAGACAAACTAACTATCTATGATATAATAATGACCGTAAAAGTAATTTGTAATGAGATTAGTACTATACAATAAAGTATGATGCATTTTATTAACTCTTTTGTATTATGTTGCTGTTGCTATGGAATTCACACTTCGAATTCATTATCATAAAATCATTGCGTCTGAACATTTTTATAGGATTTGTATTTTGTATTGTAATTGAAACGACTCGTATTTATTAAAGAATGCTACATCATAATGACTTGTTTATAAATTATATGATTCACTCATCATTGAGTGAAATTTCTTTATAACTTAAAGGCAATATTAAATTACCAATGAGTAACTGTGACATTGCACTTCTTCATTATGAGAGTACAAGACTTTCGACACATTTTCATACCTTTTTTGTTCAACTCTCTAACCGAGTCTAACGCAACAGTTAATTGCTCATGGCCGATTATATATATATATATATATATATATATATATATATATATAGTTGGGAACGTTACTTTCTATAAGTAACGGCGTTACCGCTACAGTTACATTGATAAAAAAGTAACGTCGTTACCGCTTCAGTTACTTCTATGAAAAAGTAACTCGCTACTGCTACCGTTACTTTTAAGAAAAGACTAAAGAGTAAAAGCGCCTTAATAATACCAAATTATACTCTATATGACAAAAAGTCAAAACAAACTCAAATAAAAAATGGCCTGTGCCTGTCCAAAAAAATTAATCTTGCAGACTTTTTAGGAGTGTGTTGTTCGATTTCAGGAACACTAGTTTCTCAAAATTGGCATCTGATAGCTCTCCTCGTTTGGAGGAGCTAACAGCTAATAAATGATACGAGTCAAATGATCAGTTTGAAAGTAATAAGAACCAAGTAACGATTGAAATCGCTCTAAAAAGTAGTGCCGTTACCATTTTTGTTACAACATCTCAAAAGTAATGGCGTTACCGCTACAGCTACTAGAAAAGTAACATCGTTACTAGTAACGCTGTTACTCCCAACTATATATATATATATATATATATAAGTGGGCCTAGATTTAGCCGTTTGAGATGATAATGATGCAAATTGATTGTTATAATGACAGGGTGGGTTAAAAATTTATGATGTCATACAGTATCACCAGTTGAAAGTGGCTAATGGAGTAGGCCTACTATAATATTTCCGAGTGATACGAATTGCTTCGAGGTCACCAGCTTGGATTACACTCAAGCAAATATTGTTAAGGTTATAAAAAGCACCTTATTGTTTCGTATTTAATTAAGAAAATAAATCAGTTATGTGTTCGCAGTGAATAACAACTGATTGACATTAATTATAGTAAATAACAATCGTTTAACTGTTTTTATATTATGCTAAGATGACATGGAGCTTAGCCAATAAGAGAAATGGTTAAGAGCTTAATGATCTAGTAATGTATTTATTTATGTTAGACTAATGGCAATGCAAAATGGAACACAACATGAAATATGAAAACTAGTGATTACAGAAATTATGTATGTACGTTATGATACAACAAATAGATTATGTGACACGCTGACTATGAATAAACACACAATAAATGATGCAGCCTAAGAATTATGGAAATTAGTGACGTGCGTTTATGGTGCTCTTTAGGTAACGTATTACACTGCTTATGTAGGCCAGAGTTACGCAGTAATGGAATACTAAACAAGATGCTATAGCCTAATGATAATTGGGAGAAATGCTATGACAATGATTATACGAGTATCGTTTATATAAAGGCAATTATATGATGCTAAGTGATTACTCATAAATGGAACATAGAAACAAGATGCTGTGGCCTAATGATAATTGGAAGGGATGTACTAAATTGGTACACCGTAAATGAATTAGGCCTTCAGTAAGAGAATACTTAACTCTATCACATAAATAAACGGATGTAAAGTATTTATGGATGATATGAATGAACACAATAGCAGGATGCTACACGGAATTACGGTACTGGAACGGCACTCAGATTAGGACATCGGCCTAACGCGTTTCAACGAGTCAGTTTGACCGAATTATAAAACACTGCGTTTATAGCCTATTCTTCTGCGGTTCACTGGGTAGGCTTTACGTTATTGTTTTTAAGAAAAGAGACAAGGCTTACTAGTAAGAGGGTGATACCTCTAGGTTGACGAGTTGCTTGGAAGTTGGCCTGTTGAACTAATAGGCTCGAGGTGTCGTTGACCGTCCGATTGAAGTTTGTTGAACGGGCGCCGGTCGCCTGTTGTTGCCTCTTGAGATGCAGGATGTTCCTGAAGGTTGATCTTGTAGAACGTAGGCCCGGGATTCTTATGACCGCCCCTTAGAAGTTCGTTCCGTAAGTCAAGGTCTTTACTGTGAAGTTTGACGGGCCTAATGGATTCTCGTTGACGACCGTTTTTCGTAAAGCGGTGAAAGCTGAACCGATGTAAAGTGATTTGGGTTTGTAGCTTCGTCGTCGAGTTACGTAATGTGTCCACCTTGAGGATGTTTTCTCGTAGCGTGTTGAGCTTTGCCGGTGCTCTCGAGGGTGATTGTTAACCAGTTGAGGTGTGTTGAAAAAGGCCAATGAAAACGCCTACAGCGGGAAAGACTTAGCTTACTTCGAGTGATGATGCGTTCTTGGGTGAAAAATGTTGAAGTGGGCCTTGAAGGGAGCCAGCTGAAGCTGAGGCTGTACGGCGTGTAGGATGAACTTACGAGATGAACGCACGAAAGGAATGAATAAATGTTAGTAAACTGTGCCTTATATAACTTATGTAACCTTAGGAACATTCGAATTCCGCGGTTCGAGGCTAGCGTCATTGTTTTTCTTTTATTGCTTGAAACCGCGTGTCTTCTGAGATTATTCCTTGACACCACGTGTGTCTTCTAAGGATGTTTTGGAAATAACAGGGAAAAGAATTTTCCTATGGCTTTTCTTTGTCTGTTTTCTGTCTGTAGTTGTCTTTTCCGCTACATATATATCAGTTTCAAACACTGTCGCCAAGGTTTGTGTGAGTTTGCAAATTTCAACTTTAACAAACACAGCAACTTCCATAGCATATTTTCCAAACTAAGACAACATGACTCCTATTCCTAATTGTCAATTCTGCATAATCGCAAACACTGCCCATATCCTCTTACGCAGGCAGATCTACAGGGGTTGGTGGGGGCTATGGCCCTCACCAAGAGCTGTGTTGGCGCCCCCTCGGCAAAAGTTAAAAGTTTCATTATCATCGTACCAAACGATTAAGAAATTAACCAAAATGAAAAGAGGATTGCTGTGGCAAGACAAATATTTAGACACTGTTAGAAAATCTAGAAGAGGAAGAACCATTGTTGTCCCAAGGCGATACGATGACTAAGCTGATTGATGCAGCATTGCTTGTATATATATTAAGTTTAGGTGTGTATATATATCCATCTCATAATTGTAAGGTTAGTGAAAAATTAAATTAATTTAGAGCTAGCATTTTTTAGCTCTTGTGGCATCATTGTTTGGTCACACTGTTGGCATCATTTTGAGACGCTGCGCGTCTTTTCTACTCGTTTGTGGAAGGTCGTACGTAAAGGTGTGGTTTGATAGAGAGCTCTCTTGCAATTCAGTTTGGTTGTTTAGATACATGATTGTTGCATCGTGCAATAGTCCAGGTTGCGTTGTTGTTGCAAGGTTCAGAAAGAAGACCACAAATAGTACCCTTTTGTTTACTTTTTAAGTTCATGTAATTTAAGATCCAAGTTAGGCCCGCATCGAGTCAGCAACCCTGAGGTTACCCTGAGGTAGGACCTAATAGGATCTCAAATCCGTAAGTTTTAATTTAGCTTAACTTGGGCTTTAGGTAGAACTTGCCCTTTAGAATTTGGCCGTTCACGGCTCAGCTGGGATTTCGAACCCGACAAATAAATAAAATAACATGGTCCTTCAGAACCGGATTTCTACCCCAAGACTGAGTCAGTGACCATTTTTCGGCAAAGTTCTGATTGTGCAAATTGTATCCCAAGTTAGGCCTAGACGGGTTGAGTATTATTGAGTTAAGGTCCCAGGGTAAAAAGTTTGGTCGCCCAATTGCGAAACTTGGCCAGTCGTCTGTCGTTTTTTGGCCTACTTTTTTTCCGGTTTGGTTAATTTTGGGTTATTATTGAATTAAGGTCCCAGGGTAAAGTTTGGTCGCCCAATTGCGAAACTTGGCCAGTCGTCTGTCGTTTTTTTGGCCTACTTTTTTTCCGGTTGGTTAATTTTGGGTTATTATTGAATTAAGGTCCCAGGGTAAAGTTTGGTCGCCCAATTGCGAAACTTGGCCAGTCGTCTGTCGTTTTTTGGCCTACTTTTTTTCCGGTTTGGTTAATTTTGGGTTATTATTGAATTAAGGTCCCAGGGTAAAGTTTGGTCGCCCAATTGCGAAACTTGGCCAGTCGTCTGTCGTTTTTTGGCCTACTTTTTTTCCGGTTTTGTTAATTTTGGGTCATTATTGAATTAAGGTCCTGGGGTGGAAAATTTGGTATTCCATACTGGTGTTTGGTTAGTACCCCACTCAGCAATTCAGTTTATTTGAAAGTAAAATTTGCGTTTGATCAGTTTGGTTAAGTATTTCTGCCAATTCAGCTCATTTGGTATTGAGCCCAAGGGTTGTTTACATTGAAGATGAGTGCATCTGAATTGAACAAATTTATAAAAAGGAGAAGTGCCTACAAAGGTCTAATTACAAAGGTCATTGCCACTATAGATTCTGCCATAGAGCAAGAGGATTTACGCTTAGTGACTGCGAAGCTTGCCATATTAGAAACTAAAAAGGTTGCTCTAAGTGAGGTAAATGTTAAAATTGAGGCTCTTATAGAAGAGGATGAAATAGAAAATAACATAATTTACTTTGAAGAGATTATTGATGATATGATTAACGTAGGCCTCCGAGCAAAAGAGTTTAGCAGCTCAGTACAGTTAGAGACCAGGTCTAATAATGAAACACAACACTCAACAAATGATGCTTGTGAAGTTAAGGTTAACAGATCTGTAGTTCAATTACCGAGGCTTGTACTCAAAACATTTTCTGGGAGTATTCAGGAATGGCAAGGATGGGCAGACAGTTTTCAATCAGCAGTTCATTCTAGTCAAGTGTTAAGTGCCGTGGAGAAGTTTAATTATTTGCGGTCCCTCTTGGAAGGGGAGGCAGCAAAGACTATAGCAGGATTAGCATTAACAGAGGCTAATTATAATGTGGCTTGGGATATATTAAAGAAACGGTTTGGTAAGCCAGAGATCTTAATTAAAAGCCACCTCCGTGCACTTTTAACTATACCTCCTGTTAATAATCCTAATAGTGTCAAGGAGTTACGGCAGTTATATGATGAATTTGAAATTAGAACTAGGTCCCTGGACAACTTGGGTGTAGGAATGGAAAAGTATGGTATAATGTTGGTTCCTACACTGGAGTCTAAATTGCCTAGCTCAATTTTGCTTGAATTAAGTAGGGGACACTCTGCAGAACATGTGTACATCCCCCTTCAGCAGATGTTAAGTCTTTTAGGCACAGAATTAGCAAGACGAGAGGAGTTGAGTTTGCACAGTGGGATGGTAAACAAGAGGACAAAGGCAGGCACAGCACCAAAGTTTCCACAAAAAGGAATAGCCCAGGTACAGTGTCAGCTCTACATGCCTCCTCTGAGAATAAATTAAAGGGAATCAAGGAATGTATATTTTGCGAAGGCAACCACAAGTCATATAAATGTGAGGTGGCTGAGGCCTTACCCTTTGAGGAGAGAAAGGACAGGGTAACTAAGTCCACAGCATGTTTTAAATGTTTTTTGAAAGGTCATAGAGCAAGGTTTTGTAAGTTTAAAATTTTGTGCAAAAAATGTCATGGTAGGCATCAGCCATTATTGTGTGAAAACACTCTTAGTAGGCCTACCCCAGAAGTAGAGACATCAGTGGCACATGCCACTGCTATGCAAGGGAGTAAAAGTAAAGGGGGATTATTGCAAACAACTGCAGCCTTATTAATTGGGAATGAGGGAGAAGCTACTGTAAGAGTGTTGTTTGATAGTGGTAGCCAGTGTAGTTTTATTAAGACCAGAATTTCCAGAAAATTGAAGTTTAAAGAACTTAAGAGGGAAAATTTAAGAATTGCTGGGTTTGGGGGTTCCGTTCAAAACCGAACCAAATTTAAAAAGGTAGAAGTTCTGGTTAAAGGGTTGTTACCGCAAAGTCCCACTATCAAGGTCCAAGCTGTAGAGATTGAGGAACTTTGTGCTCCAGTCACTACTTGTTTAGATATGGCATGTGTCCAAGAATTGCAAGTTAAAGGAATTAATTTGGGCAATAATAAGTTTGAGGGAACAGAAGATATTAGTCTTTTGATTGGAGCTGACTATTATTGGGACTTCATCACTGGTAATATTGTCCGTACATCTCAAGGCCCAGTAGCTATTGAAAGTAAGCTAGGCTGGATGCTACATGGTAGTTATTGCAATGAAATGGAAGTTAAGGCTCTCTTTGTTAAGATTGAGGAGAACAGCCATGGTCTGGAAAGGCATTTGAAAGCGTTTTGGGAACTTGAATCTATTGGTATAAAGGACAACCAGGCAAGTACAGTGAACAATGATGTTTTAGAGCACTTTGAAAAAGGGATTGGGTTTAGAGATGGTTGCTATGAAGTTGGCCTACCATGGAAGGATTCTTGCAAACCCGGTTCAAACCTTCAGCTAGCTAATCGGAGGTTGGAGACTTCATTGTACAGGCTAAGAAAAAATGAGGAGTTGTTAATTGAATACGATGAGGCCATCCTAAGTTATGTAAGGGAGGGCTATGCTGAAAGGGTGCAAGGTGAGCTGGTGAGCCAGGAGGCACATTATCTGCCACACCATGCAGTGGTACGGCGAGACAAAACTACCACCAAACTGAGGGTAGTTTTTGATGGCTCAGCCAAGGACAAAGGTGGTGTGTCCTTGAATGACTGTTTGGATGCTGGGCCAAATTTAAATGCAGATTTATTTTCCTTGTTACTGAGATTCAGGTTTGGTAGAGTAGCATTGACTGCAGATGTGAAGCAAGCCTTTTTGCGGATAAAGTTAAAACCAGAGGACAGAGATGCAGTAAGGTATCTGTGGGTGGATACGAAAGACTTGTTGGAAAATGAACCTAAGGTTCAAGCATATAGAATGAAGTCAGTGTTGTTCGGCCTCAGCTCTAGTCCATTTCTGTTGGCAGCTACTATGCAGTACCATTTTAAGAAATATTCTGAAGTCTATCCTAACACTATTGAACACATAAGGAAGAATTTTTATGTTGATGATTTGCTGTGTTCCGTGGATAATACAGAAATGGCTAAACAGATATTCATGGAGGCTAGAGCTATAATGAGGGAGGCTGGCATGGAGCTTAGAAAATGTCAGACCAATCATTCGCAATTACAAGAGTTTATGAGTCATTCCTCTGGAGTACCTGACGCAGCAGAAAGTATTGAGGATTCTGGTATTAAGGAGTTGTGGGCAATAAACGCAAAGGTGCTAGGCATCGTTTGGCAGCAAGATGATGATTTGTTTACCTTCAATGGGAAATCTTTAGTAGAGCTGGCCGAGAATGAGACAAGGTGGACAAAACGTACAGCTCTTAGTTTGGCTTCGAAGGTCTTTGATCCTCTTGGATTCCTGGCTCCATTTGTGATAAAGTCAAAAATTTGGTTTCAGAGCCTCTGGGAAATTGGACTTGGTTGGGACCAAGAGTTACCTGATCATATGGTGGTAAGGTGGAAATATTGGTTCAAAGAATTGGCACATCTTGGAGACATTGAAATCCCAAGATGGTACTTTGGAGAGTTGAACAATAGTCCAGACAATTTGGAGCTGCACATCTTTTGTGATGCAAGTGAGGAAGCCTATGCAACTTGTATTTATATAAGAGGCGCATTGCAAGAAGAAGTAAGTTGCAGGTTGGTTGCGGCAAAGAGTAGAGTAGCACCTTTGAAAAGGCTTTCTGTTCCAAGGTTGGAATTGATGGGTGCCGTTATTGCTAGTCGGCTTGCAATTACAGTGCGAAAGTCTTTGGCCCTCTATGAAATTCCAAGCTATTATTGGACAGACTCCACTATAGTTTGGCACTGGTTAAGAAGTCAGGCAAGGAAATGGAAACCATTTGTTGCCAATAGGGTGGAGGAAATTCAAGCGCACACAGATCCCAAGCAATGGAAGCATTGTCCAGGCATCCAAAACCCCGCTGATTTACCAACACGAGGAATTTCGGTGAAAGATCTTTCACAATCAAGTTTGTGGTGGAATGGGCCAGAGTGGCTAAAACTTGGAAGTGAAAACTGGCCTTCTAATCAGCCTATTGTAGGAGAATGCCAGGCTGAAGAAGCATGGGTGAGTGAGGTGAGAAAATGCGCTGTGAACAGTTGTCAAGTTATGCAGCAGGACCCCATATTGAGGCTTGAGGACATTAGCAGTCTGAAAAGATTGTTAAGAGTGACAGCATGGGTATATAGATTTACCAACAACATTAAGGGAGAAACAAGAAGGGAAGGAATTCTGAACAATAATGAGATTCAGCAAGCCAGGAAATACTGGGTGGTATATATGCAGAAGAAAAAATTTGGTGAAGAGAGAGAATTGCTTACCAGCCATCCATTACAGGTTCTACCAACACATTCTGCGCTCAAGGGTTTGGATGTGTTTTTGGATCAGGATTTATTGAGAGTAGGAGGTAGACTACAGTTTTCTGGGCTTCCAGAGGAGAAAAGACATCCAATTTTGCTACCTTCTGGGGGGCACTTTGTGGACCTTTTGATCCTGGATACTCATCATAAGCTGTTACATGCTGGAGTTAGAGAAGTGATAATAGAGATTAGACAACAATTTTGGATTCTCAAAATTAGACAAGTAGTGAAAAAGGTCTTGCATAAATGTGTGGTTTGCAAGCGTTGGAGTGCAAAGCCTTATTATGAAAAGGTGGCTCCACTTCCAAGAGAACGGTGTGTCTATACTGCCCCATTTGATGTAGTGGGAGTAGACTTTGCAGGGCCAGTCTATGTGTATGAGCGAGGGGAGTCTAACAAAGGTTATATGTCTTTTCACCTGTGCTACCACCAGAGCAATCCATTTGGAGTTGGTAAGCAACTTAAGTAGTGATGTATTTCTTTTGGCCTTTAAACGGTTTGTGAACAGAAGGGGTTTCCCAAATAAAATCATATCGGATAATGCAAAAACCTTCAAAAGGGCTGCAAAGGAACTCCAAGAAATTTGGTCCTTGCTAAAAGAGGAAGGATTCCAATCCTACTTTTCACACCAAGGGGTACAGTGGGAGTTTATTGTTGAGAGAGCACCATGGTGGGGAGGATTTTGGGAAAGGCTAGTGAGAAGTGTAAAGTGTCCATTAAAGAAACTTTTAGCTAATGCTCATTTGAGCAAAGAAGAATTCTCTACTGTTTTATGTGAAGTAGAAGCAATGGTGAACAGTAGGCCTATCACTTTTGTTTACAACAGTAGGCAGGATGCAGAGCCATTGACACCAAATCATTTTCTTTGTGGTAAACGATTAACATCAAACCCCAGTGTGCCAGAAGACTTGCAGCCCATCCAGAGCACTCAAGGAGAGTTAACCAGACGGTTCAGGTACCTTGAAGAGCTACAAGATCAGTTATGGAAGAGGTGGCAGATGGAATACTTGCCAGAACTCAATTATTACCCATCAGGCAAGGTAAAGGGCTCCAATGCAAATTGTATCAAGGTGGGAGAAGTGGTAATGATTGGGGATGAAAGACCAAGGCAATGCTGGAAGCTTGGCATAATTGAAGAGTTGTTTGTTGGCAAAGACAATTTAGTTAGGTCTGCACTGGTAAAGACTTTAGGAGGAAAGTTAAAGAGACTCTACAAAAACTCTATGCTTTAGAAATCAGCAAAAACACAGATAGTCAAGATGAAACATTTGAGTTACAGCCTCATGAAGAAGGCTTGGCTAACCTTGCAGAAGGTAATGACAACAATGCCTCTTCGGTGGGGAGTGTTAGAAAATCTAGAAGAGGAAGAACCATTGTTGTCCCAAGGCGATACGATGACTAAGCTGATTGATGCAGCATTGCTTGTATATATATTAAGTTAAGGTGTGTATATATATCCATCTCATAATTGTAAGGTTAGTGAAAAATTAAATTAATTTAGAGCTAGCATTTTTGAGCTCTTGTGGCATCATTGTTTGGTCACACTGTTGCATTTTGAGACGCTGCGCATCTTTTCTACTCGTTTGTGGAAGGTCGTACGTAAAGGTGTGGTTTGATAGAGAGCTCTCTTGCAATTCAGTTTGGTTGTTTAGATACATGATTGTTGCATCGTGCAATAGTCCAGGTTGCGTTGTTGTTGCAAGGTTCAGAAAGAAGACCACAAATAGTACCCTTTTGTTTACTTTTTAAGTTCATGTAATTTAAGATCCAAGTTAGGCCCGCATCGAGTCAGCAACCCTGAGGTTACCCTGAGGTAGGACCTAATAGGATCTCAAATCCGTAAGTTTTAATTTAGCTTAACTTGGGCTTTAGGTAGAACTTGCCCTTTAGAATTTGGCCGTTCACGGCTCAGCTGGGATTTCGAACCCGACAAATAAATAAAATAACAGACACCCTCAAATGCCTTGTTTCATGAACCCCAACAATTTGAGTTTCACAGACTTAGTATTAGTAGCTATAACTGTAGAGGCCTCAAAGTCGATGCTAGTGAAATCAGTAAACTTTTATCTGCACATGACATTTCTTGCTTTCAGGAAACTTGGCTCTCTAAACAAGAGTGCAAAAACTTAAACAATATTAAACCTAACTACAGGAGGATAACTAATTCACCCAATGATGATAGTGAAGTTGTCACTGTGGACAGACAAAATAAGAAGAACGGTGTAGCTATAATGTGGCACTCACAGTTGGGTAGGTTTATAGAGCCCATTGGTTATGTATATGAGTGGGTTTTAGCCATAAAACTAACTATTGATGAGAAAATGCTGTAAATATTCAATGTTTATATGCCTTATGAGTGTACTGAAAATGATGAGGTATTTTTAGATAGACTCTGTAAACTAAATATACTGCTAGAGGAGCTGGAATTTTCATGTGTTATAGTGGCTGGTGATTTTAACAGCAATATCAATAAAGCTGGCTCCGATTTTCCTAACCTTCTTATCAATTACTGTGAGAGACAGTTTGTGACTAAAAACTTACCAGTAAATTGCCGCTCCCTAGTGAGTAGTGACCCATGACATACTGTATGTTAGTGATGCCTCGGGGACTCACTCGTGGCTAGATCACTGTAGTGTATAGCCTCCCATGATGGTTATAGTATAATCAATAGTATGTCAATACTCTATGATGTATTCAAATCTGATCACATCCAATTTGTAGTAGGGCTTGATTGTATCCCACAGAACTCTGGGAACCCCTCTTCATCCAGAAGAGAACCACGGCTAGGGCTAGCAATGAATACAACAATTAAAGCAGTGAAAATATCTCGGCAGGCCCATATATTTGCCTCCCGTTTCCCACCTGACCAATCTGCTTTGGGACTACCTGCTCCAAATTAACCAGTAGACGACCAGATACCTACAGCTTCTTCTACATTAAGGCAGAATGTGAGGACCCCTCTGTATTTATGGGGCCAGAAGTCTGGCCTGAAGGAATCTACTATAGTTGGTATAACGTGAACTTCAGGAAAAACTCAATCCACAGAAATACCCGTAAGCAGACTCTACCATGCAATCCCAGGGAGACACCCAGTGAGAACAGTGATAGTGTGTATAAAAATAATGGCCCAGTTTCACAAACTCAGTGTTAGTAGCTATAATTGTAGAAGCCTCAAAGTCAATGCTGACAGTGAGATCAATAAACTTTTATCTGCACATGACATTTCTTGTTTTCAGGAAACTTGGCTCTCTAAACAAGAGTGCAAAGATTTAAACAATATTAAGCCTAACTACAGGGGAATAGCTAACTCACCCAATGATGATAGTGAAGTTATTACTGTGGGCAGACAGAATAGGAAGGAAGGTGTAGCTATAATGTGGCACTCACAGCTGGATAGGTTTATAGAGCCCATTAGTCATGAATATGAGTGGGTTGTAGCCATAAAACTAACGATTGACAACAAAATACTGTATATATTCAATGTTTATATGCCTTATGAGTGTGCTGAAAATGAGGAGATATAGTTAGATAGACTCTGTAAACTAAATATACTGCTAGAGGAGCTAGACTCTTCATGTGTTATAGTGGTTGGTGATTTTAACAGCAATATCTCTAAATCGGGTTCAGATTTTGCTAAGCTTCTTATCAAGTACTGTGAGGCATGCGACTACAAACTTGCCAATAAATTGCTACTCCCTAATGACTCATTTACATATGTTAGTGATGCCTGGGGCACTCACTCGTGGCTAGACCACTGTATAGCCTCCCACGATGGTTATAATATAATCGATAGCATGTCCATACTTTATGATATATTTCAATCTGATCATATCCCATTTGTAGTAGGGCTTGATTGTATGGTAGCACCTGACATAAACAATGACTGTGATAATGCTGATTAGTGATTACTATAAGGTTAATTGATCAAATCTTAGTCACTGAGGTAGACTACTATACAATGCAGACTGATGCACTACTAAGGCTTGTGAGGATTCCTGCAGAAGCTTTGGGTTGTAGGAATCCCTCCTGTGGTGATGTAAACCATATAGATCTCTTAAATAAGTATTACGGTGAACTTGAACATGCCATTAAGGGTGCGAGTGGAAGTAGTTTTAAAAATAAAAAATGGGGAAAAGTAAATGTCAATCCAGGGTGGGCAGAATACTGTACTGATTTGTATGATGTAGCAAAAAATGTATTCGTGGAATGGGTTGCTATGGGGAAACTTAGGCAGGGGGAACTCTTCTAACTGAAAAATAGAACTCGTGCTAGGTTCAAGGGTACTCTTAGATTTATAAGGAAAAATGAAGAGCATCTTCGAAGAGAATCTCTAGCCAGGAAATTAGGCAATAGCAATACTTCCAGTAGGGAATTCTGGAAGGAGGTTAATAAAATTAATAATAGTAATCTTACCTTGCCAAATGTAATAGAGGGTGTACACTGTACATGGTGCAAAAAAACAGTGCAGAACTGTGGAAAAATCATTATGAAACCCTATTTAATTGTCTCGGGGAGTATAGACTAAATATATGCCTAAATTTAGAACGCTCTGAAGAACTACTAATTAATGGCTCAGAAATCCGGCAGGCTATTCATAAGTTACATGATAACAAAAGTTGTGGCCTAGATGGCATACAAGCAGAACATTAAAAATGTTGTAGCCCTCGTATATTACCTATGCTTGCAATGGTTTTCACAAGGTGTGTGATACATGGGTATTTGCCACAGTCCATTTTGTCAGTTGTATTGTTGCCACCTTAGTCATCATATCGCCTTGGGACAACAATGGCTCTTCCTCTTCTAGATTTTCTAACACTCCCCACCGAAGAGGCATTGTTGTTATTACCTTCTGCAAATTTAGCCAAGCCTTCTCCATGAGGCTGTAACTCAAATGTTTCATCTTGACTATCCGTGTTTTTGCTGATTTCTAAAGCATAGAGTTTTTGCATAGGTCTCTTTAATATTCCTCCTGAAGTCTTTACCAGTGCAGACCTAACTAAATTGTCTTTGCCAACAAACAACTCTTCAATTATGCCAAGCTTCCAGCATTGCCTTGGTCTTTCATCCCCAATCATTACCACTTCTCCCACCTTGATACACTTTGCATTGGAGCCCTTTACATTGCCTGATGGGTAATAATTGAGTTCTGGCAAGTATTCCAGCTGCCACCTCTTCCATAACTGATCTTGTAGCTCTTCAAGGTACTTGAACCTTCTGGTTAACTCTCCTTGAGTGCTCTGGATAGGCTGCAAGTCTTCTGGCACACTGGGGCTTGATGTTAATCGTTTACCACAAAGAAAATGATTTGGTGTCAATGGCTCTGCATCCTGCATACTGTTATAAACAAGTGATAGGCCTACTGTTCACCATTGCTTCTACTTCACACAAAACAGTGCAGAATTCTTCTTTGTTCAAATGAGCATTAACTAAAAGTTTCTTTAATGGACACTTTACACTTCTCACTAGCCTTTCCCAAAATCCTCCCCACCATGGTGCTCTCTCTCAACAATAAACTCCCACTGTACCCCTTGATATGAAAAGTAGGATTGGAATCCTTCTTCTTTTAGCAAGGACCAAACTTCTTGGAATTCCTTTGCAGCCTTTTTGAAGGTTTTTGCATTATCCGATATGATTTTATTTGGGAAACCCCTTCTGTTCACAAACCTTTTAAAGGCCAAAAGAAATACATCACTACTTAAGTTGCTTACCAACTCCAAATGGATTGCTCTGGTGGTAGCACATGTGAAAAGACATATCTAACCTTTGTTAGACTCCCCTTGCTCATACACATAGACTGGACTTGCGAAGTCTACTCCCACTACATCAAATGGGGCAGTATAGACACACCGTTCTCTTGGAAGTGGAGCCACCTTCTCATAATAAGGCTTTGCACTCCAACGCTTGCAAACCACACATTTATGCAAGACCTTTTTTACTACTTGTCTAATTTTGGGAATCAAAACTGTTGTCTGATCTCTATTATCACTTCTCTAACTCCAGCATGTAACAACTTATGATGAGTATCCAGGATCAAAAGTTCCACAAAGTGCCCCCTAAGAAGGTAGCAAAATTGGATGTCTTTTCTCCTCTGGACCCAGAAAACTGTAGTCTACCTCCTACTCTCAATAAATCCTGATCCAAAAACACATCCAAACCAACCCTTGAGAGCAGAATGTGTTGGTAGAACCTGTAATGGACGGCTGGTGAGCAATTCCCTTTCTTCACCAAATTTTTCCTTCTGCATATATACCACCCAGTATTGCCTGGCTTGCTGAATCTCCTTACTGTTCAGAATTCCTTCCCTTCTTCTTTCTCCCTTAATATTGTTGGTAAATCTATATACCCATGCTGTCACTCTTAACAACCTTTTCAGACTGCTAATGTCCTCAAGCCTCAATATAGGGTCCTGCTGCATAACTTCACAACTGTTCACAGTGCATTTTCTTATTTCACTCACCCATTCTTCTTGAGCCTGGCATTCTCCTACAATAGGCTGATTAGGCCAGTTTTCGCTTCCAAGTTCTAGCCACTCTGGCCCATTCCACCACAAACTTGACTGTGCAAGATCTTTCACTGAAATTCCTCGTGTTGGTAAATCAACTGGGTTTTGGGTGCCTGGACAATGCTTCCATTGCTTGGGATCTGTGTGTGTTTGAATTTCCTCCACCCTATTGGCAACAAATGGTTTCCATTTCCTTGCCTGGCTTCTTAACCAGTGCCAAACTATAGTGGAGTCTGTCCAATAATAGCTTGGAATTTCATAGAGGGCCAAAGACTTTTGCACTGTAACTGCAAGCCGACTAGCAATAACTGCACCCATCAATTCCAACCTTGGAACAGAAAGCCTTTTTAAAGGTGCTACTCTGCTCTTTGCAGCAACCAACCTGCAACTTACTTCCTCTTTCAATGTGCCTCTTATATAAATACAAGTTGCATAGGCTTCCTCACTTGCATCACAAAAGATGTGCAGCTCCAAATTGTCTGGACTATTGTTCAACTCTCCAAAGTACCATCTTGGGATTTCAATGTCTCCAAGATGTGCCAATTCCTTGAACCAATATTTCCACCTTACCACCATATGATCAAATAACTCTTGGTCCCAACCAAGTCCAATTTCCCAGAGGTTCTGAAACCAAATTTTTTACTTTATCACAAATGGAGCCACGAATCCAAGAGGATCAAAGACCTTTGAAGCCAAACTAAGAGCTGTACGTTTTATCCACCTTGTCTCATTCTCAGCCAGCTCTACTAAAAAAAATTTCCCATTGAAGGTAAACAAATCCTCTCCTTGCTGCCAAACAATGCCCAGCACTTTTGCGTCTATTGCCCACATCTCCTTAATACCAGAATCCTCAATACTTTCTGCTGCATCAGGTACTACACAGGACTGACTCATAAACTCTTGTAATTGTGAATGATTGGTCTGCCATTTTCTAAGCTCCATGCCAGCCTCCCTCATTATAGCTCTAGCCTCCATGAATATCTGTTTAGCCATTTCTGTATTATCCACGGAACACAGCAAATCATCAACATAAAAATTTTTCCTTATGTGTTCAATAGTGTTAGGATAGACTTCAGAATATTTCTTAAAATGGTACTGCATAGTAGCTGCCAACAGAAATGGACTAGAGCTGAGGCCAAACAACACTGACTTCATTCTATATGCTTGAACCTTAGGTTCATTTTCCAACAAGTCTTTCGTATCCACCCACAGATACCTTACTGCATCTCTGTCCTCTGGTTTTAACTTTATCCGCAAAAAGGCTTGCTTCACATCTGCAGTCAATGCTACTCTACCAAACCTGAATCTCGGTAACAAGGAAAATAAATCTGCATTTAAATTTGGCCCAGCATCCAAATTGTCATTCAAGGACCTATTAGGTCCTACCTCAGGGTTGCTGACTCGATGTGGGCCTACCTTAGGCCTCAGTTGCATGAATTTAAGATAAAAAACAAAAGGGCAGGGCCGGATTAACCATTAAGCAAAATAAGCCCGTGCTTAGGGCATCAAGGGAAGGGGGGCACCACAGAAATTTTCCATTGTCGGATTTACTATGGATTTATTATACTATTATAATCGCGGCTTATAGCCTATAAGCTGTTGAAAACTGAATTATATATATTCATATATAGTATTTATTTTTTTTCATTGTTTGAATTTGTAGTGAACAACAACCATTTTGAGAGAATAAATATATTTCGTTGTAATCACACACTTTACGCTTTGCGTTATTATTTTGTTTATATCAAATCTTTGAGCGCCATATTAAAAATACATATAGATTAAATATTTCGTGTGCTATAGGAAGTTATTCTGAACGTGTGATTTGTGCATATAATATTAAATATATATTTTACATAATCATTTGGTATTGTTTTACAGAAAGATTTAGGTTTATAGAATTGTAATATAAATTAATATTAAAATAAAAGAAACTATAAACTCTCTATATTGCTGTTGTATCAAGTGATGTTTATCACGGCCATTATAATAATAAGATATACTGACCTAAGTTAATTAGCGTTGAAGAAGTTTATCTGTTGCTCTCTCTTCTTCTCTAGGGTAAGTCTATGAAGTGTACTTTATTTGTATATATAACAATATTTTATCATACACGTATCTTTATTTTATAATTTATTTATCTATTGTCATAACAGTATAAAAGAATTTAGATTGTAATAACCAGAGTGAATAATTTGTAATGTATATATAACATCAAACGTAGTTAGGACAATTTAGGCGCTAAGCAAATGTTCATATTTCCTATAATTAAATATTGTGTTTTAAATAAATAAATAAATGTAAATATAAAATGTGGCTCGTTAATAGTGAAATGTTAATATTGATATTTTTATAGATTGCGTATTATTAATTCTAATGTTAAGTATTTTTATTTTATAGGTTTCGGTTCCTTCTTTCGGTTCCTTCTTTTGGTTCCTTCTTTCGATTTGATTTGTATTCAACATTTCGAGTTGATATTTCGGTTGAGTTATATTTAATTGCCACTTATATTTAAATTGCCACTTTGGTTGTGTACGGTTCCCATTTTGTCTTTCTGAGAATAAAAGAACAAAGCCAAGATTCTGATATGTGTAACTGTGTTGATTGCCACATAATATACAAATAAAATATTCTTTTTATTTCTGTATTTTACAGACCCCAAGAACCAAGATGAAACGTGTTCAGTTAAGTGGTGCACAAAAGCGAAAACTATCAAAAGAGAAACAAGAGAAGACTTTGGATTTAGAGTCCAAGACTGCAAAGCTGACTGATTTCTTCACAGAAGTTCCATGACCACAACATCAACATGATATACCGATTCTGAATCAAAACCAATCTCCGTCATCAGAAGTGGACACAAATACCACTTTGATCACTTCAAAATCAAAATATGATGACGTTGGAATCACCGAGGTGTCACAAGCAGGTTCATCTACCACATGTCTCACTACTGATCTCACTTTGCCTGTAAATTCTCTTGATACCTCTACTGCAAATGTTGATTCAAGTTGCTTTACAAGACATTCTGGGGTTGAAATAATTGCTGAAAATGAAAGTTTAGTGGACCATGGTGATGGTGGTGAAATGAATCAGTCTGCAGAAGATGAAGTAAATATAGCAAAAGATCCAGGGTTGTGGCTTGATTTCTCTGCTGATGTGGCTTATTGGATTGCTTGTGGACCCAGTGACTGTCAACACCACAATGGGCCATTTGACAAGTCTTACCGGCATTTCAGTAGTGGCAAACCAGCAAGATACTGTTCACAAAAACTTTTCGTTGGGACAAAAGCCAATGGTGAGAAATACAAGAGAGAGTGGTTATTGTATTCACCATCAACAGGATCAGTTTACTGTTATGTTTGTAAACTGTTTGCTCCTAAAAATGTCTCACATTTTGTTATAAGAGAAGGGTTCAGTGACTGGCGAAATACTATTGTAATTGATCATCATGAAAAAAGCACTACTCACCGAGACTCTATGCTAACATACTTAACTCGCAGACAAGGTGCGGGGTTGGGACAACAGTTGGAAAAACAAATTCAGGAAGAGTGTGATTACTGGGAACATGTCTTGAGGCGTGTCATAGCTGTTATTTGTACGTTAGCTGAACGTGGCTTGTCTTTTCGAGGAACAGAAGAAAGATTTGGATCATTGCAGAATGGGAATTTTTTAGGGCTGCTTGAGCTCATAAGCCGGTTTGATCCATTTTTAGCAGATCACATTTTGAAATATGGAAATTCTGGCAAAGGAAATCCTTCTTACCTGTCCAAAACCACTTGTGAGGAACTCATTCAACTAATGGCTCAAAAGGTCCACGCACTCATTGTTGACGAAGTAAAATCTTCTGGTTATTTTAGTTTGTCAGTTGATTCAACACCAGATCTATCACATATCGATCAGTTAAGTGTTGTACTTAGGTACTTAAAAGATGGACAGCCTATTGAACGCTTTTTAACCTTTCTGAAAATGAAAAGCCATACTGGTGAGGAAATGGCAAATCAGGTGTTGCAGTACTTACGTGAAGTTTGTAAGCTAAACTTTTCAAAATGTAGGGGTCAATCTTACGACAACGCTGCCAACATGTCTGGGCGTTATAAGGGGATGCAGCAAAAATTTTTAGAAACAAACAAGTTTGCTATATATGTGCCCTGTGCAGCCCATTCACTAAATCTGGTAGGCCGAAGTGCTGTTGACTGCTGTCAAGAGGCGGTTAATTTCTTCTCTACAGTGCAGTTGCTCTATACCTTTTTTTTAGCCTCAACCAGCAGGTGGGAAATTCTTAAAGGTTGTATTGGAAATGAAAGTGTCTTAAAATCCCTCTCTGATACCAGATGGGAGGCACATGCTATGGCAACAGCAGCAATTTTGAAATCTTTCCTTAAAATTTTAGAAGCGTTAGAATGTATAGCTGATGACCAGTCACAAAAGGGAGACACTAGAAGAGAAGCAAATAATATTGCAAATAAGATGCAAGAGCTAGAATTCGTTTTTATGTTGAATTTTTGGGATGAGATTTTGCAAAATTTTCATAGAGTAAGCAAAGTTCTACAGAATAAGGATGTGAACTTAAAAACATGTGCAGATCTGTATGGATCATTAGCTGACCAACTGTGCACTTCACGAGATGGATTTGAAAGATATGAAGCAGCTACAAAGGAAATGCTACCAGATGTTGATTACGAGGCAGCTCAAACTCGCAAACGTATCAGAAAGAAGGTACCCAATGACGGAGATGCACCAGAAGTATATCTGAATGCCAGAGATAAATTTCTTATCACCACCTTTTACACAATTGTTGACAAACTTGAAACTGAGATGAGAAGAAGAGGAGAGATATACAGTACAAAGAAATAGCAGAGAGATTTTCTTTTCTAAGTGATGTGCCACATAATGTCACCACTTCATCATCTACTGAAATTGAAAGGTATTCTCAGGGTTGTAAAAAGATGATTGATGCTTACCCAGAGGACTTGAACACTAATTTCTCTGCTGAGCTTCAGCAGTTTCACTCATATGTGTGCCATAAGTTCAGTGCAAAAAAAAATGTAAAAACAAGATTCAGTCATGCTGAACTTTATAAAATAATTGTAGAAGACAATATTGAGTGTGCCTTCCCAAATGTAGAAATTGCCTTTCGTATATTTTTAACATTAATGGTCACAAATTGCTCAGCTGAGCGTTCATTTTCTCAGTTGAAGTATATTAAAAATACCAACAGAACAACTATGCAACAAGGCAGGCTGGATGCCTTATCTCTACTAAGTATAGAAGCAGATGTGTTACGTAAGATTAGTTTTGAGGATCTGATCAAAGACTTTGCAATTAAAAAAAGTAGGAGAAAACTTTTCAAATATAAATGAAGTGGAAGTATACAAAAATAAACATTATTTTCCATCTTACTGTAAGTTTTGTTTCATTTCAAAAAATAAAATTTTATTTTATGGTTTATTTTTGTTTATATTTTGAATTACATATATATGGGGCACAAAAATCTTTTAAGTGCTTAGGGCCTCTAAATGTCTTAATCCGGCCCTGCAAAAGGGGCACTATTTATGGTCTTCTTTCTAAACCTTGCAACAACAACACAACCTGCACTATTGCACGATGCAACAATCTTGTATCTAAACAACCAAACTGAATTGCAAGAGAGCTCTCTATAAGACCATACCCTGTAAGTACCGCATTCCACAAACGAGTAGAAAAGACGCGCAGCGCCCCAAAAAATGATGCCACAAGAGCCCAAAAATGCTAGCTCTAAATTAAGTGAATTTTTCACTAACCTTACAATTATGAGATGGATATATATACACCTTAACTTAACATATACAAGCAATGCTGCATCAATCAGCTTAGTCATCATATCGCCTTGGGACAACAATGGTTCTTCCTCTTCTAGATTTTCTAACACACGGAGATCAAGCTGGTGGCCCCGCCTCTAGTCCTGGCTTGGTAGAGGAGCGAGTTGCTCTCGCGCTCTCCATCGTACATAGCCAGGTACACCCGGCTCACCTGGTACCGTCCTGAGCCGGGCATCTAGTCTTCTCTGGAAAACTTCAACTTTGACCCCTATAATGTTTTTGAGGTCCTTTGGAAGATGGTTGAAAATTCTTGGCCCCCTGACAACCAAGCTATTTTCCTTCAGAGTTGAGGAGGTCCCTTGTCGGGCCTTTAATTTGGGAACACTACATATTCTGCCTTTCCTATTTTCCAGCGTTGTCTGGATGGTAATTGGGTTTAGTTTGAGATTTGGTACCAGTTTTTCGATAATTTTCCATATGTAGATTACGGTATACCTCTCTCTTCTTCTTTCCAGGGAGTACAGATTTAGTTTGCGTAGTCTTTCCCAATAATTCAGTTCTTTGCAACCATAAATCTTGGCTGTGAAATGTCTCTGCGTTTCTTCTAGTTTATTAATTTCTTCCTTTTTATATGGGGACGTCAAAACTGAGCAATATTCAAGTTTTGGTATGATCAGTGTTCTCAGCAGGGGAATCATTACTGTCTTGTCCCTCCTTTTGAACGTTCTTAGTACCTGTAATGGGTTAATGGGGTTGTGGGTCCCCAAAAAATCTTGTCTAGGGCCCTAAAAATGCTAGATACGGCCCTGATTAAAAGACCTAACAAACAAAATAGTTAGTGCCTTTCCTCCCCTTCTCTGAGAATCCTAGCATATATATTATTAGGTCCAGCAGCTTTATTTGACTTCAGTGTATGAATCACTTGCTTAGAATCATCATTCCTTATATGAATATGATCAAGAATACCTGAGTTTACAGAATCTAGGGAATTAAAATCAAAGTTATTTAAATTTTCTTCAGTAAAAACAGAGCTAAAATAATCATTAAAAATACCAACAGTATCCTGATCTTTTTCAAACATCCTATCATCATGTTCTATTGGGCCAATCCTATCATGCTTTTTATTATTATACAGTAATTATAAAAACTAAATCACAGTACACTTGATGTGCGGCTAGACTTTGTATGTCACGATATTTGGCTGACACTTTCGTTCACGAATGTCAGGTTCGCTGATAACAACCTAGCTCTGGACCAGTGGTCAGCATGTGATAATCCACCGCAAACTGCAATATCTACTGTCAACAAATGCATGGACAATGAAAGTATCTTTCCCAATATCATCTCTTTCCTCACCCTCTTGTCAACATGTGAAGCAGAGAGGATGTTTAGCAACTTTGATCGCACATGCACTGCCATCAGGTATACTATGTCAGAAGAGAGATTTAAGGCACTTGTGTTACTCAAGACACACCACAGTTGTTTGCCCTCACAGACGCAGTAATTGACAGATATGACATGGTTGGCAAAACGAAGTTACCATTTGTATTGCAAGACTCCGTGTGATTATGCCATTCATCCTCGAATTATTCAGGTCATATAATGTTCACTTACTGTCTAGTTCACTGCTGAGTAATAAAATTTACAAATTATAGTAATATACTTTGTAGTTCCACAATAATACATTGTAGTCGTCACGAATTTTATTTTTATAATGGCGGCCCCATTCTATTTCTGGCATCAGCCAAGACACTTCCCTAGACGCGTCACTGAGTCCTCTCAAACACTGCTGCTATAGTTTGAGGTTATCATACTTTACGATCTAACCGACGTCAGACTGGCAAACGCAACACTTCCATTCAAATTGCAGGCCGACTGGTGAAACACGATACTTGTGAGTGCCGAGGTTTGCCAGTCCACCTATGCTTTGTATGAAAGTGTTGCGTTTGCTAGTCATAGAAAAACTCACAAATTCGTTCAAACTTCTGTATATGCGAGTTATTACCGAGTTATTTATCAGTTCTCGCATTCTGACTTCACAGACTTGCAAAAACGCACACCTTCAAATCTCACCACTTCAATAAGATGTCACCTTCAACCAGCAAACAGTACACCTCTCATTCAGTGTCACTTCCATTCAACATCATGTAATTTTTGTAAAGAATATCTTATTCAGACCACCTGCAGAATAAATTTCTCAACGCCTTAACTTTTCGTCCACGGTACCAATCAACTGAATATTTTGTAAATTATTTAGCGACATCAAAAGGATATCAAAGCTAAGGCCTAGTATGCATTGTAAACTTTTCATTTTTTGCAAGAAGCCTTATCCTCTTGTTTCACTTTACAAAACTTAATTATTGTGTTCACTATAATGAATGTCTCTCTTCCCACAGGTTTCACAAGTCAAACTGATAAGGTGAGAAATGTTGGTCCTTCGACCTTATAATTGCTATTGCATTCATATAATCTAATAAACAGTAGTTTATATAAAGGAATTGATTTTGTATTACACATTTTCATCTTTATTTAATTTAACATTCTAAGAAAATAGGCGCAATATCAGTTCAGATATTAAAAAAATACTCAGGGTTTTATAAACTGAAGGTTTGAAATTATCAATATTCCCAATTCATCGTCTGATTTGGATACATCAACCTACTAGCGATATTTATGTACCCGTGATTAGAATGGTCCCCAAACTCCCCAAAAGTTATTATATACATTGTATAGGCCCTGTTATATACACTTCATAAGCACAGCGTTTATTATGCGCGGGAATGGCCCGGATTTCAACTGTTATATGCAACTACATTCATCATTGATAAGTGTCTTGTCGGATGGCCGTAGGAAGAGAACTCAAAATAAAATTATGAGATTGGTTCGCTACCCCAAATATGATCTTCACAACCCCAAGGTTGGGAAGCCCTGCTCTAAACTATCAAATCAAAGCGACAAACCTATTATTCAATTTAATGATTATGAAAATATTTAATTTAATAGGCACAAGACATTTGACATAAACAAATTCCATTATTAAAGCATATTTTGAGGTTTCTGAAAATATAGATAAAGACGGATATATTTAAGAGGTCGGCATAAGTTTTTTCAGCACCACTTGAACGCCATCTTTGTTTGGTCTCAGTGTGGCGAGAGTTTTCTCTAAAGTAAGATCGCTGAATCCGGGTCGAAGTTCCATCTCAAATTTGAGGCAAAGTTTTGCTATGGCCAATTTGGTTTCAAGCTGAGCAAATCTCATTCCTTAGTAAATAAAAGAATTAAATTAAGTAGCATATAGTGTAAATTAAGTACAATAGCTCTTTCTTCTCAATCTAAAACGACTGCAAACAGTCGAACGTAGGCCTACATCATTTTTCATTTTCCATGTAACTAGATCACCAACGAATTAGCATACAACCAAGTAGTTGTACGCAATTCGTCAACAAACCATTTTATTTTATTGACAAGCGCACTGCCAGTGAAGTAAATTTAGGAGGGGCCTAAACTGAAGACCAAAAGCTAAAGTGACAAATACAAAATAATAAGACTCTTTATTGACACTTCTACTATCCACAATTAACTTCACAACCTAAACGAACCTTACCTATCCTAACCTAATGTAACTCATCCTATCCTCACTTAACTCAAGGACCACAAATGCAAATGGATGTCGCATCAATCATTTGGTTAAACGTCCCACTTACCGATGCAGTTTCTAGGGCCGTGACCGAACGGTAAGTAGGTGTAAGGTTTGATGTTTATTTTATTCTCTGGGAGGAATCTGTCAGGGATGAATGTCAAGGGGTCCTCCCAGTATTCTGGATCACGATGAAGACTCCAAACGGGGATGCCCACAATCATATTTTCAGGAATTTCTAACTCAATACCAGAAACCCTTCATGAAAAGAAAAATCGGTTACGAACTCTATATAAACGAATGAACTTTAAATTGGATAATTTTTTAATTTCTACACTAGCAGGACAATTTTCACTAAATAATATACTTTAATTAATAGTCATAAAATCACCATAATGGATCAAGAAAGCCAGAAACCTTCACAGTACGCAGGCCAACTGATGCGGCATATTGTGCTAGCTCCCGGATTATTATAATTACTAGTAGTGCCTGCCATCATTAGTCCAATCCACAACTTTAGTGTCTTCACTTCCATTACAAGAAAACTTACCACTGATCTACGAGCGGTAGCCATAAAATCGTCATTAGGACGTACAGTATATTATTGTTTACACCACAAACTTGAAAAAGTAGAAATTAAGGTATTTAAGAGTGACGTACCGATTCCACAATTTTGCCAATGACGATGCCGATTCTTTGCCCACATTTTGAAAAATCAATTCCCTTCATAAATTTTACTAATCTAATGAGAACACTTTCAATTTTCATATTTTTACATTTCAAATTTGTTTAAATGCATTTCCTTAGTTCACTCCATAATATACACTATCAGAATTTGTTACTCATATACGGTACCTAAAGTGATGTTAAATAGTTGTATTTCTCGGTAAAATCATAAAATAATTTTATTTTAGTTTCACGAATTGAATACCAGTATTTGAAGTAATTGTTTTTCCTTCCTCCATTCAAGGTATTTTCTTTCTTCAAAATGTAAACAACAGCAAAATTTTTCATTAAAATTTCAAGACCTTGGTGGCCAATTTGAATTCAAAAGTGGATATACTGTACAATCTGGGCTTATAAAATTATTAAAATACTTAAAATAATTTAAAGTCAACATAATAAGATGGTTTAAAATATAAATTATAAAGTACAAACGCATATAAATGATCATAAAGTTTTTTTTGTATGTTCAATTTTCTATAATAGATTTTGTTTTAAGAAAATTTTAAAATTCCAAAGAATCGGTAAGAAAATCGGCTAAATTTGGCCGACGCCAATACCCCAAAAATGACCGATTCAGCCGATGCAGATTAATCGGTACACCACTAGTATTTAAGCAGTGATAAACTTCATACAAAACTCAACATTTAAAAGTAAATTTAAACAAAAACAAACCATATCAAGGATAAACTGTACATATGCTATAAATGAATTTCGTAAAAATTTCCATGGTTGCATAAATGACATCTATTACTATTACCTATGTCTGTCTATTTCTTAATTAATGAACGTCTATTGCTACCATATCATCAAGATGACTTGACTTATTTAACAAACGCAAATGCTCCAGAACAGACTGACACCGTTTGGTTCCAGGCAGTAGCGGATCTAGGATTTTCAAAAGGTTGGGGCGGACCTTTACATATGTAAAAATGGCGCCAAAATAATGTTTAATTATATATAAATATAATTACACACACTGGAATTAAAAATACATATGTTAACCCTTTAAGCACCAGCAGGCAAATTTTTAGCGTTTACTAAAATGTAGTTAAAGACCAGGTTTCTGGTAGTAAATACTGGAACTAATTTGATTGATGTTATCTAATCCATCTGTTCAAAGTATTACCTGAATCAGTCATTTAGAGAGAGGAAGATCGTGAATGTGAATACTACGCAAAGGGTTTACACAAGCACATTAACCTTGTGTCTACAAATGCTTACAACCATTAATAAATGAATATGTAAAGCTGGAAAGCATAATTTAATTCGAGTATACGAAGGGAAATATTTTTATACAGTTTCTAAAAATAAAATTGAAAGGTAAGTTGCCAGGTATTTACGAGGGTGGTGTTGATATTTTGTAATTTAAAAAAGCATGCACTTTTCTGCTTTTAGAAATTAAAAAATAAAGCATTTGGAAGGGGCGCCAAGATTGACCAAAAGGTCCGCTAGTGGCTCAGGAAAAGGATCCCCAAGAGAGGAGACATGGCAAGTGGTTTCACTCACTGCAGCAGGAAAGAGGAGAAAGTTGAAAATTCTATTAATCTTAATCAAATAGACATGTATTTTTACTGATAATAGAAAGCAGTGCCGTTTTACAATTTAATTGAAATTTCTATTAACAAATTTCCTAAAAATTATTGCATTCTTGTGAGGCATAATTATACCACGATATCGAACCAAAACACCTCCAGTTGGCACCTGTTTGACCCACATTTTATCTTTGTATGAAAAGAACTCCTTCATAGTTTAAAAAATAAATTTAAATCTCAGCTATTGGTGAAATGTAAAGCGTTTCGCTTGTTAGTCGGAAAGAGGTAAACCATTTGCAAAAATTACCACAAGATTATTTTAAACTGATTTCATAATGGTGACACTCCTTGGGACATATATATCGAATATTATCTTATTCCTATTACTACATCGATACTTTACTGGCAATTTTACACACAAAAGGAGTGAAATTTATACTTACTTATAATTCTTTGTGCAACATCTTTCTATAAGATGGGCAGGAGAGTAGAGACGTAAAGTTTCTGGAATGAATGAAAATTTAAAGCTTAGAATACAATGAACCAAATCAAAGTGGAACTACCTAAAACTATCTTCATCTTTAACCAGACTCTGGCGAACCTCAGTTTATTAATAAACCTAGCTTTACCATAATAATAATAATCATAATAATAATAATAATAATAGTAATAACAACCTATAACTAAACCTGACTTAACTACCCAATTAATAACTTAATCTCATCGTTTACCAGAGTGTGGACCCGGCAGAGCACCCTTAACCTCTTCCAAGATATTTTAGAAAGTATAAATGATCATTCCAGGAAAGATCACGAGAAAAGGAAACACCCAGTCTTAAGAGAAGAAGAAGAACTGAGTTGTGTATTGTTGAAGGTAAGGAGATTTTGTTACCATGGTCTGTCTAATTTATGCTAGAAGCAGTATTACAACATTTTCACACCAAATAGCATGCAAAAATAGTAGTAGCATGCAGTACAATTTTCGTAAAAAGATTTTGATCCATCAGGGTTTGAAATCAACAAAATATTAATTCCGACGATATACGATCCAAAAAGACGGTGCCAATGATCCTTCTTGACTGAAGAATGACGAACGAATCAATCAATCATCGACCAATGAACCAACAAATAATCGGGGTGAAAAGTACTTTCTTAACATACCCGAAAGGCAAGCGTCGAGATACGGAGCTTCCATTATATTTTGATAACGGAGTTCGCCGTCAGCTTCGACCATCTTTTCGAGTTCTTTCCTAAGGCGCTTTTGTGTATCTGGGTTTTTGGCCAGAAGGTAAGTCATGAAGGAGATGGTATTGGCTGTAGTATCAAATCCAGCAAGAAGAAAGAGGATTGACTGGGCTATTATTGTGTTCATTGTCATTGCTGAAAATATAAACTTATTTAATATTGTTTATAGTGTATATATCATTCAGTCTATCAGACTAAATTTAAAATTATCATTATTGTCATGGACAAATGAAATAGCTTCAATTGTACACATTAAAAATTAAAAGAAATAAAGCCGTCAAGACAGATTTATCGACCGAACATATCCGTTACAAAAGTTTAGTTTAAAACTTTCAAAATTTTTATTCTTGAACTTGCATTTAAGAATTAAAAAGTATTAATTGTAACAATTTGCTTAAATTTTAGGAAAGGTTACGTTCAATTTTAAAAAAATGTGCATAAGAACTACAAATTATGGTGATAAGAACTACAAAAAGGCTTTCAAAATGTGAAATAATTAAATACCTTTCCATTTTGAGGTGTATATATACAATAATTTTCAGTTTACGAAAACGACGACAAAAATGTTGAGATAGTTACTTCGACCTTTGGAACAAAAAACAAAAACTGAACTAAAACAATTACTCACGGTACTTTAAAGCATTTTCATTATTAGTTTTCTCCAAAGCCTCTAACATTAGGTCGAGAAAGTCCCCCTTTTAACACCAGACTTCTTCCTCAGTGCAATAGTTTCTTCCACAACGTCAGTAAAGAACTTCAAACTTTTTCCACCAAACTGAAGTCCCAATACATTATAAAGTTTGGGAGAAATTAACAAAACCATGAACTTTACAAATTTTCCAAATTCGAACGTTGAAAGATGAGAGCCGTTTTTAGTAAACTGGGACTCTTCTTTATTCTGGAGACAGTGCGCGTCGATTCCAAAGGCACACGTACCAATCACATCCATGGTATAAAATCCGAGTAAAGACTTCATTTCTACGTAAGAGTGTTTAGTCATTTCTTGATTGCATTGACTGACAAGTTCGTCACCTTTAGCAGCAATGAGAGGAAACATTCCCTTGATCTTACCGCTCGTAAATGTAGGCGACACAAGAGCCCTTAAAGATTTCCATTTCTGTCCTTTAACCACAGTCAGCATTTCGTTGAAAACTTTATCCGTCCCAGTCATCTTGAATGAACGCCTGTCTATGAAATGGTCAGCGTCCTTTACCAGAATTTCTCGAAGTAGTTCTGGATCACAAACGTACAACGAAGTGTTGAACCATTCGTACATGCCCCAAAATCTACGAGACTTGTATTTCTTATACAGCTGAGGAAAAATAAATTTATTTTAAATATATTAATCAAAGCACTGCAGACGGATTGCTTTCACAACAATTATATACTTTTCGACAGAGAACAATAAACTTTTTTTTTACCACCACCAATTCACATATAATTTCTGACAATGTAGATTCAAATCACTTTTGAATAAACACTAGCCTATTAATGCATGGCGTGAGATGTAGATTCTTTAAACGACCACCAAATGGCCACAAATTCTTCATTCACCCATTAAACTGTGACACTTCCATTCTACTTTTATGGAATTTCTTAAAGAAATTATATTTCACAACTATACATACCTCATCTATAGTTTCCCATCTGTATCCAATGATTAGTGTATAGAAACTCCAAATGATAGGAAAATAGTATGGGGTGAGGACTCCTCTTGATTTCCAATAACTGTGTTTTTGCCATTTAAGAACAAATGCTAAAGTTGCAATAAACACTAGAAGTGTTATCACGAGAATAAACATTTTAATATCCTGTAAATTAAAATAGGATTATGATTCTTCTTTGGTCACAAAGAAAATTACTAACCAGCAAGATTCACCCTAATTGGTCCAACATATGAAGTGGCGGGATTGGGAACTTACGACTTAAAAATCTGGTTACTAAAGTGCATACTAACCAAAACTATTAATACAACATTAAAATGATATATATATATATATATACATATACATATTGATGTAATATATACTGACTTTGCTAAAGCCTTCGATAAATGTGACCATGGAATCATAGCACACAAACTTAAGGATACAGGAATTACTGGAAAGCTAGGAAGGTGGATATTTAATTTCTTGACGCAAAGAACGCAAAGAGTGGTGGTAAACGGAGTTAAATCGGAAGTCTCAGAAGTCGTCAGCTCTGTCCCACAAGGGACAGTATTAGCTCCCTTGCTGTTCAAAATAATGATTGCAGATATTAAGGACAGTATTGTATCATGCTTCGCAGATGACAAAGATATGTAAGGAAATATTGAACGAAGAAGACATAAGAAAACTACTAAACGACATCGAAACATTATTCCAGTGGGCAGAAGACAACAATATGAAGTTCAACGAAGAAAAATTCCAACGTCTAAGATATGGTAATAAGAAAGAGCTACAGAAAAAAGGGTACAAAACTCCGCAAGCCAAACAGATAACACCAAATCCACAAGTAAGGGATCTTGGAGTAATAATGTCGTCGGATGCAGAATTCAGAGAGCACTATAAAATCAAAATCACAACGGCTAGAAAAATAATGGGATTCATCTGGACGAGCTTCCGCAGCAGAAAAGCAAATATCATGCTCAAATTATGGAAGAATCTAGTCCTACCAATAATTGAGTATTGCTCAGTACTCACAATCCCACACAGAAAAAGAGACATTGCGAGCATTGAAGCTATACAAAGGACTTTTACGTCTAAGATAGAGGAAACGGAAGGTGAAGACTACTGGTCTCGACTACAATCCCTGGAACTCTACTCTCTTGAAAGAAGGCGCGAGCGGTACACAATAATATACATATGGAAAATACTTGAGGGCTCTATCTCTAACCTCGGAAATGAAATAGAAACAAACTGGAATGAGAGAAGAGGCAGATTTTGTACGGTCCCAACTGCGGTGCGACAAGGAGCCATGAAAACGAGGATGGAAAATGCCCTCAGAATACGGGGCCCAAAGCTTTTCAATGTCCTTCCAAAAGAAGTGAGGAATCTCCAGCACACCGACCTCAATAACTTCAAGAACCAGCTGGACAGATTCTTGTGCAAAGTCCCTGACCAGCCATGCGTGGCTGGTTACGAGGGCAGGAGGCGATCGGAGAGCAATTCCCTCCTTCAACAAGTCCCGCAAATGAGGCGGGATGCCGCAGAGGGGTCGACCGCAGGTCGATCCTGAACCTTGGTTCAAACTCAACAAAACTAAGTGTATATATATATATATATATATATATATATACTGTATATATATATAGGAGGAGGGGCGAAAAGCTTGACCTTCGCGAAATGAGAAGTCATCGCGCGGAACCTTTGTAAGGTTGTAAGGTATATATACTGCGTGATTACAAATGATCTTCCCAATTTTAAACATTTATTATGAAAAAACACATCCGAAAGCAAGATATACAAATAAACAACTCAAAAAGTTTTATTTACAAGCTATTGAAGTTCAATATGAGCTCCTTTAGTGGCTCTGCTGACATCAAAGCGGTATTCTGTTTCCCTCCATACATTTTGTAGCATATCACACTGAACTTTTCTCACAGCCTCACTTATCCCTTCCTTCAAATGTTCCAAAGTTGTTGCTATTCGTGGAACAAAAATTTCATTTTTGACATAACCCTAGAGGAAGAAGTCAAGGAGGGTTAGATCGGGCGAACGAGCCAGCCAAGGAATGGGCCTCCCACGCCCGATTTAACAATCGGGCAATTTGTATATCTTGCTTTCGGATAAAGACTCAGAATAGAATTTGAATAAAATAAAATAACCATGATCTATTTACAAAAACAAAATTTGTTTTCAGAGGCACGCACATCATTCAAACAGGGCACTTGCAAGAAATTGAGGGAGGGGGGTCTACACGTCACCGACACCCCACTTTATATCCGCCTATGAATTAAAAATAATGACCTTGACTTCAATTTAATGTAGCAGGACATCTTTCATAGAGGAAATATTGTATTTGTGCATTTAAGAATTAAGTCTTACGTAACTAATTATAAGAATGAATAAAGAATGTTATGTAGGCCCTACATATATTGGTACTCAAAGTGCATACAAGAAATTACGTTATACCAAATATAGCCTATAGTGGAAAAGTATAAGGAAGGCGTGTATATATTCAATTTACCAATTGTAGGCCCTACATATATTGGTACTCAAAGTGCATACAAGAAATTACGTTATACCAAATATAGCCTATAGTGGAAAAGTATAAGGAAGGCGTGTATATATTCAATTTACCAATTAATTTATTATTTTAATATTTATTTTACACTTTTCACACAAACCTACTTTTCAGTTAAACACTTATTTGGAACCTTCCTTTACAAACCATACAAAAATCAACACTCATGTATAGGCACATGGGTTCAACCGTATATAAATACGTCATTATTATATTAAAAAAACACACACTACATATTATTTAATAATTATCTATTTCAAAGCCCAACACATATGCGCCTCGGTGTAGTGGTTAGCGTCGCTGACTACAAATCCCTCGGCCTCGGGCTCGAGACCCGACGGCAGCCGGCGCGCAGCAAAACCCAGCTGTTCATCCTTCCACACAATAAAGAAAGTGGTTGGTAGATGGGTACCCTAGGTGGCCTAGTGGTTAAGACGCTGGGCTGCTGATGGGGCGTGGTTTGGATTCCACATTAAACTGTAGGTCTAAGGTGGAGTGAAAAGTTTGACGTTCGTCAGAATGAACAATTCGGGCGGAGCATAACCAAAGGTTAACATATTAAACTCAATCTGTTAGACAATTCAAACCTTTTAATTAACCCTATTATATATATATATATATATATATACACACATGGGAATGAACTCAGAATGGTCCCCTGAGTTTTTTATGATCCACACAGACAGTGCATGGAACAAGGAACTCTTCTGGGATAATTAAATCCACTATAGTCCGAATAAGTAATAGTCCGAATAAGTATCATATATATATATATATATATATCACACACACACACACACACACGAGTGTATTTTATATAGTCCTTATCACAACTGATTTTAAACTGCTCTATCACCGCACAATCAAATGTCAACTCTTGTGTATGTTCGTAAGTTCAGTTTGCTGCTGCGTCACAAAGCAAAGGGAGAAAGAGGTACTTGTAGGTTATCTCCGACTCCCCCACCATGCTTGATTTGTCATCGTGGCAAATAGCATGAAGTCGCCGCAGTAAATTCATTCTGGCTGAAAAAGCAATAATTAAATTGTGCAAAAGATTGGTAATATTTACTGAAATAGATACTATTAAATATATAATATATCACGACCTAACCTACCCAATCATCAAGGACGTACAGTTGACCTAATGATTGGTTAGGTTAGGTCGTGATATTTTTGTTAGTTAGCGTTATAAGGTTAACTAAAGAAGGCTGGGGATCCTGATCTTCAGGTGATCCAAAGTTAATGTAAATTGTATAACAAATCAACAACCAATGTGCATCAAACATTCTAGAACGAAATGCTCGTTTGATTGTTCTGCGTGCGTGCTATTTGCCACGATGACAAATTAAGTGTAGGGGGGAGATACTGTAACCTACAAGTAACGAGAAAGATATTACTGTTTAGTGTATTCACGTCAGAGTGAAATTTTTACATAAAAAAATAGTATGTTAAAATTAGATATAATTAGTATTTCATAGACAAACTAACTATCTATGATATAATAATGACCGTAAAAGTAATTTGTAATGAGATTAGTACTATACAATAAAGTATGATGCATTTTATTAACTCTTTTGTATTATGTTGCTGTTGCTATGGAATTCACACTTCGAATTCATTATCATAAAATCATTGCGTCTGAACATTTTTATAGTATTTGTATTTTGTATTGTAAATGAAAATTTATATTTATTAAAGAATGCTACATCATAATGACTTGTTTATAAATTATATGATTCACTCATCATTGAGTGAAATTTCTTTATAACTTAAAAGGCAATATTAAATTACCAATGAGTAACTATGACATTGCATTTCTTCATTATGAGAGTACAAGACTTTCGACACATTTTCATACCTTTTTTGTTCAACTCTCTAACGCAACAGTTAATTGTTCATGGCACACTAGTTTCTCAAAATTGAAATCTGATAGCTCTCCTCGTTTGGAGGAGCTAACAGCTAATAAATGATACGAGTCAAATGATCAGTTTGAAAGTAATAAGAAGCGAGTAACGATTGAAATCGCTCTAAAAAGTAGTGCCGTTACCATTTTTGTTACAACATCTCAAAACTAATGGCGTTACCGCTACAGCTACCAAAAAAGTAACACCGTTACACCCAACTCTGATATATATATATATATATATATATATATATATATATACTGGCCCCCACTCCTGTTCATTATCATGCTAACAGACATAGACAGCGAAGTAAACAGCAATAGTATAGTGACATCCTTTGCAGACGATACAAAGATCAGCAGAAAAATCAGCGATGTACATGACGTGGAGGCCTTTGCAGAGGGACACGAACAAACTATACAAATGGTCAGAAGACAACAACATGTCATTCAACGCCGAGAAATTTCAACTCTTGAGATATGGTAGAAAAGAAGAACTTAAACAGACTGCATATTATGCTCCAGATAGACAGGAAATTCAGAGAAGCATGAAAGCGATTGATCTCGGGATAATAATGACAGATGATGCGAAATTCGAAACACAAAATCAGATAGCGATAAATAAAGCAAAAAGAGTCGCCGGACAGGTTCTAAGAACGTTCAAGAGAAGGGACAGAACAGTAATGATTCCCCTGCTAAAAACACTGATTATACCAAAACTTGAATACTGCTCAGTTTTGACGTCCCCATATAAAAAGAAAGAAACTAATAAACTAGAAGAAACGCAAAGGCATTTCACAGCCAAGATTGATGGCTGCAAAGAACTCAACTACTGGGAAAGACTACGTAAACTAAATCTGTACTCACTGGAAAGAAGAAGAGAGAGGTACATCATAATCTACATATGGAAAATGATCGAAAAACTGGTACCAAACCTAAAACTAAACCCAATTACCATTCAAACAACACTGGAAAATAGGAAAGGCAGAATGTGTAGTGGTCCCAAATTAAAAGCACGACAAGGGACCTCCTCAACCCTGAAGGAAAATAGCTTGGTTGTCATGGGGCCAAGACTTTTCAACCAGCTTCCTAAGGACCTCAGAAACGTAACGGGGGTCAAAGTTGAAGTCTTCAAGAAAAGACTGGATGCCTGGCTCAGGACAGTACCAGATGAGCCGGGCGTGCCTGGCTATGTACGGTGGAGAGCGCAAGAAAGTAACTCGCTCCTCCACCAGGCCAGACCTAGAGGCGGGGCCACCAGCTTGACCTCCGTGTGAAGAGAGACCAACACACGAAACAACATAAGGTTCATAAGGTAAGGTATAGTGGGCCTAGATTTAGCCGTTTGAGATGATAATGATTAATTTAATGTTAGTGCTTAATTGATGCAAATTGATTGTTATAATGACAGGATGGGTTAAAAATTTATGATGTCATACAGTATCACCAGTTGAAAGTGGCTAATTAAGTAGGCCTACTATATTTCCGAGTGATACGAATTGCTTCGAGGTCACCAGCTTCGATTACACTCAAGCAAATATTGTTAAGGTTATAAAAAGCACCTTATTGTTTCGTATTTAATTAAGAAAATAAATCAGTTAGTTGTTCGCAGTGAATAACAAGTGATTGACATTAATTATAGTAAATAACAATTGTTTAACTGCTTTTATATTATGCTAAGATGACATGGAGCTTAGCCAATAAGAGAAATGGTTAAGAGCTTAATGATCTAGTAATGTATTTATTTATGTTAGACTAATGGCAATGCAAAATGGAACACAACATGAAATATGAAAACTAGTGATTACAGAAATTATGTATGTACGTTATGATACAACAAATAGATTATGTGACACGCTGACTATGAATAAACACACAATAAATGATGCAGCCTAAGAATTATGGAAATTAGTGACGTGCGTTTATGTTGCTCTTTAGGTAACGTATTACACTGCTTATGTAGGCCAGAGTTACGCAGTAATGGAATACTAAACAAGATGCTATAGCCTAATGATAATTGGGAGAAATGCTACGACAATGATTATACGAGTATCGTTTATATAAATGCAATTATATGATGCTAAGTGATTACTCATAAATGGAACATAGAAACAAGATGCTGTGGCCTAATGACAATTGGAAGGGATATACTAAGTTGGTACACCGTAAATGAATTAGGCCTTCACTAAGAAAATACTTAAATCTATCACATAAATAAACGTATGTAAAGTATTTATGGATGATATGAATAAACACAATAGCAGGATGCTACACGGAATTACGGTACTGGAACGGCACTCAGATTAGGACATCGGCCTAACGCGTTTCAACGAGAGTCAGTTTGACCGAATTATAAAACACTGCGTTTATAGCCTATTCTTCTGCGGTTCACTGGGTAGGCTTTACGTTATTGTTTTTAAGAAAAGAGACAAGGCTTACCAGTAAGAGGGTGATACCTCTAGGTTGACGAGTTGCTTGGAAGTTGGCCTGTTGAACTAATAGGCTCGAGGTGTCGTTGACCGTCCGATTGAAGTTTGTTGAACGGGCGCCGGTCGCCTGTTGTTGCCTCTTGAGATGCAGGATGTTCCTGAAGGTTGATCTTGTAGAACGTAGGCCCGGAGTTCTTATGACCGCCCCTTGTAAGTTCGTTCCGTAAGTCAAGGTCTTCACTGTGAAGTGTTGACGGGCCTAATGGATTCTCGTTGACGACCGTTTTTCGTAAAGCGGTGAAAGCTGAACCGATGTGAAGTGATTTGGGTTTGTAGCTTCGTCGTCGAGTCACGTAATGTGTCCACCTTGAGGATGTTTTCTCGTAGCGTGTTGAGCTTTGCCGGTGCTCTCGAGGCTGATTGTTAACCAGTTGAGGTGTGTTGAAAAAGGCCAATGAAAATGCCTACAGCGGGAAAGACTTAGCTTACTTCGAGTGATGATGCGTTCTTGGGTGAAAAATGTTGAAGTGGGCCTTGAAGGAAGCCGGCTAAAGCTGAGGCTGTACGGCGTGTAGGATGAACTTACGGGAAGAACGCACGAAAGGAATGAGAATGAATGTCAGTAAACTGCACCTTATATAACTTATGTAACCTTAGGAACATTCGAATTCCGCGGTTCGAGGCTAGCGTCATTGTTTTTCTTTTATTGCTTGAAACCGCGTGTCTTCTGAGTTTATTCCTTGACACCACGTGTGTCTTCTAAGGATGTTCTGGAGATAACAGGGAAAAGAATTTTCCTATGGCTTTTCTTTGTCTGTTTTCTGCCTGTAGTTGTCTTTTCCGCTACATATATATCAGTTTCAAACACTGTCGCCAAGGTTTGTGTGAGTTTGCAAATTTCAACTTTAACAAACACAGCAACTTCAATAACATATTCTCCAAACTAAGACAGCATGACTCCTATTCCTAATTGTCAATTCTGCATAATCACAAACACTGCCCATATCCTCTCACGAAGGCGGATCTACGGGGGGGGGGGGGGCATGGCCCTCACCAAGAGCTGTGTTGGCGCCCCCTCGGCAAAAGTTAAAAGTTTCAATATCATCGTACCAAACGATTAAGAAATTAAACAAAATGAAAAGAGGATTGCTTAGGCAAGACAAATATTTAGACACCCTCAAATGTCTTGTTTCATGAACCACAACAATTTGAGTTTTGAGCTGAGAATTTTGACAAGTATGACATGAAATACAATCCCAGGGAGACACCCAGTGACAAGAATGATAATGTATAAAAATAATGGCCCAGTTTCACAGACTCAGTGTTAGTAGCTATAACTGTAGAGGCCTCAAAGTCGATTCTAGTGAAATCAGTAAACTTTTATCTGCACATGACATTTCTTGCTTTCAGGAAACTTGGCTCTCTAAACAAGAGTGCAAAAACTTAAACAATATTAAACCTAACTACAGGAGAACAGCTAATTCACCCAATGATGATAGTGAAGTTATCACTGTGGACAGACAGAATAAGAAGAACGGTGTAGCTATAATGTGGCACTCACAGTTGGGTAGGTTTATAGAGCCCATTAGTTATGTATATGAGTGGGTTTTAGCCATAAAACTAACTATTGATGACAAAATGTTTTTCACAATATTGTTATATGAAAATACTACATTAATATCCAAAAGTTTAAGTACATTAGCAATGCCTGAAAAGCCCGGGAAAAATGGAAGTACTAAAATATTCTTTGACAAAGTGCGAGTGTTATTATTCACTTTGTCATAGAATATTTTAGTACTTCCATTTTCCCCGGGCTTTTTAGGCATTGCTAATGTACTTAAACTTTTGGATATTAATGTAGTATTTTCATATAACAATATTGTGAAAAATATCATAGTTAAAATAGCCCTACCAATAATGCAGGCATTATCTATAAAATTGGTTGTAAACAATGTAATTCCTTTTACATTGGTCAGACGGGAAAGGATTTGCACACGCGTGTAAAACAGCATCAATATTCCGTTAGAACGGGACAGTCGTCCAGTGCCCTTTTTGTCCATTTGTCAGAGTTATCCCATTGTATTGATTGGAATAATGCTTGTTTTGTTTCACTCTCGCAACATTGTTAATAGAAATATTCTTGAGTCTGTTATTATTCAACTTACAAATAACTTTAACATGAGCGAAGGTCTTTTTCAACTCGATCCCGTTGTTTTGAATTCGTTCAGAACGGATTTAGACAAGAAGGGCAGAGTGCTAAACCTTTGGTAATTTTCCCTTATAAATTTGTATGCTCCTCTTACAATTTTTATTTTTCAATTTATTTTTATGTTTTATTTTTTATTTTTTTTGTGACCTATATATCATTCAGGCATTATCTATAAAATTGGTTGTAAACAATCCATTTGATCTTGTGTTGAATTTGGGCAAAGTGCTAAAATTGGTAGTTTTCCTTAGAAATTTGTATGCTCCTCCCACAATTTTTATTTCTATATTTACTATATATATATATATATATATTTTTTTTTTTGTAACCTATATATAGTCTTGAACTCTTTATTTACTTCAGTGTTCCTGAGGATGTCATTAGACGAAAGCGCTTGAGCACCACTCTGTGTTTCCTTTCCTTCGTGGTTTTATTCATCATAAATATTTTTCACGTGTTACTTTCGTGAAATAATTTTCATATATATATATATATATATATATATCAGTGGCGGCTTTATAGGGGAGGCATGGAGGCTGTGCCTCCTCGGCAGTGGCGGATTTAGGGGGGGGCCGAGTAGGCCATGGCCTACGGCCCCGCGCCTGTGAGGGCCCCGCGCCCTCACATATAATTATAATGTTGGATTCCACTATAAATAATACAATTGATTAATGATTAGTGATAATTATGGTATCACTCTCTTTGCTGGCGGGAGTTTAGTTCTATTCAGGCCGCTGTGGAGTGCACATGTGAGTGTGTTTTAGTGGTAAGTAATGGTAAAGTCGTATCTCGAAAAAGTCGCCAGTCAATAAATGGGGATGGGGAGTTTTAGTCAGCTTTATAATAACATAAATAATTGAAAAATGTTAAATTAATGTAATTAATTTTTTTATATGAAACGTACTTAGGCTAGGTTAGGTCAGTTTAGCTTAGATTTCATAATAAATACATTTTATACATATTTAAGGAAAAAGTCGCCACTGGTGGGGGCTGGCGACTTTTCCCATAAAGCGACTTTTTCACCCGAACAACTGTTTAGTGTCTGTATTTAATTAATTAATTAAACTGTATTAATTAATACTAAATCGAGGGTCAAGTGTAAATAGTTTGTTTTTTATGTTTTTATGTTTCAGGATAAGCAGTGAGGCTGCACTGAGGCACAATGGAGAAATCAACAAGTCGTGATCGTGATCAAGGGAGGAAGTATAAAGCTGGCTCTGTTAAACGACAAGAAAAGGCAGACGTAAACCAAAGAGTAAAAAAACTACCAAAAATAACTCAATGGTTGACATATCCAACAGTATCTGAATCTGCAAATCACAAACTCAAACTGAATCCGGTCAAACTGAATCTGAATCAGTAGAGACACCAATTACGCCTGAAACAACTGGAGAAGCCACAACTAGTACTGAACCTAGTGTAGTTAGCGCAATTGAACCTGAACACAGTGACAGTGAGGAGACACAAGAGGAAGTGAAAGTTATGAATACCGGTACTGAACAAGGATTTGAAACGGATCTTGGATTATGGCCTAAAATAATTACTGAAAATGTGTGACTATTGGTTGAAAAAGGGAAGCGCAGAATGTCGACACTGTGATGGTGACTTCAAGAGTCAGCTGTGAAAGAGCTAAACAGAACCCGTCATTGTACAAAGACATATTCACTCGAACTCATTCATTATCTGGCAAGAAATTAATCTTAAATGGCTCTGTTACTCTAAAACAAGTAAAGTGTATTGTTTTGCTTGCAAGCTTATGTCAAAGGTGGAAAGCTCATTCACAACTGGCTTCAATGGTTGGAAGAACGCTAGGTATGTCATAGAATCTCACAGTAGGTCAGATCAGCACAGGAAAAGTATGGTCGAAATGATATATCGAAAGACTGCGGGTGCCCGTATTGACTCTAATCTAGTACAACAATATGAAAGTGAATGCGAGTACTGGCAAGCAGTATTGAGGAGGTGTGTAGATGTTTTAAAGCTACTTTGCGAACGCGGGCTAGCCATTCGAGGTAAAGATGAAGTAATTGGATCAGTACACTGGAAACTATCTTGGGATTCTAGAGCTGCTGAGCACATACGACAGTTTCTTGGCAGCACATATCAAGAAACACGCAAAACAAAGGTAGTGGTCATACTTCCTACTTGTCCCATGTCATTTCTGAGGAAGTCATTGGAATAATGGCAGAAAAGGTTATGTCCTCATAACAGATGAAGTAAAAACAGCAAAGTACTTCTCAATTTCTGTTGACTCCACACCTGATATTTCACACATGGATCAACTTACTTTTACAATCCGCTATGTACTGCCTACTACAGGTCCAGTTGAAAGGTTTTTGCAGTTTATTCCATGCTAAGCCACACTGGCAGAGATATTGCTACAACTGTTCTTGATTTTCTTAAAGAGAAGAACATTCCAGTTATCGACTGCCGAGGACAGTCCTATGACAATGCCAGCAACATGTCTGGTAAATATCTGGGGACCCAACAGATAATCAAGAATGAGTGTAGTGAAGCTGAGTACATACCATGTATGGCTCATTCCTTAAACTTGGTGGCTAAGTGTGCTGCAGAAAGCTGTCCTGCTGCAGTGTGATTGTTTGCTCTGGTACAAAATATGTACTCCTTTCTTGTTGCATCTACTTATCGTTGGAGGAGACACCGTGAGGTACTAGAGACTAATAAAGATAAGAAGTTGAAAGTTGATAAAATACTTTCAGACACTCGTTGGTCAGCACGAGCAGATGCTGTAGCTGCTCTCAGTAGAGCACACAAAGAAAACACATTGTTCTGGAAGAGTTATTCTCAGATCAGAATCAGCCAGCTGAAACAAGAGCTGAAGCAAGTGGTCTTCTCAAAGGTTTGAAAAAACTTGAAACAGTGATTCTTCTTGAAGTTTGGGATACAGTATTGGAAAGGTTTCAGAGTAGCAGTATCCAGCTGCAAAAATCTGGGCTCTCCTCAACACAGCTGTCACACTGCTAGAGTCTCTTTACAATTTGCTAAAGACCTGAGATCCCAGTTCGATGACTTTGAAGCAAAAGCTATGGCTAAGTGTGATCCCTGTGATGTGACGAGTAATGATGCATACTACGCCGACACGCAGCGTATTAGGAAGCGCAAGCGTCACCACGATGAACTAGACTCCGCGGAGGATGTTATGCTGACAGGGAGAGACAAGTTTAGAGTGACTGCATTCTTGCCCATCATTGACAAGCTCTGTGCTGCCCTACAACAACGCATTGCTGCTTACAGCGACCTTCGAGAGAAATTTGGGGTTTTTATCAGAAATCTCAAACAAAACGAACACTGAGCTTAAAGCATCTGCTGAAAAGCTTGTGTCTTCATATCCTAAGGACTTGGAGGCTGGATTGGAGTCGGAGCTTTTGCAGTTTGCACACCTTATGAAATCCATTCAAGAGATTCACCTGAAAGTGCTCCTTCATCAGGTGGTGCAAAGGCTGCAAAAAGTCCTGAACTAGAAATGTATGAGATAATTCACAGACATGACATGGTAGAAACATTTGCTAATGTTGAAATTGTATTACGACTCTATCTCTGCATGTTTGTCACAAACTGCACTGGGAGCGATCATTCTCCAAGATGAAACTAGTCAAGAATTATCTAAGAAACACCATGGGGCAGGACCGTTTGTCTTCACTCACCCTGTTGAGCATTGAGCATGAGAAATTAAGGGTGCTGATTTTACTGATGTCATCAAACAGTTTGCAAGTAAGAAGGCTAGAAAAAAATCTTTTTTGACTGAGAAATAGTTAAGTGTACCGTACAAATTGCCTGCAATAAACAAAACCCACTCATTGCATCATTTGCATGTCAGTCAAGTGGTATTCTCTTTAGTTAATGGTGTATTATTATAGTTATTTTTTGTTAATGGTGTATTATTATAGTTATTTTTTATTGTTAAGCTTCAAAAAACAAATGTGTAATGTTCAACTATGAAATGGTCATTTGGCTAATTAATTATCAATAAATTGAATATTGTTTAAAAAGTAAATTTATTTTAACGCTTCGCTCGCCCATTGATTTGAGGGCCCCGTAAGGTCACCACTGGGGGATGGGGGTGTAAATCTTCATTTCAGTTAATTAAGCTAGCTTTGCGTAGTTTGGGGCCCCGCACTCCAACCGGCCTAGGGCCCCGCGCACCTTAAATCCGCCACTGCTCCTCGGTTTCAAAAGGCTATAAATATTTTTTTCCTAACTTGCAAAATTTAAAAATTTTAATATAATTTAAGTTAAAAATTTTAATTAGCAATGGAATCACCCTCCCCCTTCGAATATATCATAGTTATTAAACGTTTAATTTTCAATAGAATCACCCCCCCCCCCCTTGAATATAACTGTAACCTTTAGCCATAATGGTCAAATTTTAGCACGAGAAATCGAAGGAAGAAGTATTCAGGAAAGCCTCCCGTCAGCTTTTTGGTTGTCATGGCAACATACTGATGCCACGCTTATATTCTGCTCTGTCAAAGTGCATGAATTCCTGGGTAATTTTTTACTATCAGTCCGGTCTCTGGAAACTGAAAATAAAGTTTACCATAAGACTCTTTACATTTTTTTAAACAACTTTTATTAAGTACAATATGAAGGCAAATGCCGATTAAAGCTATAAAAGTAATGTTAAGAAATTATTTTTTTGAGCGATAAAATAGCGGATCATGTTTTTGGGAGTGATAAAATGGCTGATCCCACAAAGGTTAGGAAGGTACCGCTAACAAAATTGGGGGGGTTTGACCTGAACTCATAAGATTTTAGTGTCACGATGGCGTCGGTTTGCGATGGTTGTAATTATTCACTGTGTTTAACTTCATGCAAATTTTTTGATGATGAAGAGGCTGCATTTAATTTTTATGTAGAACACGGTGTATTGCTAAAAGAATTTATTTGCCTAATAAGTGTGTGTTCGATAAAAACAGAAAAACATTTCGTTGCCATAGGTAAGAGTAGTACCCAAAATTAGGTTAGGTTAGGTTAGTTTTACGGTATATATATAATATATACAGTGAATATATACAGTGTTCGTTTTACTACATATATATAACTGTGTATATATATATATATACACCTTTTAGGTCACTCATGTTGGCTGTTTCTACAATTTCCATAATTTATATATCAATGGATTCGTTTTTACATCACGAATGCGCCCTAGATAGTCTCTACTGAAGGAATTACCCGCATTTTAGGGTATTTTTTCACACTTATACCCCAAAACAAACTTCGTGTCCTAACTTAGTTTTGGGCCAGTTCCCTCACTTGAGACTATCCAAATCGCATTCCTGGTGTAATAACGAATCCATTGATCTATAAATTATGGGAATTGAAGAGACCGGACTGATAGTAAAAAATTACCAATTCCTGAAATGGAGGCCCAAAATCACAAATCCTCCCCGAGCTTTATCATGGCTAGCCAGTGGCGAAGTTAAATGGCTGTTGCCTAGCAACCAAATCTTCGGAGTCAAAATTATTGCTAAATATCACGTGAAATTGAATTTTTATTTAGTTATGATGTTTTGTTTACGCTAACCTGTTGTGTTGTCATTCAACTCTTTATAAGTGAATGTAGTGTTATTTATTTGTGATTTAGTGTACCCAACGTAGGTATGTCAGTGTTAACTTGTTATTTGTACGTTTTTAAAGGTTACGTTATGGTAGTGTTATGTTATTTGGAATTTTTGAAGGCAATATATCAGAGTTTATATTCTTTGTGTGAACTTAACCCTTCAAAATGGAAGAAGTTAGACATAATCGTTTCACTATTGGACATTTCTTTTGTTAGAAGAAGCGAAGAAAATAAAAGATACATTTTAAATAAAGGTAGATCAACTCCAGATCTTTTTTGTTTCATTAACTGTTTCCGATTTTTATGAAAACAACGTGATATGTACAGTTTTTCACGCTGATTTCAAAATTATAAACCATTTCATCGAGAACTATATAACCAAAAAGTTATAATGTGCAGAAACTAGCAAATGTTTGAAACAGCGTAGGCTATAGAAATTTTAAAATAATACGCTGATTCAAAAAATAAGTTTTTTTCGAAATGAAAGTAAATTATAGAATACTACAAAAAGTACTAGAACGGTGTAATCACTGCAAGCATAGGCTAGGCTATTTTTTAAAGGTGGCGTTGCGCATCTATTTTGTTCTTCCGCTGCAAGCATAGACTATCACTGCAAGCATAGGCTAGGCTATTTTTTAAACGGTGGCGTTGCGCATCTATTTTGTTCTTCCGCTGCAAGCATAGGCTATAGTTCAACATCTTTTTACTTTCCAATGACTGATAAATTCAATTTTATAGAATTATATAAGAAGACTGAGATAGAAGAAAATGCAGTAAATTTTTTACAAGAATATAACTTAATACCGAAAGAAAGTGTCCTAGAAAACATCAAATGCTAATAAGCCTAACTTAACCTAACCTAACCTAAGTATTTCTCGATGAAATGGTTTATAATTTTGAAATCAGCATGAAAAACTGTACATATCACGTTGTTTTCATAAAAATCTGAAACGGATCTTTTCCGTTTGACTGCCGCCATTGAAACATAAGAGGTGAGTGCCCAGAGCCTTCTTTACTTAGCCTTATAAGGCTAACTAACGAAAATATCACGACCTAACCTAACCAATCGTTAGGTCAACTTACGACCTTGACGATTGGTTAGGTTAGGTCGTGATATTTTTGTTAGTTAGCCTTATAAAGCTAACTAAAGAAGGCTGGAGGCCCTGATCTTCAGGTGATCCCCTTATTTTTCTGAGTACACGATTAAAACTTAAAAATTAAGCATGGATCTTGAAAGTAATTAAAATTGTTTATAAGAAACAAAATTTGAAGGGGAAATTAAGAAAAGCTTTTTTATAAAGTAACTTATTTTGTATCATAAAGACATTTCAGTTAAAATACAAACTACAAAAAGTTTAATTATGTTTCAATGGCGGCAGTCAAACGGAAAAGATCCTCGGAAACAGTTAATAAAACAGGAAAGACCCTCAACTCCAAACATATCTTGTGTTCAAATAAATAAGAGCAAAAACAGAAGTTTTAAATCTAATTGGTATGACAGATATAAGTGGCTGTGTGGAAGTTTGCTAAAAAACGGTTTGTTTTGCTGGTCTTGTCTTTTAGTTGGTGTGAAAAAAAATGTATGGAGTGACGAAGGGTTTCGTGATTGGAAGAACTTAGCAAGGAGCTTGGAGAGACATTCCACTTCGAAAGAGCACATTCAAAATGACATTTGTGTTAAACAGTTATCTAAACAGGCGTTCAGTATTTTTGAACAGCTAAATGAACACGCAAAGAGATCGAAAAATGAGTACAATGCAAAAGCTATCGAATCAACCTTGCTGATATGAAAATATCATAAATAGGTTTGCTGCTGGAAAAGAAAGGAGAATTGATCTTCTTTTCAAGTAGAAGACGTAAGTAAAACCAATTAGTGATTTTTCGTTTTATTTTCTGATATTTTAATAACTTTACTCCATGTTGTTTAGTTAATTTATAATAACGGTTAGTAACTTAGCGGTAGTATCTACATTATGAATAATTTTGTACAGATTAAGCCATCTTAATTTAAGTAATTTATTTATGGGCATATGCCATATATAACTATCCTCACACTATGTAATAAAACATAGCAATAAATAATTATTGGTGGGCCTCCCCACCCTCTCAGACCACGAGCGGCCACTGATATATATATATATATATATATATATATATATATATTAGAACCTGCCAATGTGATCATCTTTGCATAATAAATAATAACCAGCCGACTAAATTCACCACTTTTATACGGTCTTGGCCAAATTTTAGATACACCTTTCAAATGTTCTGTGCGATAATTCCTTATTTCACGAAGGTCAAGCTTGTCGTTCCTCATGTTCGAATAATGAAGTTAATAGCTTTTTGATTAACTGCGCATACTATTAATTTTATTATTTGAACATTATTATCGAACGTATACTGTATTGTAATTAAACATCACTTATAAACCATTTCGACTAGTAGGGGGCCTAAATCTCGTAAATCTGAATAAAGCCTATGGTGCGCGACCTCTGAGAAACCCTGTATATATATATATATATATATATATATATATATATATATATATATATATATATATATAGGGCGATACGAAAGTAATACATCTTATTTTATTTCTCACTAAATATAATTCCAATTATAATGCTATAATGTTTCAGACCAACAAAGACCCTAGGATCCACTCCTGGCTGGTCTACCTAACCGTGTTTGTAATTTTGTATTGTGCATGTCCTCCGTGGTGGCGGAGGGGACCTACAATTTTACGTGGGTTCCGAACCACAAAAACCTTAATTTTACTACTTTAAACTATACCCAATCTATCAACATATGCATGTAATCTATTTTTAAACATGTTTATAGACGTGCTACTAATTACTTCTACCGGCAAACTATTCCAGCTATTTACTATTCTATGCGTAAAAAAGTTTTTGGCAACTGCTGTCTCAAACCTTCTATTGTTAACTTACACCCGTTATTTCTAGTTGTACTATATTGTGATATTTCGAAAAAGTTATCTCAATTTACGTTATCGAACCTATTCTTAATTTTAAAAACCTGGATTAGATCACCCCTTAGCCTCCTACTCTCGAGTGTAGATAATTTTAACTCCTTAAGCCCATCCTCGTACGACTTTGACCTAAGCGAAGAAATCATCTTAATTGCTCGTCTTTTAACTCTCGATTTTGTCTATATCTTTGCGCATATACAGATTCCAAAACTGGATCGTGTACTCCAAATGGGGTCTAACTAATAATTTATAAAGGGGAACAATAATATCGCGCGATTTGTACTCAAAATTCCTTGCAATAAAACCTAGCACTTTGTTCGCCTGATTGACCGCTGCTGTACTTTGTTTCGCTACTTTTGAATCGCCAGTGACTATAACTCCTAAATCTTTTTCCTGATCTACGCTTGCCAACTCTTTCCCTTGCCTATACGCAAGATTTCCGTTACGCAAACCTCTATGTAAAATTTTGCACTTATCGACGTTAAATCTCATTTGCCATGAGACCGACCAAGCTACGATTTTATTCAGATCTACCTGAATTTTACCTCTATCTTCGTCATTAATCGCCCTATCACCCAACTTCGTGTCATCCACAAACTTTGAAACTCTACTTACTAGGCCGACATTAAATCGTTAATATATATATATATATATATATATATATATATATATATATATATATATATATATAATATATATGGATGAATTTCACAATAAAACACGTGAAATGAATGAATGCTGCAAACACACAAGGAAAAAGAAAAACGATTCCAAGGCCTTTCGTGTATTCAAAGCTACACCTCGTCAGGGAATGAAGATGAAGGCGAGAAGCCCATAAATATATACAACGTACAGGAAAAACAAAACAATTAGCACATACTTAACAAGGGTTAATGAGAGGCAAAAGAAATTTTAACATGATATCGTCAATTTTATACGACCCCGCACTGTTATTGAAAGTGTTTTTAAAATGAATAAATGCACATTCTAGAATATTTCTTTCTATTATATCTCTGTTTCTAACAAGCGCTTTAGAACTATCCCACTTGATGCTATGGTTACATCTATACATATGGTTAAATAAAGCATTGGAAGTATTAGCTGTTCTACACGCATATTTATGCTGTTTTACCCTAATATCTAACGTTTTACCGGTTTGGCCTATATATACTGAGTTACATTGTGTACATCCGATCGAATACACACAACCAACAACGTTATCAGGGCTATTCTTTATTAGGCGTGATTTAACAGTATTATTATACTTAAAGATTACATTAATGCCAATTGCTTTAAGTACAGTTGGAAGGTATTGAAAATTAACATGGTAAGGTAGGCTAAGGATATTTTTACGCTGAAATTCCTTTACAATTACATTATTATAATACCTATTCTTGGCTTTCTTAAGACAGTTATCTAAAAATGAAATAGGATAACATAATTTAGTACCAATATTCATGATATTGCATAACTCGGAATCTAAAAATTCAGGACTGACAACTCTCAATGCTCGAAGAAACATAGCAGAGAAAATAGAGGATTTAATCGAAGGATGATGGTCAGAATAAAAATGCACATAAGAGTTATTATTAGTAGGCTTACGGTAGACTTCATATTTGAACTGATTATTAACGCCGCTAGTTGGCTCTATTTCTGAGTCACATATTGTAAATAGCATGGATCTTATTGACAAACTGAAATTCCCTAATGACCCTAATTTCAAATTGGTAAGCTTCGATGTATGCTCGCTATTCACAAAAGTCCCTGTTGATGACCTACTTGATTTTTTAAAAGATAAGATCTCTGAATATTCTTTCCCTCTTCAACACAACACTCTTATTGAGTTAATTAAGCTTTGTGTCAAAGATTGTAAATTTCAGTTTGAAAATAAGTTTTATGCTATGTCGTTTGGATTGGCTATGGGAAATCCCCTTTCACCTGTACTAGCTAATTTATACATGAACCAAAAGTAGGTGGACAGTAGGTTGAATACGGTTTGTGTTATATTATATTATAACTATGGTGTTCATTATAACTATGGTGTTTGTGTTATATTATATTAAATATTATAACTAAATTTATTTAAATTTTATTTTGTATTATAGTATACAAAAAAATTAAATATGTATTCTCAAAATAAACGTTATCATTTACTGTCCACCTACATTTGGTTCACCCTATATATGGAATTTTTTGAAAGTAGAATTTTGCCTACGATTGTTAATTTTAACCTGGTTTGGTACAGGTATATAGATGATATTTTATGCCTTTGGCCTAATAATTTGGATGTGGACTTATTTCTTGGTAGGCTCAACAATTTAGTCCCATCTATTAAGTTTACAGTTGAAAAAGAAAATGATGGAAGCCTATCTTTTCTTGATCTAAAAATTTGGAGATGCTCTAATCAGTTCAAATATGAAGTCTACCGTAAGCCTACTAATAATAACTCTTATGTACATTTTTATTCTGACCATCATCCTTCGATTAAATCCTCTATTTTCTCTGCTATGTTTCTTCGAGCATTGAGAGTTGTCAGTCCTGAATTTTTAGATTCCGAGTTATGCAATATCATGAACATTGGTACTAAATTATGTTATCCTATTTCATTTTTAGATAACTGTCTTAAGAAAGCCAAGAATAGGTATTATAATAATGTAATTGTAAAGGAATTTCAGCGTAAAAATATCCTTAGCCTACCTTACCATGTTAATTTTCAATACCTTCCAACTGTACTTAAAGCAATTGGCATTAATGTAATCTTTAAGTAAATAATACTGTTAAATCATGCCTAATAAAGAATAGCCCTGATAATGTTGTTGGTTGTGTGTATTCGATCGGATGTACACAATGTAACTCAGTATATATAGGCCAAACCGGTAAAACGTTAGATATTAGGGTAAAACAGCATAAATATGCGTGTAGAACAGCTAATACTTCCAATGCTTTATTTAACCATATGTATAGATGTAACCATAGCATCAAGTGGGATAGTTCTAAAGCGCTTGTTAAAAACAGAGATATAATAGAAAGAAATATTCTAGAATGTGCATTTATTCATTTTAAAAACACTTTCAATAACAGTGTTGCCTCTCATTAACCCTTGTTAAGTATGTGCTAATTGTTTTGTTTTTCCTATACGTTGTATATATTTATGGGCTTCTCGCCTTTATCTTCATTCCCTGACGAGGTGTAGCTTTGAATACACGAAAGGCCTTGGAATCGTTTTCTTTTTACTTGTGGGTTTGCAGCATATATATATATATATATATATATATATATATATATATATATATATATATATATATATATATATATATATATAGGGTGTCCGAGAATTATCTGTACAAGTTTTGGCTGTTATTAAAAGTCAACCATGAAGTGTAGAAATTCCAGTGTTGTCCCATTTTACAGAGAATCTCATTAAGTTTTTTCTGATACCAAGTTTTGACAAGTTTTTTAGTAATTCCAGTGTGTCCGAAAATTATCTGTACAATTTCATCTTTCAGTAAAATTCTTGATAACACACGTAAAATTCTTAAACAAGATTATATAGAATCTGTATTTTCAAAAGTTTCTTTTATTAAAGTAACGTTGTTACAAACATTCGATATGTGCACCATCAGTGATTCGCAAAACATCCAATCGATAATCCAAATGTTGCCATGTACGCTGCAGCATATCCACATCAATTCGCTCAATAGCAGCTGTGATTCTTGCTTTTAAATCATCAATGTCTGTCACCCGCGTACAAAAAAGAAGAAATTTGTCAAAACTTGTTATCAGAAAAAACTTAATGAGTTTCTCTGTAAAATAGGACAACACTGGAATTTCTACACTTCATAGTTGACTTTTAATAACAGCCAAAAATTGTACAGATAATTCTCGGACACCCGGTATTATATATATATATGAAAATTATTTCACGAAAGTAACACGTGAAAAATATTTATGATGAATAAAACCACGAAGGAAAGGAAACACAAAAAGGTGCTCAAGCGCTTTCGTCTAATGACATCCTCAGGAACACTGAAGTACATAAAAGGTTACGGCCTATATATAGGCTACAGAAAGAAAAAAAATAAATAAATAACATACACAAACATATATATATATATATATATATATACACATACATATCTACACACACACACACATATATATATATATATATGCAATAAACAGAGAAGTAAAAATAAAAATTAAAAATTAAAGGATTAACAAAGGCATACAGATTTGTAAGGAACAATATCGATTTTTAGCACAAGATCAAATGAATTATAAAAATACAAATTTATACTGGAAATCTGCCCGGGTTTTAACACTTTGCCTTTTATAGTCAAGTTTCGATATATATAAAAATAAAATGAAGATTAAAAGTTAATAAAGTAGCATACAAGTTTACCAAAGATTTAGCGTCCTACCCTTTTTATCTAAATCTGTTTTGAAGGAATTCAAAACAACAGGATCGAGTTGAAAAAGACCTTTGCTTATGTTGAAGTTATTTGAAAGTTGGATAATGGCAGACTCAAGAATATTTCTATTAACAATGTTGCTAGAGTGAAATAAAACTGAAGCATTATTCCAATCAATACAGTGGGATAACTCTGACAAATGGACAAAAAGAGCACTGGACAACTGTCCTGTTCTAACGGAATATTGATGCTGTTTTATACGTGTGCAAATCCTTTCCCGTCTGACCTATGTAAAAGGAATCACATTGTTTACACCCAATTTTATAGATTGTTAATAGAAATATTCTTGAGTCTGCCATTATCCAACTTTCAAATAACTTCAACATAAGCAAAGGTCTTTTTCAACTCGATCCTGTTGTTTTGAATTCCTTCAAAACAGATTTAGATAAAAAGGGTAGGACGCTAAATCTTTGGTAAACTTGTATGCTACTTTATTAACTTTTAATCTTCATTTTATTTTTATATATATCGAAACTTGACTATAAAAGGCAAAGTGTTAAAACCCGGGCAGATTTCCAGTATAAATTTGTATTTTTATAATTCATTTGATCTTGTGCTAAAAATCGATATTGTTCCTTACAAATCTGTATGCCTCTTTGTTAATCCTTTAATTTTTAATTTTTATTTTTACTTCTCTGTTTATTGCATATATATATATATATATGTGTGTATGTGTGTGTGTAGATATGTATGTATATATATATATATATATATGTATATATATATTTGTGTGTATGTATGTTATTTATTTATTTATTTATTTTTTTTTCTTTCTGTAACCTATATATAGGCCGTAACCTTTTATGTACTTCAGTGTTCCTGAGGATGTCATTAGACGAAAGCGCTTGAGCACCTTTCTGTGTTTCCTTTCCTTCGTGTTTTATTCATCATATATATATATATATATATATATATATATATATATATATATGCTGCAAATCCACAAGGAAAAAAGAAAAAAAACGATTCCAAGGCCTTTCGTGTATTCAGAGCTACACCTCGTCAGGGAATGAAGACAGAAGGCAAGGTGCCCATATATATATACAACGTAGCGGAAACCAAAGCAATTAACACATACTTAACAAGAATTAATGAGAGGCAGAAGAGATTTTAACAGGATATTGTCAATCTTATACATTCCCGCACTGATATTGAAATTGTTTTTAAAATGAATAAATGCACATTCTCGACTATTTCTTTCTATTACACTGGGGAACAAATTTCAAATTTTTGTCTAGTGAATTAGATTTGACAGTTACTTCTAGGTAATTTGGGTGCGCTGAGCACGAATCTTTACTCGGTTTTGCTCTATCAGGTCCTGATTTTGCTCAACACCCCTCCTCTTTCGTCGTATTCATAAAAAGGTTTTTTTCTCAATACTCGCTAAGTCTTTTTGCAGTTACACATTATGCAACTAGGTTTTTATCTAGGTATTTGTACCTATTGTTATGGTATTGTTGTATTATGTATATTTTTATATGTAACACCCTAAAAATATTTTTAATTTTGTCATTTTTAACCCATTTTAATATTAGTAAATTAAGCTAAAAATATCATAGAATTCTAAAATTTTCTCGAGCGTTCCTGTTCTCTGTAGAGTATTCTAGAGGGACTAAAAATATATAAAAGCGACTCGTTTCCAGAGTTAATCAGTCAATTCAGTCAGTCAGTCAGTTGAGTTAGTTAATTAAGTTTGGGCATTAACATAATTTTGAATTGGCATATGATTTAGTGAGTAATTTTGTCATCGTGATTTAATATAGTTGATTTAATTAGACGTAATTTATATTGTACCTACTCATCCGTGTTTCTAGTTTAATTTCATAGATTGTAAGTACCTATTTCATAATAAGTACCTATTTAAACTAATTTTTGTGTTTATATTTCAGATTTTCTTAAATTTATATGAATTAAGGGCTTTAAATACCTTACAAATTGGCAGAACAATCAAGCAATATGTCATCAAGCACTAGAAAGTTCAAATGCAAAAACAACCCTGATTCCTTCTGTTATATATGTGGAAATTTTACACTTCCACATCAACGAGCAAATATAACTAACTGACTTCGTAAAAAGAGCTTACTTAGCTTATTTTGGCATAAAACTGGGGGACCAAGATAAATCGTGGGCTCCACATAAAGCCTGCACTATATGCATTGAAAGACTGCGACATTGGACGAAGGGTTCGGATTCAAAAATACCTTTTGGAGTTCCGATGGTAAGTTTATGATTTCATAAAACTACGTAATTTAATCACTAGTATACTGTAACTTACCTAAATGTAATTGTAACTTTGGTACATAAACAAAAATTTACAGAAAATGTTTATAAGAATCTCAAATATTGCATAAGGTTGAAACACACAGAAATGTTAAATGTTTGGGTGATAACTTTTGATAAAATTCATAAAAACAAGTCTCTCGTCGCTTTTGTTAACGCTTTACAATTTTTTTTCCATATCAGGTGTGGCGAGAGCCTACTAACCACGAGACCGATTGCTACCTTTGCTTTGTCAAGACTTCGGGCTTCACTAAGAAAAATAAACATTGTATCGAGTACCCAAATTTCGACACCGCGATACGACCTGTGCTACATTCAAATGAGATCCCCATTCCAAAATTTAAGGGTCTGCCAACTCAAGAATTAGTTGAAGATGTTCCTGAAAATATTGTTATGCACTTTGAGGAGTCAGACACCGATTTTGACCCCAGCGTATTTGAAAGTCAAAACGATCCGCAAAAGTTTAACCAGGCCGAGTTGAATGATCTTGTAAGGGATCTAAATTTGCCAAAAAAGGCTGCGGAAATTTTAGCTTCAAGACTTAGAGAAAAACTTGCTTGCTTCAAACACATACATTTCATTTTACAGAAAAAGAGAAGAAGAACTTGTTAAATATTTTAGAACAGAGGATAGTTTAGTATATTGCTGCGACATAGTTGGTTTGTTAAAGAAGATGGGGGTTGAGTCTTACGATGCAAATGATTGGCGCTTGTTTTTAGACAGTTCGAAAAGAAGTCTTAAGTGTGTGTTGTTGCATAATGGCAATCTATACGGGCTCGGCTCGTTGGGACCTACGATTGGGCACTCAACAAAATTAAAGAAATATGAACATATAGAAAAGGTTTTAAATTATCAAATATAGGGAGCACGAGGGATCATGTGTGTTGACTTAAAAATGGTTAATTTTCTGCTAGGACAACAAGGAGGGTATACTAAATATCCTGCTTCCTGTACTTATGGGACAGCAGAGCCAAGGAAGAACATTATTTCAAACAAATCTGGCCAGCAACGAACATTCACTTACTGTCGGAGAAAAAAACGTAATTAATCCACCTTTAGTAGCAGAGATAAAATCATATTTCCTCTCTGCATATAAAACTAGGCCTCATTAAACAATATGTAAAAGCTTTAGATACGAACGGCGAGGTTCAAATACATAACTTCAAATTTCCAAGTTTAAGTTATGAAAAAATCAAGGCGGGAATTTTCGACGGTCCACAAATAAGAACAATGATTAAAGACAGCAATTTTCCTAAGGTCATGAATGAACGCGAAAAAAAAATGGCTGGTTCTCATCGTGGACTGATAGAAAACTTTTAGGCAATTATAGGGCAGATAACTACGAATAAATCGTAAAAAAACTTTTAAGGGACTACAAAGAGTTAGGTTGCAATATGAGCATAAAAATGCATTTTTTGAATAGCCATCTTGACCAATTTCCAAGTAATTTAGGTGATGTAAGTGACGAACAAGGGGAGAGATTCCACCAAGATATCAAAATTATGGAGGAACGGTACCAGGCCGCTGGGATTCCCACATGATGGCTGATTACTGCTGGTGCTTGAAAAGAGACCTGCCATCAACAAGCAAATACGCTAGAAAGTCTTACAAAAGAAATTTTGCCACAGTGAAAGCTTCATATCTGTTTTTTTTTTATTTTAAGTCATTTCTATCGTTATATGTAATTTTACTGTAGTTTGAATGCTTGTATTCATGAAACTTGAAAAAAAAAATTTAACACACGACTTAATTTTTTAGTCCTAATTTGAAAAATCTGAAAATGGCAAGTAGGCTGTCGACAAGAATCAGGACTGATAGAACAAACCGAGTTGAAATTCGTATTCAGCGCACCCAAATTACCTAGAATCAAGTGTCAGATATCATTCAATAAAATACGTGTTGCCCAGTGTTATATATCTGTTTTTAACAAGCGCTTTAGAACTATCCCACTTGATGCTATGATTACATCTATACATATGGTTAAACAAAGCATTGGAATTATTAGCTGTTCTACACGCATATTTATGCTGTTTTACCCTAATATCTAACGTTTTACCCGTTTGGCCTATATATACTGAGTCACATTGTGTACATCCAATCGAATACACACATCCAATAACATTTTCCGGGCTATTCTTTATTAGGCATAATTTAACAGTATTATTATACTTAAAGACTACATTGATGCCAATTGCTTTAAGTAAAGTCGGGAGATATTGAAAATTAACATGGTAAGGTAGGCTAAGGATATTTTTACGCTCTAATTCCTTTACAGTTACATTATTATAATACCTATTCTTGGCTTTCCTAAGACAGTTATCTAAAAATGAAATAGGATAACATAATTTAGTACCAATATTCATGATATTGCAGAACTCAGAACCTAAAATTCAGGACTGACAACTCTCAATGCTCTAAGAAACATAGCAGAGAAAATAGAGGATTTAATCGAGGGATGATGATCAGAATAAAAATGCACATAAGAGTTATTATTAGTAGGCTTGCGATAGACTTCAAATTTGAACTGATTAGAGCACCTCCAAATTTTTAGATCCAGAAAAGATAGGCTTCCATCATTTTCTTTTTCAACTGTGAACTTAATAGATGGGACTAAATTGTTGAGCCTACCAAGAAATAAGTCAACATCCAAATTATTAGGCCAAAGGCATAAAATATCATCTATATACCTATACCAAACCAGGTTAAAATTATCAAAGGCAAAATTCTACTTTCAAAAAATTCCATATATAAATTAGCTAGTGCAGGTGAAAGGGGATTTCCCATCGCCAATCCAAACGACATAGCATAAAACTTATTTTCAAACTGAAATTTACAATCCTTGACACAAAGCCTAATTAACTCACTAAGAGTGTTGTGTTGAAGAGGGAAAGAATATTCAGAGATCTTATCTTTTAAAAAATCAAGTAGGTCATCAACAGGGACTTTTGTGAATAATGAGCATACATCAAAGCTTACCAATTTGAAATTAGGGTCATTAGGAAACTTCAGTTTGTCACTAAGATCCATGCTAATGCTATTTACAATACGTGACTTAGAAATAGAACCAACTAACGGCGTTAATAAACTAACTAACCATTTTGATAGCTTATAGGTTACGGAGCCTACTGAGCTAACAATAGGCCTCATGGGATTATTAACTGTGTGTTTTTACTAAGCCGTACAGATATGGTAGTGACGGTTTAATACTAAGAAACTGCTGAGAAAACCCATTATAGTTGTTTTTTAATATTTCTCTTAATTTTCTGTTAAACATTTTGTTAACATCCTCCAATGGGTCTCTATTTAGAGGTTTGTACGTGTCGCGATCACTCAATAACGTATTCATCTTTTCAACAGAACTGTTTTTGTCCATGATGACGATCGAATTAGATTTGTCCGCTTTAGTAATATGGAATGAATCATTACACTGGGCAACACGTATTTTATTGAATGATATCTGACACTTGATTCTAGGTAATTTGGGTGCGCTGAATACGAATTTCAACTCGGTTTGGCTCTATCGGGTCCTGATTCTTGTCGACAGCCTGTGTGCCATTTTCCAGATTTTTCAAATTAGGACTAAAAAATTAAGTCATGTGTTAAATTTTTTTTTCAAGTTTCATGAATACAAGCAGTTCAAACTACAGTAAAATTACATTATAACGATAGAAATGACTTAAAATAAAAAAACAAACAGATATGAAGCTTTCACTGTGGCAAAAATTTTCTTTTGTAAGACTTTCTAGCGTATTTGCTTGTTGATGGCAGGTCTCTTTTCAAGCACCAACAGTAATCAGCCATCATGTGGGAATCCCAGCGGCCTTGGTACCGTTCCTCCATAATTTTGATATCTTGGTGGAATCCTCCCTTGTTCGTCACTTACATCACCTAAATTACTTGGATATTGGTCAAGATGGCTATTCAAAAAATGCATTTTTATGCTCATATTGCAACCTAACTCTTTGTAGTCCCTTAAAGTTTTTTTACGATTTTCTTCGTAGTTATCTGCCCTATAATTGCCTAAAAAGTTTTCTATCAAGTCCACGAATGAGAACCAGCCATTTTTTTTCGCGTTCATTCATGACATTAGGAAAATTGCTGTCTTTAATCATTGTTCTTATTTGTGGACCGTCGAAAATTCCCGCCTTGATTTTTTCATAACTTAAACTTGGAAATTTTGAAGTTATGTATTTGAAACACTCGCCGTTCGTATCTAAAGCTTTTACATATTGTTTAATGAGGCCTAGTTTTATATGCAGAGGAGGAAATATGATTTTATCTCTGCTCACTAAAGGTGGATTAATTACGTTTTTTTCTCCGACAGTAAGTGATGTTCGTGCTGGCCAGATTTGTTTGAAATAATGTTCTTCCTTGGCTCTGCTGTCCCATAAGCAAAGGAAGCAGGGATATTTAGTATACCCTCCTTGTTGTCCTAGCAGAAAATTAACCATTTTTAAGTCAACACATATGATCCACTCGTGCTCCCTATATTTGATAAGATTTAAAACCTTTTCTATATGTTCATACTTTTCTTTTAATTTTGTTGAGTGCCCAATCGGTATCGAGCCGTATAGATTGCCATTATGCAACAACACACACTTAAGACTTCTTTTCGAACTGTCTAAAAACAAGCGCCAATCATTTGCATCGTAAGACTCAACCCCCATCTTCTTTAACAAACCAACTATGTCGCAGCAATATACTAAACTATCCTCTGTTCTAAAATATTTAACAAGTTCTTCTTCTCTTTTTCTGTAAAATGAAATGTGTGTGTTTGAAGTAAGCAAGTTTTTCTCTTTAAGTCTTGAAGCTAAAATTTCCGCAGCCTTTTTTGGCAAATTTAGATCCCTTACAAGATCATTCAACTCGGCCTGGTTAAACTTTTGCGGATCGTTTTGACTTTCAAATACGCTGGGGTCAAAATCGGTGTCTGACTCCTCAAAGTGCATAACAATATTTTGAGGAACATCTTCAACTAATTCTTGAGTTGGCAGACCCTCAAATTTTGGAATGGGGATCTCATTTGAATGTAGCACAGGTCGTATCGCGGTGTCGAAATTTGGGTACTCGATACAATGTTTATTTTTCTTAGTGAAGCCCGAAGTCTTGACAAAGCAAAGGTAGCAATCGGTCTCGTGGTTAGTAGGTTCTCGCCACACTTGATATGGAAAAAAAAATTGTAAAGCGTTAACAAAAGCGACGAGAGACTTGTTTTTATGAATTTTATCAAAAGTTATCACCCAAACATTTAACATTTCTGTGTGTTTCAACCTTATGCAATATTTGAGATTCTTATAAACATTTTCTGTAAATTTTTTTTATGTACCTAAGTTACAATTACATTTAGGTAAGTTACAGTATACTAGTGATTAAATTACGTAGTTTTATGAAATCATAACTTACCATCGGAACTCCAAAAGGTATTTTTGAATCCGAACCCTTCGTCCAATGTCGCAGTCTTTCAATGCATATAGTGCAGGCTTTATGTGGAGCCCACGATTTATCTTGGTTCCCCAGTTTTATGCCAAAATAAGCTAAGTAAGCTCTTTTTACGAAGTCAGTTATATTTGCTCGTTGATGTGGAAGTGTAAAATTTCCACATATATAACAGAAGGAATCAGGGTTGTTTTTGCATTTGAACTTTCTAGTGCTTGATGACATATTGCTTGATTGTTCTGCCAATTTGTAAAGGTATTTAAAGCCCTTAATTCATATAAATTTAAGAAAATCTGAAATATAAACACAAAAATTAGTTTAAATAGGTATTTATTATGAAATAGGTACTTACAATCTATGAAATTAAACTAGAAACACGGATGAGTAGGTACAATATAAATTACGTCTAATTAAATCAACTATATTAAATCACGATGACAAAATTACTCACTAAATCATATGCCAATTCAAAATTATGTTAATGCCCAAACTTAATTAACTAACTCGACTGACTGACTGACTGACTGATTGAATTGACTGATTAACTCTGGAAACGAGTCGCTTTTATATATTTTAGTTGTCCCTCTAGAATACTCTACAGAGAACAGGAACGCTCGAGAAAAGTTTAGAATTCTATGATATTTTTAGCTTAATTTACTAATATTAAAATGGGTTAAAAATGACAAAATTAAAAATATTTTTAGGGTGTTACATATAAAAATATACATAATACAACAATACCATAACAATAGGTACAAATACCTAGATAAAAACCTAGTTGCATAATGTGTAACTGCAAAAAGACAGCGAGTATTGAGAAAAAAACCTTTTTATGAATACGACAAAAGAGGAGGGGTGTTGAGCAAAATCTGGACCTGATAGAGCAAAACCGAGTAAAAATTCGTGCTCAGCGCACCCAAATTACCTAGAACTAACTGTCAAATCTAATTCAATAGACAAAAAGTTGAAATTTGTTCCCCAGTGTTATTTTTAAGTGTTTTTAGGGCTTTTTCAAACCTCAACGGATAATTCGATTCATACCTCGTATTAAAAGCACTATACACATAACCTTTGGCTAAAGTCACCTCACTTTCGGATATATTACTATGTTTTTAAAAATTAATAAAAGACTTAGCAATCAGTAAACTGCTGGGCTTTTTGGGGACTGAGAATCCTAACGCACATTTTGTATTGAAGTCTAGCTCATGGGACGACAAGTTAACAATATTACTAAAATCACTTTTTTTAGTCCAGTAACTATTACGAAGCAGCAGTTTCTTAGTATTAATCCGTCACTACGATATCTGTACGGCTTAGTAAAAACACACAAAGTTAATAATCCCATGAGGCCTATTGTTAGCTCAGTAGGCTCCGTAACCTATAAGCTATCAAAATGGTTAGTTAGTTTATTAACGCCGTTAGTTGGTTCTATTTCTAAGTCACATTGTAAATAGCATTAGCATGGATTTTAATGACCCTAATTTCAAATTGGTAAGCTTTGATGTATGCTCATTATTCACAAAAGTCCCTGTTGATGACCTACTTGATTTTTTAAAAGATAAGATCTCTAAATATTCTTTCCCTGTTCAACACAACACTCTTATTGAGTTAATTAGGCTTTGTGTCAAAGATTGTAAATTTCTGTTTGAAAATAAGTTTTATGCTATGTCGTTTGGATTGGCGATGGTAAATCCCCTTTCACCTGTACTAGCTAATTTATATATGGAATTTTTTTGAAAGTAGAATTTTGCCTTCGATTGTTAATTTTAACCTGGTTTGGTATAGGTATATAGATGACATTTTATGCCTTTGGCCTAATAATTTGGATGTTGGTTTATTTCTTGGTAGCCTCAACAATTCAATTTAGTCCCATCTATTAAGTTCACAGTTGAAAAAAAAATGATGGAAGCCTATCTTTTCTGGATCTAAAAATTTGGAGATGCTCTAATCAGTTCAAATTTGAAGTCTATCGCAAGCCTACTAATAATAACTCTTATGTGCATTTTTATTCTGATCATCATCCCTCGAGTAAATCCTCTATTTTCTCTGCTATGTTTCTTAGAGCATTGAGAGTTGTCAGTCCTGAATTTTTAGGTTCTGAGTTCTGCAATATCATGAGTATTGGTACTAAATTATGTTATCCTATTTCATTTTTAGATAACTGTCTTAGGAAAGCCAAGAATAGGTATTATAATAATGTAATTGTAAAGGAATTTGAGCGTAAAAATATCCTTAGCCTACCTTACCATGTTAATTTTCAATATCTCTCGACTTTACTTAAAGCAATTGGCATCAATTTAGTCTTTAAGTATAATAATACTGTTAAATCATGCCTAATAAAGAATAGCCCGGAAAATGTTATTGGATGTGTGTATTCGATTGGATGTACACAATGTGACTCAGTATATATAGGCCAAACGGGTAAAACAGCATAAATATGCGTGTAGAACAGCTAATAATTCCAATGCGTTGTTTAACCATATGTATAGATGTAATCATATCATCAAGTGGGATAGTTCTAAAGCGCTTGTTAAAAACAGAGATATAATAGAAAGAAATATTCTAGAATGTGCATTTATTCATTTTAAAAACAATATCAATATCAGTGCGGAATGTATAAGATTGACAATATCCTGTTAAAATCTCTTCTGCCTCTCATTAATTCTTGTTAAGTATGTGTTAATTGCTTTGGTTTCCGCTACGTTGTATATATTTATGGGCACCTTGCCTTCTGTCTTCTTTCCCTGACGAGGTGTAGCTCTGAATACACGAAAGGCCTTGGAATCGTTTTTTTTATTTTTTCTTTGTGAGTTTGCAGCATTCATTCATTTCACGTGTTTAATTGTGAAATTCATCCCATATATATATATATATATATATATATATATATATATATATATATAGAAAAAGCAAGGGGCCCAATACAGAACCCTGAGGAACGCCGCTCGCTACATTAGCCCAAGACGACTCCGCTCCATCAACAACCACCCTCTGTTTCCTACCTCTCAACCACTCTTACGGTGTCAAACGCTTTTTGAAAATCTAAATACACTATATCTACCGCCCGATAACTATCGTAAACTTCAACCACGCTTTGAAAAAATTCTAAAAGATTAATTAAGCAAGATTTGTTTCGCCTAAAACCGTGCTGCGTATTTCTAACCAAGTTATGCAATTCTAAGTATTCGACTATACGATCCCTAATTATTGATTCCAGTAGCTTACCTACAACAGACGTTAAAATGATTGGCCTATAATTTCCCGCCGCACCTTTATCGCCTTTCTTAAAGATGGGTGTTACATTTGCTAACTTGAAATTATCTGGTACGCACCCCTCAGAAATAGACACATTAAAAATCTACGGCATTAAAAATCTATTTTAGTTGTATGGGATATATGGAATCCGGCCCCGGTGATTTAAGCATTTTCATTTTACAAATATAGTGCAGTACCTCCTTTTCACTCACCACAGTATTATCTAAAGTATTATTATTTCAGATGACTGTGATATTCTAAGGCAATGTAGACAATTATATGCTCAGGGAAATACTTTGGTTAGGAAATTTCATGTGTACATTAGATGTTAAGTTGATTTTGTTCAAAACTTTTTATACTCCAATGTATACAGCTCATTTGTGGCGGAACTGCAGGATGTATAATTTGAGGAAATTATATGTTGCATATAATAATATTTTTAGGAGTTTATTAAGGACTCCAAGATTTGTAAATGGTGCTCCTTCTAGTGTCAGTATGCTGTTTGTAGTCAATAAGGTGCCTAACTGTGCCAGTTTGTATTTAGATTTTGTATTTAGATTTGTATTTAGATTTATCACTAGGCTTGGTGAGTCAGTCAATAAGATAATAGAAGCCATGGTTAGTGGACTGGTCTCCGATATACTTTATAAATCTCAAATCTGGAAGCATTGGCGTAGGCAATTGTATGTTCATTATACACAGTGATTCACTAGATTAAGTTACTTAGTCTAGTCCAGACAACTATCTCTTAATCTTCTATGGACCTCTTGTATAATGTTTGTACCTGTTCACGTTTAGCAGAGTAGCCATTTGCATGTTCTCTGAAACTAGTTCACCGTCAGAATTTCTCAACGGTCCTAAGACGCCCTTAACCAGGTTCCTATTGTTAACGTATTGAAAAAATCACTTTTAGTGGGAGTTCTTTGCCGTCAAGAGCTATAGAAATTTCAAATCGCGCTTGGACTTTTTTATTACGCTTTTCGTTTCATGCCTTAAGGATATATAGTTGTTTCGTAACCACAAATTGTCTTTATCCAGTTATATAGCCTATAAGCCCTATCTCAGTGGTGGCGAACCTTTTTACAGTTGCGTGCCAAAAAATACACAAAAAAGTTTGAAAAAAAAATTTTGCGCGCCCACTAAAACTCCAATAGAATACGCGACATTATTTTACGTTTTTTAATTTTACAATGATTTCTATATTTTTATTATTATTATTATGAACTCTTTTTCTTGTGCTTATAGAAATGCAAAGTAGTAGCAGAGGAATAAAAAAAGATAAAGAAATTTAATGAAGAGTATCCTTTATTTCATTTAAATTTGTATTAAGCACACTGAACAAATTTGTAAATTTATAAATGGGATTTTTGCTGCTGCAGTGGATGACAATTGTTTTATATTTGGAGAGTAACTTGTTGCTTTCAATAAGACATAAGCAGTACTACTGTCATTCGTCAATTGCCTTCTTTTGTCACTTTTTATTAAGTTCATTGATGAAAACAACGATTCACAAGAATATGTTGAAGAAAAAATTAATAAAATTGCGAATGCGACTTTTTTCAGTGAATCCCACCAATCAGGAATTTCATTCCACACTTTCGGCATTTCTTTTTCTGCATTTTGAGTGGTAAGACCATCCAAACGACTTCTTTCGGTTGTCTCTAAATTTATTCATAGGTCCATAAACTTTTGCTTCCAGATAGAACTGGACTGTAAATCTATCAGTTGAATCTAAAAATCGTCTGAATTCATCCATTGGAAGAGCTCTAAACTTAAATTTTCAAAATTTATGGTATCAGGGCATCTTACAAACCTAGTAGTTTCTTCAAATTTTCTAAAGTTCATGAATCTTGATACAAGTTCTTCTTGAAGAGCGATTAAAACCTCCATAAACAGCTTAACAAGATTTTCGGTGTCCATTTTTTCATATATTTCGAGATCTGTAAAATGTTTCTTCAAGGAAGGAAAGTATTTAAAAGAATGACTCTCTACAACTCGTATGAATACTTTTAATTTCATTTCAAATGCTTTTATAATCTCATAAATTACATCAATGGGTTTTCCGAATCCTTGTAATTTAACATTTAGTTCGTTTAAATGAGATGATTAATCAGTGATAAACATTAATTTAATTTAGTGATCCATTCAGTGTCATAAATTTCTGAAAATGTATCCTTGTCCTCATTTAGAAACATTTGAATCTCATTCAGACATTCTACAAAACGTTGAAGGACGCACCCCCGACTTAGCCAATGAACATTATTGTACATAAGTAGTCCCTGATACACCGAATCAACTTCATTTAGTAAAGTCTCAAATTGACGTTTCTTTAAAGAAATTGCCTTAGAGAACTAGATTGCAAATTTCTTCTTTTTAACTCACTTGTTATATATTCTTTTAGTTCTTTTTCACAATAACCATTTGTGTTTGGTTTCATAGTGCCGTTTTACCGATGATGTTCTGCACATAACACATAATGCCTTTTCATTATTATTTATCACTCCGTACTTTTCAGTCCACCAATTTTGGAAATCCCTTTCATTCGAAATTTTTGCTCTTTTGAATTTTGATGAGCACGACATATCTAATTTGAAGGGTGCAAATAATAGTAAAATATTCACTACGACACTACGTTGATGTTGTTATAAGTCTTAAACGTGATTAGAGCAGTGTTTACACTGCTCTAATCGCAATTTCTGAAGACTAATTATAATCAGGGATGCCACTCAGAAATTTAAAAAACCCAAGATCCACTTGTAAAAATCCCAAGAAATCGCGATATATATATATATATATATATATATATATATATATATATATATATATAACTCAATAGTATATTACATTAAGATATAAATGTTAAAAAAACCATACCTACAGCATTTCTTCAAACTCTTCATCTTCAAGTGGGCAAAGATTTGGCAGTTGTTTTTATATATTTGCATCTCTCCACATACCGTTTATGGCAAAGGTTATTTTTCACATCTTTTGCGAGTAATGTTGATGGTTCCCAATTGTGACAAGCAACACCTTGTCTGGTAATTGCTTGTTTAGCAAGTCTACGATTAGCAACTGTAGAAACAAGTAGCCTGTTACAGGGGCGTCCGCAGGATTTTTCGCAAGGGGGGTCAAAACTAACTTATTAGTTCTTAGTTCTTATTAGTTCTTTATTAGGTAGAAAAAAAAATGCACTGCGACCACTACGAGTAAAAACCGTCATCTCCCCTTATCATAGCCTGCTTTCGGTGCTAAATTTATGTACTTAGTAATACTAAGTACATAAATTTAGCACCGAAAGCAGGCTATGATAAGGGGAGATGACGGTTTTTACTCGTAGTGGTCGCAGTGCATTTTTTTTCTACCAGTCAAGTCCATTTTTTATATGTTATATGATACTATGATTAACTATAATCGTGTAAGTTTCAGTGAAATTGACCAAACACAAATTTCCAAGGAAGGGCAACTGCCCCCTCTTGCCCCCCCCTCCGGACGCCCATGGGGCCCTGTTAGTTTGTTTTGTTTTGATGGAATTGACTTGAGAAAAAATTCTCTCAATACATGCTGAGGAATGTGGCAGTGTCAGAAGACTGCACATGAAGTTTAAAAGGAGAGGAAATTTTTCTTGGTTACTGCAGTTTTTAATTGATTTGAGCTCCTGCCAAAAGCTTGTGGCTAGTTCACTCATGCCTTTGAGATATTCTTTTGCATAAAGTAAATCCCTCCATTCCTCCTGCAGTTTGTCCAAATCATCCTCCCTTACTATAGATGGAAAATGAACTGCTAGACTTACAATGGATGTTAAACATCGTTCAGTAGAAGTAGCTTCTTTAGGATCTAAAATTTTCAGCATTGCAAGAACACCATCATCATTAAATGGAAATCTTCTTATCTGCACACACAATTGTACTAGAAATTGTAAACAGTCACTCCTAAATTTTTTTTCCATGTTTCCAAATGGTTCTTTTAAGAGCAAAGCTAAACATCTACCACTAAGTTCTATTTGATTTAAACATTTGTGTAAATTTGCATTTTGCGGATCTATGACATTCAATTTCTCCGAATCTATAAGGGTATCTTTTACAAACAAACCTAACAGGCTTCTATACTCTAAGCAGATGGTTGAAAAGAGAGAATTCAACTTAAATTTTTGGGATTGAAATTCTACATTCATTTTACTTATTTTTCCTAGTATACTGTATAGTTGAGAAATAGTAGCATGTGTTTTGTACCCTTGTTGTCATTGTTTTATATATTTGACCAGCACCATCAACTTTATCTGTACTACTGTAGCTTCTTCCTGAAAGAATAATTTAAGAGCGTCCCATTGCTCCAATATTCTTGAAATTACATTTCCTCTTGACAACCATCTTGTTTGTGAGAGCTTCATTATTTTGTGCATTGGACTTTGAATAACTTCCTGAATGAGTTGAAACTGATGTTGACGTTTACTGCTTCTTGAAAAGTAACAACTATCTTTTAAAAATTATTCAAGCCACGAAGGTAAATGATTGCTGGCATAGCTAGAACATAAGGCAAATGAGTGACACACACATCCTAATACAAATAAGGATGGTATATCTTTTTTTAAGTGAAACTTGAAACCATTATTTGAACCTAACATAGTTGAGCAGTTATCACATCCTAAGCCAATAATATTTTTTAGTGGAATATTTCTTTCTTTGAAAAGATCCTTCACTGCTTTATAAAGTCCTTCTCCTGTAGCATCATCTACCTCAACAATATCTAATAATGAATCTCTTACTGTGTATTTCTTTTCATCAAAATATCTTATAACTACAGCTAGTATCATACTTGTGGCACTGATACATCAATACTTTCATCTATGATTATAGAAAACTTACTTTTCTGGCATCTTTATGTAATGGATTCTCGTTCTTCCCAAGCAATTCCATCTTGCATAATATAAGCAGCTTTTGTTTTTTTATGGATAAGTTCTGAGCAATTTTGCTGTCAGGAAACATTTTCTCGAGAGTTTCAGTTAAATGATCTAAGTGAGCAAATGGTGTCACATGTTCTGCCATAAACCCAGAGAGTAGCAATTCTGCCTTTGCAGTTTGGTCTTGCAAATTAGGTTGATTTGATTTTTGAAAAAAACTTTGGATATGCACAGTACTTTTTTTACTTGCAGCATTTCTGGCATGTCTAGTAGAGTGCTGGTGGGTTGTAAGTGCAGATTTATTACAGTTGTTTAACTTAATGTCACATTGTACAGTATGCTGCATACTTATCATTTAAATCTGGCTTTAACTAGTTTTTAACGCCATCAGCATCTAGCCAATCTGGATTAAAAGCTGCTTCATACTATGACTTATGTTTTTTCTTGGCTGCGTTATACTAGGCCTAGGGTCTTTGCTACAGCTAGGTCTAGCCCCAGGCTCAGGCGACTCTAGATGAGCTCATGTAAGAACGATTTAGCCACTATCACTATCACAGACTCACACAGTGTTCCCAACTCTTATTTTATAAAGTAGCAGTAAAATTAATAAAAAATAGCGAATTACGAAAAATAGTAGCAGATTATATATATATATATATATATATATATATATATATATATATATATATATATATATATATATGGGAATGAACTCAGAATGGTCCCCTGAGTTTTTTATGATACACACAGACAGTGCATGGAACAAGGAACTCTTCTGGGATAATTAAATCCACTATAGTCCGAATAAGTAATGGTAAATGACAAATACCATAGTTTTTCTTTTTCATGATGCTAGCCCGACGTGGGCAACGGGTCACTCTCAAAGAGGTCCCATAAATATAGCTTCCCTCACCAGCTATCTGCAAAGCAGACAGGATCCAGCTTGTCCCAAAGCTGGATCCTGTCTGCTTTGCAGATAGCTGGTGAGGGAAGCTATATTTATGGGACCTCTTTGAGAGTGACCCGTTGCCCACGTCGGGCTAGCATCATGAAAAAGAAAAACTATGGTATTTGTCATTTACCATTACTTATTCGGACTATAGTGGATTTAATTATCCCAGAAGAGTTCCTTGTTCCATGCACTGTCTGTGTGTATCATATATATATATATATATATATATATATATATATATATATATATATATATATGTACAGGGTGGGCGGAAAGTAGCTCCCTATTTTGGATTGGTAAAAAAATACGTATATTATCCATTTATTTCAGAAGAAATAATATGAAAAGGTAGGCATACATGGTAGGTTTTCTCTAAAATTCAATGTGGGCTCCAACTCTTTCCACCAGCTTCTGGAGCCGCCCAGGAATGGCGTCCACTGACTTTAGCAGGAACTCCGGCGGGATGGAGGACATGACTTCCCGAATTCGGTCCTCCAGTTCTTCCAATGTCCTCGGTTTGGTGCGGTAGACTTCTTCCTTTACCCACCCCCAAAGAAAGAAGTCGCACGGTGTCAAGTCGGGGCTCCTGGCTGGCCATTGATGTGGACCACGACGACCCATCCAACGCCCAGGGAAGTGGGCATCCAGCCACTCACGGACAACAAGAGCGAAGTGCGGAGGGGCGCCATCTTGCATAAATATCGGATCGTCGATGTTCTCCCATGTGCTGACAACCGGCCAGACCTCGTTTCGCAACATAGCAAGGTACCGCTCAGCATTCATGGTGTTGCGCAGAAGGAACGGGCCCACAACCTGATCTGAGGTCATACCACACTACACCGTTACACTGAACCGATTCTGCCGTTTTTCAGCGGTAACCATGGGATCCTCTCCTGCCCAGTAGTGGCAATTGTGGCGGTTGACAAAGCCTCCGACGTGGAACACCGCCTCGTCGCTCCAGAGGATGTTGCGGAAGAGATGGGGCCAGTCTTCATGCCAAGCCAGCATGATTTCCCCGAACTCCATGCGAATGTCGCAGTCCTCGTCCGAGAGAGATTGGCAGTAATGCGGCTTCCACGCACGCCAGTTCAGCTCCTCCTTCAGCACAGTTCGCACTGAGGAGCGGGAGAGTCCACTTTCCCGAGCTGCCTGGCGAGTTGACTTTCGTGGACTCCGTGCGAACATTTCCTGAACTGCCTGCACCGTCTCCTGGGCCCTGGATGTCGAAGGGCGACCACATCTTCGAACATCTGCCACAGACCCCGTGGTCATGAGCTTCGAGTGGCAGTTCTTGATTGTTTTCGGGTCCACTTGGGCACGTGGTCCGTGAATGGCCCGCCACCATCTTTGAACTCGAACGACAGATTGCCAAACTTCGTACCGTGCCGCCAACTGGGCACGCTCCTGCAGTGTTAAACGCTCAGCCATGTTACCCTTCAATCTGAAATGAAAAAAAAAATGAACGTTACAATTGTACCACTTTAGAGAACACCATAACAATACAATCACAATTTATACATAATTTATGTAATTTAAATTAGGGAGCTACTTTCCATGTGTATATATATATATAAATAATAAAAACTTGTCTTGCGCGTAATTTATGACGACGTACGTTACAAGTAGCCCAAAAAGTAGCAGATAGCAGAAAATTTTATTTTTTAGCAGGGGACTCTAAAAAGTAGCCCAATCTGCGAAAAGTAGCCCAAGTTGACAACACTGGGGTGACTAGCCCGGGCAGAAGACTGCACAACCGTGACAGGCATACGATGAGTCGATGATAACCATTTTCTTGGTTCTTCATGTTTAAGAGTTTTTAGAAACAGCTATACGACAAAATGGGGGACATTGCATTGACCCAATTGGTCGATTTTTAGGGGGACAGAAAGTCATAATGTGTGTGTCACCCTATATATAACACTCGAAATCGTTAAAACGTTTGTAGATATCGACCGCTGAAAATATAACTAAAATCGTACGCCCGTCAGCGTACTGATCCTCAATTCCTTCCAACTTTTAGAAATTTTGACGAAAATGTCATACTCCTCTTTTGGCGCGCTACGACGCACCTTGATGCTGGCGAAAAGATTTGGATTCGCCATTTTAGTTCGTTCGAAGATCTATGTTGCAAAACGTATCAGTGTTTTACTTCAAAATGGTTTGACTTGGTCATTTTGTCCCGTTATTATATCGATTATATTCAGTTTATAATCCAGAGATTTAACGTCATTCACTAGTCATTCTAATAACAATGTCGAATTCTTTACGATCTAGAGTTCCTTTAAAGCACTTTATTCGTAATCAGTAGAACTTTTAATCATCTCTACGTTCATTTTTCATCGATTCACTTGTTTATAGAGGCTAGGTTTTACGCCTCACCCTAATCTTCAATCATCGTTCCACCTATATATATATATTTATACCCGGGTGTTAATCATTGACCCAAATGTTTGAGAACGCCATTGTGGATTGTCTTACACAAGGAGAACTATCCGGGGATAGCTATTTAGATTAAGTGTGAATTTCATTAACGTTCGTCAAGTTGAACCTTCGACAGGTCGAAATGGGGTTATGAGCTTGAAACGAGTTAATTGCGATTCACGAGCTTAATCTGCCTAGCGGTATATATTGTGGAACAACCAATTGCATAACATCGCAAACTAAATCACAATACTTTATACCATATGTCCCACAAAAAAGTACACCCAACTTTAGATTGTACTAACTCCCCCAAAAATTGAGATATTTTGGATCTGTTTGTTTGATTTAATATGGCAAATTATTCTTTGTTAACGTTCAAATTTATTCATGTTTAAACGATTTAGTGTTTAAGCATCTGCTTTTAACTGAAGGGTACAGCAAAATGGGTTGCGCGGAATGATCATTTCTCCCAGCCAGATAGCTCCTCTTGCTTTAACCAATGTGCTACTTTTTACGTCGAAGGATATTGCAAATATTTTTTTTAAATAATTCGAACTTTTGTATCTAAGATACGAGTCATACATATAAATGAAGAATCTGAATTACTAAATTTATAAATAACTTTGAAACCCTTATCATGCAGTTTACACGAAGGCAGCGCATTCTCGTGGTCACAACTTATCTGCAAACTAGAAGCTTAAAACAAGTTCAGAATACCTTCGAACTGCAATTTCCCGATAGAGCTTCTCCAACTAAACATACAATTTTGAAGAATGTTCGGAAATACAAAGAAGAAGGAACGGTCCTCAATTTGAACAAAGGACGTTCAGGCCATCTGAAGACGGCAAGAACAGACGAGAACATTCAGCATGTTCGGCATTTATTAGAGACATCCAAAAGTGTCCACCAGGCGAAATGGTACAGAACTCTCACGCATGTCATTCCATCGAATAGTTCGTGAGGATTTGAATTTGTACCCATACAGAATGGAAATTCGACATCAACTCATTGAAGGAGATCTACCTCGCCGCCTAAGATTTGCCCAGTGGTTTCTTGAAAAACCAGAAAGATTCACGGAACAATTAGTGGTTGGAGATGAGGCGGCCTTTTTTATGAATGGTCTAGTGAACAGACAAATCTGCCGTCAGTATGCACCAAAAAATCATCCACCTGACAATCATATCTACGAAAAGAATAACTCTAGACAAAAACTGTCTCTGAGTAGGACTGTGCGGTAATGGAGTGTTAATTGGCCCGGTCTTTTACGATGGTAATCTAAATGGTGAATGAAGCTTACCTAGAAATGATAGACCGAGAAATCCTTCCACAAATACGTATTACTTATGGAAACCGATTTAATCGTATTTGGTGGGTGCAAGACGGAGCTCCTGCTCACAGGAGTTATTGTGAAGGAACGCTTGCAGGAAGTCTTCCACCAAAGAGTAATTGCTACAGGCCATGACATTGAATGGCCTCCCAGAAGCCCTGACTTGACCCCGTGTGATTACTTTTTATGGAGTCATTTGAAAAATAGAGTATTTGCATCACAACCTATCAATTTAGATGATTTGAGGACTCGCATCACAGCTGAAATCAACTTGTTAAAAGACAATCCAGATCTTATCAAAAGAGTGATGGGGAAGATGAGAGCTCGACTCCAGATTTGTATCGATAGGAATGGCGGTCATGTTGAAAGAAAACGAAACTAAGCATAACTTTTGCAATAAGGAATAGAAAAATCTGCTTTGTATCTTATTAAAATTGTTAAATTATCTATTATTATGTATTTGTCTTTTCATTACATCGATAACACACATTATTTTTTCATTGACCAATTTTGCGCAATCCATTTTGTTGTACCCTTCAGTTAAAAGCAGATGCTTAAACACTAAATCGTTTAAACATGAATAAATTTGAACGTTAACAAAGAATAATTTGCTATATTAAATCAAACAAACAGATCCAAAATATCTCAATTTTTGGAGGAGTTAGTACAATCTAAAGTTGGGTGTACTCTTTTGTGGGACATACGGTATAGTTAGGCTCTTAATTTAGCTTTTCTTCCCTTACTAGGAACGTTACACTTTTTTACAGGTTCCTTTCCGCAGTCTTCCTACAACCACTCTAAATCGTATAGGTGGTCCTTCGATCTCTCATTTGGAGAGGTACTCTTATAATTTATTATTCATTTATGATTTTTATTTTACTTCTCGAACAATATCTAGAGTTCAATAAATGCATTATATGGGCTATTCCGAAAAGTAGTCATTTTCGATTTCCACATGATTTACAACTGCTATCTGCGCTTACAATACTGTAGGTTCAAGGAATCCCATCCCTTTTTCTCATAGAATGTTTTCACTCAAATCAACGTGTTTTGATGGTTTGAATGTCTGTTTTGTTGTAGATTATTTTGGTATTCCTGACAATTGTGTTAATACACTGGGAGATGAGGTCCCGAGATTATTTTGGCCGCAGGGCCCGTAAATCCTTAATACGCCACTGGTAGAGGGTTCAGTGAAGAGCCCACTCACTGCACGCGATTTATTTGCAGAAGCCAGTTTTCTTTTTTGAAAAGGCTTATCTGCTGGTGGCGTTGGCGTCCGTCTCTGTCCTCAGTTGGACGAAGGACGTAAAACGGAACAACCAATCAACCAACATTAAAATTATCTTCTATAATAATTACTTTTAATAACTAATAATGATGATAATTATCCAAAATATACAAAAGGAAATAATTGGACAACTTGAATCACACCCACAGTAACAACAATAATAAATTGAGCAGATACAACAGCTCAACACAGAAATAAACAACAAACTTAAAGAAAAACAAACAAACATTTAGGGAATTCACAACAACAATAAACCACTTCACAAATACATCCAGGCTATACAAGACTATAAACAGCATTACCCACTCTAACAGCAGCATTCACACCTCACACGCGACTATTTGTTGCAGCCAAAATAATATCCCAACATATACACAACAAGCTAACATTCTACTTAATTCCTACGCAAAGATAAGTCACCTAAACAGAGACAACAACCAGAAACACGCAGACAGACAAACAGCCAGACACAAGAAAATCTACAGACTCGACACGACCATTACGCCCTTCAATACAAACCAGCCCACCAAGATCATCAAAAATATTAAGAATTCGAAGGCTACTGGACCAGACAACATATCTAACATACACCTTAAACACTTGGGCCCACAGGGAATACTAGCTCTCATAAACATCAGCACATATTCATACCAACACTGTATTATTCCTAACATATGGAAACAAGGTAAAATTATTACACTACTCAAACCAAACAAAATTCCAACGGAACTAGCTTCGTATAGACCCATTACTTTACTATGCACACCTTCCAAAGTAACAGAAAGACTAATCTTACAAATCACCAACCCACACATACCACTATCACCTACTCAACATGGATTCAGACCTCACCACTCAACCACGACATTACTCACTAACCTCACGCAGCACATCATGGATGGCATCAACTCCAGATGACCAGCTCAACGTACACTATTAGCTACAATCAGTGATGGGCATCGATACACGAAAATCCCTAAGGCGATACCGATATATTGATACTCGTAAATCTTTTAAAGCTGATACCGACAGAGCTGGGCAGTATTTAAATACATTTGTATTTAAATACATTTGTGTATTTAGAACTGTATTTATAAATACATTGTTTTTCATGTATTTAAATATAGTATTTAAATACTTTAATGAGTATTTAAATACAATGTATTTAAATACTCAAAATATAAAAATGTAAATACTTTTACTGGTTTAATACACGTTCTGTACTAGCACAGTACGACGCGTTGACAGTGTAGTACAGCATGGTTCATGTTTCAACGTGTCAGTTCAATCAGTTGTGTGCCACTCTTAGTCGAAAGCGGTTGATTTCTTTATCGTGTGCGTGTCATGGCTTCAACAAGCAAATCCGGTGAATCAAACGGTGATATATCTGCAGATAACAATTTAAAATGTATTTACAAATGTATTTAAATACAATTGATGTATTTTGTATTTAGTATCTAAATACATTCGTAAAATGTATTTAGTATTTAAATACATTTCTCCCATGTATTTAGTATTTAAATACATTCAATGTATTTATTGCCCAGCTCTGGATACCGATACATCTATACTCGTAAATCGTCTAAAGCGAAACCGATACATCGATACTTTATAGATGGCTGAAGCGATATCGATACCGATACATGTATCGCGATACATTACTATGAGAATGAACAAATCTTACTATGTAAATAAATTTTTACTTTGTATATTGGGTGTAAAAAACGATCAATTCAGTTAAGAAAAAAAGTATTTCATACCAAGTTAGCTCACAGAAAAACTTAAATGTTAAGCTTTTAACGAGGAACATAAGAAATTGTAGGGGATCTGCCCCTTTAAGATGGTTGTGAATTGTGATATCATTAATAACGAGTATTACCCTTAAGAAATACCAGTTGGCAAAACATCTTATCGGATAGTCTTTGTTGTTGAAGTTGAAACAGCGCGCAAGTATACAAGCATAATATGTGTTCAAACACGCCATTGTGTTCACTCATGATGACGTGTTATTCACCCTTTATTGAAGGTTGTTTTTAGATATTATATTTACGGACATTGTCATTGATTGTTCCAATTTTATTGAACAATAAATAGCAGCACATGTTTTACTGTTGTATACCTAATTAATAGATACTTAATAATCGTAAATACATTGATGTGTTGTATGCATGCATTGCGCGTTCGGTGAAAATTGCGCACAGCGTAGTGCGGTTCTGTATTTAAATTATGCATCTAAGGGGTTAATAGCTTTGGAAAGAGAAATATTTCTGTGGATGCGCGGCGCGAAAAATATTATTAACATATCATTGATATGTATGATATAATTGTAAATATCAGATCCCTTCAACATTATAACTTAAAACCATATTATTTGAAAAAACAGAAGTTCAGAAAATTTGCGGATTATGCAACTTTTTACAATTTTACTTAGAATTACTTTATTTACATGAATGTATCAGTGAATCAATTTTTTTCGATACATTTAAAAATGACCTTACCGATACTGATACATCGATCAAGTAGCGCGATACTGGCCACCTCTGGCTACAATAGACATTAGTAAAGCATTTGATGCTATCCCACCCTTCCCTCTCATAAACAAAATACTCAACACAAACATGCACAATAACGCCAAGAGGTGGCTGAGCAACTGTCTTTCAGGAAGATATTCACATGTCACATTTAATGGCAAGTCATCCAAAAACAAGCTTTTTCCGAACGGGGTCCCTCAAGGCTCTGTTCTCTCACCAACACTGTTCAACTTAGACATGCATGACATTCCAACACCCATAGATAACAAGCTTACATTATTATCATATGCAGATGACATCACTAACATCCACCCACAACAACATTGACACCGCTACAAATAACCTACACACATTCATAAATAGTATACAACAAGACTGGCTCACACACAATAGACTCAAAGTAGCGCCCACAAAATCAACCATCACCTTGCTAACAAGCAACACAAAAGGACACCAGATAACTCCACAGCTTACACTAAACAACACCAACATTCCACACACTCACAGGACCAAAATACTTGGGGTCACGTACAACACATCTTTTGCAAACCACATTCAGGACATTAAAAACAAATGTACGTCAAGACTTAACACGCTTAGGGTACTAACAGGAACAAACTTTGGACACCAACAGGAAACATCACTCATATACAAACAATATATTCGTTCAGTTATGGACTATGCTAGCCTATGGTGGGCACCCATTATCTCAAACACACACACAAACACCTTACAGACAATACAAAACAACGCACTTCGTATCATTACAGGATGTACTCAAACAGCACCAATAGAACACCTGCACACAAAAACAAAAATACTGAAAATTAGGGAACATTTAAACATGAGGAGAACACAATTCATGGCAGCAGCGACAACTAACTCACAACACCCTTGCCACTACATGTACAATCGTGCACCAACACCTCGTACCATTAAGGTACCACCAGAGAGACATTATAACCAAATACTCCATTCCATACCACGCCCCACAGATATCACGCAGTACAGAAAACACACACACACACACACCTAACCCACAAAGCACTGACACGACTCGGTCCGAATGCGGTCCTTGGTGCGAAGCCACCACCCATTGACAGGTCAGAGACCAGCCTGAGCAAATCGGATCGAGTTAACTTAGCACGATTCCGATGTGGACATCACCCAAACTTAGACATATGAACACAGACTAGACAACTCCACAGACGACACCTGCTACCTGTGCCAGGACACACCACAAACAATTAAACACATTATGACAGACTGTACCGCTCTAGCACAACATAAAACACATCATCACTCGTGCGCTGAACCTCTGGTCCACTCCGGAGAGGGCGATCAGTTACCTGCGTTCCGTTGGCTTGCTCGATCAGGGTGGGCTGATCGGCTAACCAGCAACAACAACAACAATAATAAATTGTATTGGGAATAAACTGAGTCAGTATTCATATATACAAACTGTATTATAATGCAAATATGATTTTACATATATTTACAGTTGTAAATTGGGTAGTATAACTGATACAAATATTGACCCGTGCATTTTTTATTATTTTTTTTTTTTCGTGACTAAAACCACAGATTTGACACTAAACATATTCCCCAATGACATTCTTGAAAATATGTAAATAAACTTTTTCTCTTACAAATATTTCAGTATAGCATTCATTTTACATTAGAAAATGACTGAAAGAATTGTACGTGAAAAAAATTGTCCATTTCTAAAATCTGTAAAATATTTGAAAATGCTTCGTTATTTATTTTAATAAATAATTTTCTCATGATATAATTTAAGGGGTAACAATTCCTTTTCCCTACTAACTTCTACATAACTTTAATAATGTCAATGTCAATTCAGGGATGTATGTTTTCTCACTTACTTTACACCTATACAATTTTGCAATGAAGAGAATTTTTGTTTTTGGTAAATATTAAGTTCATCAGGGGACACCAGTTTTTTGGATCCCTGATTGGCCAAAAGTTGGTGACGTAGAATTATAAAATAAATATTACATTATTTATTTTATAAGTAAATAATTTTGATTTTGTTAGCAAATGTGCAGATATCAAATTGTAGTTTCTTGTTAATATTTAGTCAACGCAACTTTTATTTGAAAGGAAAACGTTTTATCAATGTTTTCCTTTTCATATCCACATGCTACTTTCGCTGCAAAATTTCGCACTCTTTCAGACCAACTACTAGCCAAACTTAATGTTAACCCTATATTCAGAGGCGGATTAAGACACCTCGGGGCCCCGGGGCAATGAAGAATATGGGGGCACTTTTCTATAGCTTTTTATTTTAATGATACATGTACATTAGGGTGTCTCAAATATACGAATGGAGGATTTCGGGTCGGGGCGACGCTTGCCCGTATTACACCTTTATAAAGGATTGTTATAACAAAATTTGACAGCTGTAGGAGGATTTGTAGGGGTCACTCAAGTTCGCCACTTCTGTTTCACTTATACAAGATTTTCTTCTCTTTCGCAGGTGATGGTTACTAGAGCAGGAAACCAGTTGTGGTTGCTGGACAAGGCCCCAATTGCAGCGATTGTTTGTCCACGACTTCCATCGAAGGAGCAATGCCTGCTCCTTTACTTCCACCACCACCAAGACCAAGAGGGAAGGAAGACCAAATCGGAGAGCATTCGCCTGGTGGTGGAAACCATCTGGCCCATCTGGGAGAAGGCCAACATACCAACTACCACCAAGAAGTATGCAGGGGAGAAGCTGGCGAAGTTGATCGATACCTACGACGCACTCAAGAAGAACAGGACAAAGCCGCAAGAGGGTTACCGGTACAAGGAGGGGATGTTCAAGTCGGATTTGGAAGACGTGTTTGACGTGGCTCACTCCTCCGCGCTATCCTCCTCCAAGGTCCTTCAGGAGGACAAGGATTTTCTCACCTCGCAGAGGGAAGACAGGATGTCGTCAAGTCTTGCCGGGGTGGACCAGAAGACAGCGAAGAAGAAAGCTGTGAAGCGGAAGAGGGATCTTGCAGCCACGGCTAGGAAGAGTAAATGGGATGCTGGGGTGACACAGCTCATGGAGGTAGCGATCTTGGAGGTGGATGGTAGCAGCACTGAAATGAACACGGAAGACGAGGATGATGACGACGAGACGTACCAAGCGCCCAGCACCAGCAAGGGCCAGACTCAAAAGAAAAGGCGAATGAATGCCCTCACGGACCCGAATCTCATCGCTGCTTGGGATCGCGACAACATGTCCGTGAGACAAGCAACGTCGTCCTTTGCAGCAGCAGCTCAGAGTTTGGGTCATGACCTGGATGACCTGGTAATCTCGCCAGCAACTGTTCATCGAACACGGAACAAGATCCGAAAGGAGATGGGAGAAGAGTTGACCCGAAAGTTCGAAGCTTCTGGTCCTTTAGTCTTGCACTGGGATGGGAAACTGTTGGAAGATATCGCCAAGGAGAAGGGAGGTTGACCGGATTGCTGTTGTGGTGACGGGCGATGGAGTCGAGGAGCTTCTTGGTGTACCCGTTGCGGTGGACGGCACTGGAAAAGAACAGGCTGCAGCCGTACTCCAGGAAGTCCAGGCTTTTGGCATTTCGGAGCAAATCATTGGACTGGGATTCGACACCACAGCTGTGAACGCTGGGATGATCCAAGGTGCTTGCGTTCGCATTGAGCAGGAGTTTGGCGGTCCCATGTTGTGGTTGGCTTGCCGTCACCACGTCTTGGAGATCTTACTCAAGGATGTCTTCGTGCGATGTCTGGGGCCGTCCTCTTCCCCTGACATTCTCCTCTTCAAAAGATTTCAACAGCGGTGGGCCTCCATTGACAAAGGGTCATTCTTGTCCATCGGTGACGAAAGCAATCCCACAACAACTGACAACTGGGCAAATCAAGCGTCTTCCATGAAGAAATACCTGCAGCAGACGCTTTCCCACGGTACACATCCCCGAGAAGACTACCGTGAACTCCTCATCCTTTCCTACCGCTTCCTTGGCGGTCAGGTCCAGGGGGGATTTCGTCAGCCTGGGGCCTATCACCACGCCAGATGGATGGCCAAAGCCATCCATGCCCTCAAGATTTTCATGTTCCGTCACCAACTGGACCTGACAGCCAGGGAAGAAGGAGGACTTCGGCGGCTGTGTTTGTTCATCTCCCTCGCGTACGTGAAGCAGTGGAATGAGGCAATGGTCTCGAATCGAGCTCCACTGAACGACCTAGAGTTCCTTCGCCTGCTCGAGGCCTACCCTGACAAGGAAGTCAGCCACACGGCATCCATGGCCTTGAAAAGGCACCTGTGGTACCTCTCAGAGGATCTCGTGGGGCTTGGTTTCTTTGACGACCGCATTCCAAAGGACACGAAGCTAAAGATAGTCCAACGACTTCAATCCCCCGCCACGAAGAAAGGACTCAAGCGATCGATCCGAAGAACTTCAATCCACAGCAATCCATCGAGCTCTTCGTCACCCGGAGAACAAAAGAAGTCTTCTTCCGCGCGATCCTTCCAGAATCTGAGTCTCCCACCTTCCTCATGAAAGATCCAGAGGATTGGATCAATGACCAGGATTGGATCACGGCGCAAAAGAGGGTGAAAGCCCTGAAGATGGTCAATGACGCCGCCGAGCGTGGTATCGCTTTGATGAAAAGATTCAATTCCACCATCACGCATGATGAGAAGCAGAAGCAATTCGTCCTCAAGGTGGTTCTGGCTCACCAGAAGTTGATCCCCGTCAAGACGAAGGAGAGCTTGAAGAGTAAAATCAAGTAGTGTAGGACAGATTGATGATGAAAACAATCCATTTATACGCGCTTATTTCAATTAATGAAAGGTGCATTTCGTTTATTTTCATTTTTGTTCAGAAATAAAGAGAATAAGAGAATGATAGAAATTTCTTTTTTTTCCTAAATAGCTACAAGAAAGTGTTAAACTTGAGTGACCTCTAAATGCTGTTCGATTCCCATCATTTTCCGATTTTTAGAACCTCTATGCCTATTGAAATCGGGGCAGCATTCGCGAGCAAGAGAAAATCGAAAAAAAAAATTTCTATGTATTAATGAGACACCCTAATGTACATGTACAGTACTTAGTACATTTACACAAATTATATGTACGGTGCTTAGGTTAATTGAGAAACAAACTTAAAACAACCTTAACACAATGGGATCTTTTATGTTTGGTGCACGTTCTCCGATTTTTCCTAAATTTCGTCACTGATGCAGTTTTTCACGCTGATTCCAAAAATCAATTAATCACGCTGATTTAACGCTGAAACTCAGAAATGCACTGCAAAATCATCTTGAATATGTCCATATTTTCGAATCTTCTACGCCATACAAACTCTCACAAATACGAATCCAACATGGAACGGTGAGTCCCACAACGGCGTTTGTTTGGGCGTTTCAGGCAATTCCAGGTGAGTAGTATAGCCGAAAAAGGGGGGAGTGCAAGAATGTTGCAGGTTATTATGTAATGTTGCAAAGGGGGGTGGGGGTTGTTGCAAAGTGGTGGAGGGGGGTTGTTGCAAGGGGGTGGGGGTGTTGCGAAGGGGGGTGGGGGGGAAACTTGGAGGCGGCGTTATCCCCCAAGAGAAAGGAGAGAAAGGAGGAGAGGTGTTCACCTGGTAGGAGCCAAGTGCACAATAAGACTTCAGCCGAGTAGGCGTTGTTTTATAGGCTCCTAATCAGCCAGTTGGCGTAAATGGCTTGAGTTGCCAGATACCGCGATACCATTGTATACATTATTATAGACTCCTAATCAGCCAGTTGGCTGTAAATGGCTGTCAGATACCTCTTTTTAGCAGTATTATTGTATACATTATTATTATATACGCCTAATCAGCCAGTTGGCTTTAAATGGCTTGAGTTGCCAGATAGCGCCATGTATTCATTTAATCGAAGATAGAGTTGCCAGATACCATTGTATACACTATTATAGACTCCTAATCAGCCAGTTGGCTTAGAAGGCTTAAATATTGCCAGATACCGCAATACCATTGTATACATTATTATATTTCGAATACCGGTAGTAGAAGGCATAACAATTAAGTAAAACAACATTACATCATTGTTTATTATAAATATATAGAAAATAAATATACATTTGAGGAATATGCATATAACAGAAATATATACACACAATTATGGATATATATAAAATAAAATATACATTTCAAATAAATATACACTTCAATAGAAATATGTACATAACAGTACAGGAGAAATATACACACACACACACAATTATGGAGATATATTTATAAAATAAATATACTTTTCAAATAAATATACATTTCAATAGAAATATGCGCATAATCAGTACAGGAGAAATGTCAAGCAAAATATAAATACAATTCACTTTTTTTCAAAATACTAAACTCGGTCTTAATCGAGTTTACAATTACATCATTATTGCTCTGCATTACGCAATATATGCGGCTTAATAATATTTCACCGCTTAAAGTATAGGGAAACCTGTATTCGATATGAAGGGCTTTCATATCGTTCAGTACTATTTTTGTTCCCATTTTACAACCGGTTGGTAAGTCATCTTTAAATACGTCTAGAATACAATCAAAAGCACGCACAAAGAGTTCATCGTTAGCTACATTATTAAACACAAGTTTATGAGAACGCTTTTCCAATCGAGGGTTTATTTCTACCGACTCGAGCTTTTCAATCGTGAACTCACTCAACATAGCGGCAATTGAAATAATCTTCTAAATCGTTACGACAACTGCGCATTATATAAAGAAATAGTTCTTCAGGGTGAACGGTGTAGGTGAGCTCAGCCTTGTACCGATCAATTGCTTTGTACCAAAGTTCATGGTATTTCAAAGAGTCTAAACTTTTTAAATAAACATCCAGCACTAGACCATTCTCACCAGTCCTACACGGTAAACCCATCGAGCAGAGCGGTGTATGCGTATTCAAGTACTGTATCAAAATAAAACATATCCGTAACGCGCGTCTAATATAGGTTTCAGTTTACGGAATCCGACGATTTCAAACATTCTGTCGAGGATGAAACGGTTTCGCGTAGGAATAAGAGCGTTATTATCAGAAGCATTCTTCCACATCAGCCTTATATCAATGCACGGCCGATCGTTATTTATACACAACGTACATACAACGGCGTATGAGGGTGCGTCACTAATCTGCTCTCTTCTTGTACCTACGTTAGCAGGTATTTTATAACGATCTTCACTCCACTTCTCAACTATCACAAAGATTCTATTCATCCCCTCGATACTTAAATAAACCCGTTTGTTTGTCGGTCTACATTCCGTTTCCAGTACATAGCTAATGGTACCGGAATTACGCCTGAACACGGGCAACGATTTCGTCACGGACACATCGTACGAGGCGTTGAGAATGCTGCTCAAAGGAAGTTCCATCGTATTCGAGGAGCGCACGTCCACTCGGCTCAAGCTCTGAGATAACTATGAGCCGTGTGAGGCACGCAGGTAGGCAGGAATGGTTCGACGGGCGGCTGACTCGATGATACGTGAATGGGCTTGTTCCGCGAGTCGAATTGTTGTACCGGTACAAGAATATCACTACCAGCCTACGCACCAGACATTTTGGATAAGAACTAGGAACATTTTATGTTTTACTAAACATCTCCACACTCCGGCGCACTATTTGAGAGGAACATATGTTCATATTTTTCCTTTCTGCCCATCAAACGATACTCGTCTCTAAACTCTGTTAAAAATTAACGCAGGGCACTAGCCACAACCTCACTACGAACCTCATCATGATATACGTTAATATAGTGATAAAAATACTTAAGATTGTCCATGATCACGAGATTCACATTTCCAGTCGTAGGGTATGAGTAATCGACATGGTGTAGCATGACGTAATAACGCTTGTCACACCACCCATCAGCAAGACTCATTATCCATACCTGCTGCTTCTCTTCTGCACGCGTTGTTTCTTTTACTTCACGGTGTATGTGAGACTTTATAAAGTTTATCTCTACAGTATACTTCAGCACATCGTCTGTGCAACGAAAGCCTTCAACGGTCTCACCAGAACATCCGTAGAGTATTTGTACATCTTGGAACTTCGTACAATCCAATGTGTTTTTAAAAGAGGCATAGGAGGGATGAATAGGAAGTTTTTCGGTATCCACCACATCCTGGCACTTTACTGAATACCATTTCGTAAACGTTGTACAAGCAATATTAAAGGTAGCCATTTGAATACACGTCTGATCTGAATACACGTCTGATATCTCGGGCTTACTGCGGTCGACTGACCACGCAGGGACTCCCAGATAATAGCATGACTCACGGTCTTACAGTGGGCAGAGCTTAGAACTTTCACCTACACACACACACACAAAGGAGAAAGTGAAACGCTATTTGAAACATGATTTATTTAACAAACGAGATATTCAAGTTATATATATTTACAAATACGATTTAATAAAAGAGATATTCAAGTTATATATATATATATATATATATATATATATATATATTTACAAATAGATACGATTATATACAAGACGTGTGAGTTAGAAGCATCATTGGTATCCAAAGGGTACGGTATCATAGGTACCAGGTAGCTGGTAATGTTTCCTATAGGTGTTACGGCACACCATCGTACCCCTAAGTTCCTTCACGCCCCCCAGCTTCTGCGCCCGAAAATTGTGGGTGCCTATAATTAGTTGGGGAGGTTGTTCATCCAAACATACTAGATCCTTCAACGACTCAGTTAACAACCTCCCGATTCGCATGGTTGAGCGTAATACCCTTTGCCTTCACGATATATTTCATTTCCTCCCCCACCCTGACCCGTACCCCATAAGTCTTAGGTCCTGTTGAGGCAAAAGAGTCGGCGTATGCGTTGTCCCCATACTCATCCTTGATCTCATCAGTGAGCTCGCCGAGGAACTCCCCAATAGTGGGCATGTATTCACCCTCCCTCTCTGTGAATATCACGCTATCTGTATCGGCATACAATACTCTCCGCCCAAGAGAATGCAATAGACCCCAAAGTTTTATACGGGCGTAGGCTGTTGTGAAGCTGGCCACAGGTATGTTTGTAACCCTTGAGGTATCTGTGGCAAATTCAGTGTTGTTGTACTTTATTACGTAAGTATTACCTACATTTACGATCTCCATGACCTCTTTATCGGGGGCATTGGCATAATCCCAGACATCGCTATAACTTTGTGCCAAATGAATGCTCCCTCTGCCGGTATTCTGCGCAAATTTTCCCCATAGACTGTTTAGACACAACTTTGCACTAAAGCGCTTGCCAGGTTTCTTTACAATTTGGACACGATCAAGTTGTATACCTTCGCGGTCGCGGTAACGTTGAATATAGGCAGACTTTCATCTTCGGTATCAACTCCTCGCGGATACCCTGATGCCTCAACCTTATCCTTCAAAAAGGTGTTTATATATGGTGTGAAAAGGTTGGGTAGCTTCTGAAACCTCCACACCTCATGTATCTTCAGTATTCTATAACCATGGCGCACGGCTAGGGCCAACTCAGGACTTGTATATACGCCTCTGATCTTACGCTGGTGGGGTATATGGTTACATTCGCCGTTATCCTCTTCCGCGCACTTCACGCACAGGGGAAACATGAGCTTGTCGTCGATAACGACAGGTAAGATCGGCATCCATAAATTGCGTGGGGGGAGTACGTCTACGAAAGAGATCCCAAAGTAACGATCATTCAAATTTTTTGAAAATTCATTCATTGATGGATGGTAGGCTAGGCCCCACCAGTTTCTCAGGAGCGCCCACGGGGTACGGATTGCTCTTCATCACGTATGGGTATAAAGAACAGAAATCGTAGTAATGGAGCTTCACGCCCTCCGTAGGTGGGAAGTATAGTCTGAAAGGATTTGTACGTCCTCCAAACAAGCTATCACCACATTTGAGAGGATCCAGCACCATTGAACGCTTGATCGCTTTTATTTCCTCACGGTACACCTCGTCTGTCTCCATCCGTGCATCATATTCATGCTCCCACAAGACTTTGTGAGTGAACTGTGATCCTATAAGTTGATCGCGGGTGCGGGTCGATGCAAGACAGTCGGCAGGAGACCTACCGTGATATCTCCGGTGACTCCGCACTCAGGACGGGGGCATCCATGCCACCAGCAACCGTTAAAGGAGTACACAGTCTTCACACCAGTGACACGGTTTTCACTTAACCCATCAACCCAAAAAACACGTCCATTAATCTTAATGGGTACTTCACCCGTGTTGCGGGCGTGCTTTATGTATACACCTGTCTGTTGCTGTAGGTGTATGAGCCAGTAAATAGCCTTGTGCCCGTAACTGCGGGGATTGTTTCGGTGAATAATGGCTAAGGTGTCTTTCGGCTTGAAGTTATTCTTCAACACCGTAAAACATAATGATGCGATGGTGGTTGCGACTTGCAGTGGATCGCATTTGAAACGGGCTATGTACATCCTTCTAAAGGCCTGGAAACATACTCTAAGCACGCGCACCTCATTCACGCAATACCGCTCACATTCATCAGCTATATTATAAGGGTTACTTTCATTAAAACTGTCGTAGTATCGATCAAAGTCTTCACGTTCATCCATACAGTCAAAATAATGTTTCGGGGGTGGTGGGCCTACGTAGTTTAAAGTCTCGCTGGTGAGGAAAGTGTATGGGAAGTATCCTTTGGAAACTTCAGCTGCTACTCCCATCACCTTGGGTAGCTTTGCTAATTTACAAGGTGTGAATAATAAAGTATCTTTAAATTGTACATTGCCTCTTATCTGCATCTGTATTAATTTGTTGCCCTTTTCAATGGATCACCTGTAAATATCTCAGAGGATTCGTGTTCAAGCAACTCCTTATAAAGGAACTGCGTGTCAAACTTTGCCCCGTTATGGGCGAGAATATACACAGTCATTTTTTTGAACTTGTCGGCTAACTTGACAATATAGGACACAAATAGTTTCACAGGACTATCGCTGACATTCGTTTTAAAAACGTTTGTCCGTTTACCACATTTGGGGCACTCGTCACATTCGATATCCATACACTCATCACAGATAGTCTGGCTCACAAGTAATGTGGAATTACCTCTCTGGTTTCAGCGTTCGTATATGTTTCTATATCGTAGTATACAGTTATACAAGGGTTATTTTTAGGCTTAGCATCTTTCATATAACATACATGCTTTACTCCATCCGCCTTATATTCCTCCTGGCATGTAGGACAGTGAATTACGTCACACTTGTGCTTAAATTTTCCCCAATTATCCATTGTGTGAAATACCACATTCACAGATTCTCATTTTCCTGCAGGTGCCAATTGATTTATGGAAATCAAAACAGCTATTATTGAAAAATGTGCGTCTACACACATCACAGTCTCTCTTCTCAGCTTCAACTACACGGCTTTCACATTTGGTGCTTTTACACTGCTCACATACCATGTGACATTCTTTACAATGTCTCACTATATCATCCGCAAACTCGAGGCACCCCTTACACAAATCATGATGTCTTTTTCGACTTTGTCATAACTCGCGTAAAGCCACCTTATATTATGGATGGGGATACGTTGTCCCTGACAATCCTAAAATAAGTAGGGGCCTTGTACGATCTCTCACACAGCTTTTAAAAACATACACAGTCCTACGACGATCATCCAACCCAAACACAACTATGCGGACATTCATTTCCTGTTCTACCCTTCTCAGCTCTTCAGGACCCATATTACAGTCAAATTCAAGTTCACAGTCTACAGCTAGTTTACGGGGACGCTCCACGACTGTAGGCAACCAAATTTTTTGAGTTCGTGTATTTTGTACAGTAACATACGTGCTAAGAGTACTGCTATAAAGCCGCAACCACGATCGACGTTTATATGCCGTCTATAAATAGCTTGAGAATTGAAGTTAAGAGTATACGGTATGGCACTATGACCCGCAACACGGTATACATGGTCAATATTTACCGTGAAGTTGTCCATATTGAAGGCTATACTACTTTGGGCTGCTTGCATTATACGCCCTAATATATTCTACATCTTCAGCCGCCAAACGTCTAAATGGCACTATCACCCAATAATCGTCTACATCACCGTCATCTGACCCGAATCCAAAGGACAGACTCGTCCTGACTTCACGCTCGTCACGATTCTGAAGAGCAAACTCTATAATACGCTCTACAACCCGGCGTAGTCCGCCCTCAATACCATTGCTATACATGACTCTAGGGTCGACCCTGACTCTATACCGATTTCTAGTCAAGGCTGGGGTGGGGCTGCGGATCGCACCAATTCCAGCGTTATACCATCCTCAACAGAACGGGGGGCAGCGGATGAATTAGTGGATATATTAGCGGAAGGCGCTGCTGATGGGGGCCCTGTTGCGTAGGAGGGTTGGGGCTCTATTATTGTAGACTTAACAGAACGGGGGGCGGCGGATGAATAAGGGGATATATTAGGTGCTGCTGGGGGTGTTGTTGCGTAAGAGGTTGAGGGTTGGGGATCTATTACCGCTGCAACAGACGCGTATTTCGGTCGCTTTATACCTGACGTGGGTATCTCATACCTCCGCTTTGGACGTGTTACCGGTAACGCTGGTGAGGGTTCAGGGGAGGATCACAACTACACTGTCGTCGAGGTCATCCGTAATGATGGCTGCTCTACCTCATCGTCATTCACGGTTCTGTGGGAGAAGAAATATAAGGATCAGCACTCAAAATTTGTAATATTTTGTAAATGACTCACTCAGGAGTGTGACGTTAGAAATGGACTCTGTAGAAAATTATAGGATCACAGTTCACTCACAAAGTCTTGTGGGAGCATGAATATGATGCACGGATGGAGACAGACGAGGTGTACCGTTAGGAAATAAAAGCGATCAAGCGTTCAATGGTGCTGGATCATCTCAAATGTGGTGATAGCTTGTTTGGAGGACGTACAAATCCTTTCAGACTATACTTCCCACCTACGGAGGGCGTGAAGCTCCATTACTACGATTTCTGTTCTTTATACCCATACGTGTTGAAGAGCAATCCGTACCCCGTGGGCGCTCCTGAGAAACTGGTGGGGCCTAGCCTACCATCCATCAATGAATTTTCAAAAAATTTGAATGGTTACTTTGGGATCTCTTTCGTAGACGTACTCCCCCCACGCAATTTATGGATGCCGATCTTACCTGTCGTTATCGACGACAAGCTCATGTTTCCCCTGTGCGTGAAGTGCGCGGAAGAGGATAACGGCGAATGTAACCATATACCCCACCAGCGTAAGATCAGAGGAGTATATACAAGCAGAGCTGGGCACTTGCGTTTTTTTTTTGCGTTTTTTTGCGGTACTACTACCGCACTACCAAACCGGTACCGCATAACGCAGTACCGCAAAGGATCGCTGAAAGTACAGCAGTACCGCTACCGCATTCAAATTTCCCGCGGTACTTTCCGCGGTACCGACCAACACGGTAGTACCGCAGTACCGCAGTACCGCAAAAAATACCGCAAGTGCCCAGCTCTGTATACAAGTCCTGAGTTGGCCCTAGCCGTGCGCCATGGTTATAGAATACTGAAGATACATGAGGTGTGGAGGTTTCAGAAGCTACCCAACCTTTTCACACCATATATAAACACCTTTTTGAAGGATAAGGTTGAGGCATCAGGGTATCCGCGAGGAGTTGATACCGAAGATGAAAAGTCTGCCTATATTCAACGTTACCGCGACCGCGAAGGTATACAACTTGATCGTGTCCAAATTGTAAAGAATCCTGGCAAGCGCTTTAGTGCAAAGTTGTGTCTAAACAGTCTATGGGGAAAATTTGCGCAGAATACCGGCAGAGGGAGCATTCATTTGGCACAAAGTTATAGCGATGTCTGGGATTATGCCAATGCCCCCGATAAAGAGGTCATGGAGATCGTAAATGTAGGTAATACTTACGTAATAAAGTACAACAACACTGAATTTGCCACAGATACCTCAAGGGTTACAAACATACCTGTGGCCAGCTTCACAACAGCCTACGCCCGTATAAAACTTTGGGGTCTATTGCATTCTCTTGGGCGGAGAGTATTGTATGCCGATACAGATAGCGTGATATTCACAGAGAGGGAGGGTGAATACATGCCCACTATTGGGGAGTTCCTCGGCGAGCTCACTGATGAGATCAAGGATGAGTATGGGGACAACGCATACGCCGACTCTTTTGCCTCAACAGGACCTAAGACTTATGGGGTACGGGTCAGGGTGGGGGAGGAAATGAAATATATCGTGAAGGCAAAGGGTATTACGCTCAACCATGCGAATCGGGAGGTTGTTAACTTTGAGTCGTTGAAGGATCTAGTATGTTTGGATGAACAACCTCCCAACTAATTGTAGGCACCCACAATTTTCGGGCGCAGAAGCTGGGGGCGTGAAGGAACTTAGGGGTACGATGGTGTGCCGTAACACCTATGGATACCGTACCCTTTGGATACCAATGATGCTTCTAACTCACACGTCTTGTATATAATCGTATCTATTTGTAAATATATATATATATATATATATATAACTTGAATATCTCGTTTATTAAATCGTATTTGTAAATATATATAACTTGAATATCTCGTTTATTAAATAAATCATGTTTCAAATAGCGTTTCACTTTCTCCTTTGTGTGTGTGTGTGTGTGTGTGTGTGTAGGTGAAAGTTCTAAGCTCCGCCCACTGTAAGACCGTGAGTCATGCTACTATCTGGGAATCCCTGCGTGGTCAGTCGACCGCAGTAAGCCCGAGAGATCAGACGTGTATTCAGATCAGACGTGTATTCAAATGGCTACCTTTAATATTGCTTGTACAACGTTTACGAAATGGTATTCAGTAAAGTGCCAGGATGTGGTGGATACCGAAAAACTTCCTATTCATCCCTCCTATGCCTCTTTTAAAAACACATTGGATTGTGCGAAGTTCCAAGATGTACAAATACTCTACGGATGTTCTGGTGAGACCGTTGAAGGCTTTCGTTGCACAGACGATGTGCTGAAGTATACTGCAGAGCTAAACTTTATAAAGTCTCACATACACCGTGAAGTAAAAGAAACAACGCGTGCAGAAGAGAAGCAGCAGGTATGGATAATGAGTCTTGCTGATGGGTGGTGTGACAAGCGGTATTACGTCATGCTACACCATGTCGATTACTCATACCCTACGACTGGAAATGTGAATCTCGTGATCATGGACAATCTTAAGTATTTTTATCACTATATTAACGTATATCATGATGAGGTTCGTAGTGAGGTTGTGGCTAGTGCCCTGCGTGAATTTTTAACAGAGTTTAGAGACGAGTATCGTTTGATGGGCAGAAAGGAAAAATATGAACATATGTTCCTCTCAAATAGTGCGCCGGAGTGTGGAGATATTTAGTAAAACATAAAATGTTCCTAGTTCTTATCCAAAATGTCTGGTGCGTAGGCTGGTAGTGATATTCTTGTACCGGTACAACAATTCGACTCGCGGAACAAGCCCATTCACGTATCATCGAGTCAGCCGCCCGTCGAACCATTCCTGCCTACCTGCGTGCCTCACACGGCTCATAGTTATCTCAGAGCTTGAGCCGAGTGGACGTGCGCTCCTCGAATACGATGGAACTTCCTTTGAGCAGCATTCTCAACGCCTCGTACGATGTGTCCGTGACGAAATCGTTGCGCGTGTTCAGGCGTAATTCCGGTACCATTAGCTATGTACTGGAAACGGAATGTAGACCGACAAACAAACGGGTTTATTTAAGTATCGAGGAGATGAATAGAATCTTTGTGATAGTTGAGAAGTGGAGTGAAGATCGTTATAAAATACCTGCTAACGTAGGTACAAGAAGAGAGCAGATTAGTGACGCACCCTCATACGCCGTTGTATGTACGTTGTGTATAAATAACGATCGGCCGTGCATTGATATACGGTGATGTGGAAGAATGCTTCTGATAATAACGCTCTTATTCCTACGCGAAACCGTTTCATCCTCGACAGAATGTTTGAAATCGTCGGATTCCGTAAACTGAAACCTATATTAGACGCGCGTGTTACGGATATGTTTTATTTTGATACAGTACTTGAATACGCATACACCGCTCTGCTCGATGGGTTTACCGAGTGTAGGGCTGGTGAGAATGGTCTAGTGCTGGATGTTTATTTAAAAAGTTTAGACTCTTTGAAATACCATGAACTTTGGTACAAAGCAATTGATCGGTACAAGGCTGAGCTCACCTACACCGTTCACCCTGAAGAACTATTTCTTTATATAACGCGCAGTTGTCGTAACGATTTAGAAGATTATTTCAATTGCCGCTATGTTGAGTGAGTTCACGATTGAAAAGCTCGAGTCGGTAGAAATAAACCCTCGATTGGAAAAGCGTTCTTATAAACTTGTGTTTAATAATGTAGCTAACGATGAACTCTTTGTGCGTGCTTTTGATTGTATTCTAGACGTATTTAAAGATGACTTACCAACCGGTTGTAAAGTGGGAACAAAAATAGTACTGAACGATATGAAAGCCCTTCATATCGAATACAGGTTTCCCTATACTTTAAGCGGTGAAATATTATTAAGCCGCATATACTGCGTAATGCAGAGCAATAATGATGTAATTGTAAACTCGATTAAGACCGAGTTTAGTATTTTGAAAAAAAAGTGAATTGTATTTATATTTTGCTTGACATTTCTCCTGTACTGATTATACGCATATTTCTATTGAAATGTATATTTATTTGAAAAGTATATTTATTTTATAAATATATATCCATAATTGTGTGTGTGTGTATATTTCTCCTGTACTGTTATGTACATATTTCTATTGAAGTGTATATTTATTTGAAATGTATATTTTATTTTATATATATCCATAATTGTGTGTATATATTTGTTATATGCATATTCCTCAAATGTATATTTATTTTCTATATATTTATAATAAAAATGATGCAATGTTGTTTTACTTAATTGTTATGCCTTCTACTACCGGTATTCGAAATATAATAATGTATACAGTGGTATTGCGGTATCTGGCAATATTTAAGCCTTCTAAGCCAACTGGCTGATTAGGAGTCTATAATAATGTATACAATAATACTGGTATCTGGCAACTCAAGCCATTTACAGCCAACTGGCTGATTAGGCGTATATAAATAATGTATACAATACTGCTAAAAAGAGGTATCTGACAAGCCATTTACAGCCAACTGGCTGATTAGGAGTCTATAATAATGTATACAATGGTATCGCGGTATCTGGCAACTCAAGCCATTTACGCCAACTGGCTGATTAGGAGCCTATAAAACAACGCCTACTCGGCTGAAGTCTTAATGTGCACTTGGCTCCTGCCAGGTGAACACCTCTCCTCCTTTCTCTCCTTTCTCTTGGGGGATAACGCCGCCTCCAAGTTTCCCCCCCCCCCCTTTGCAACACCCCCACCCTTGCAACAACCCCCACCCCCTTTGCAACAACCCCCCTTTGCAACATTACATAATAACCTGCAACATTCTTGCACTCTCCCTTTTGCGCTATACTACTCAGGTGCTCTCCATTTGCTGAGTGTGATCTCCATCCTCCGAAACGAAATCGACACTGTGATTGATGGTTTTGTATTTGAAGTTGTACCCAGCCATATCTGTAATATGGCTGTACGCCTTCCACATGTCGCTTATTATTGTGGACCCAGGTAGAATGGAAGCCGTGATACATTCCTCTAATATCTGGCGATCTCGTGATGGAACAGCGTAGAGAAAAACCTCACGAGGTTCCCGGCACACCCCACCGAATACCCACTGCTGTGGAAGAACTCTTCCCTTGTTGTACTTTCTCCGCGAATACATTGTTTCATCTATCTCAACGATTTTTCCGCGCCCGCCAATCTGAGACGGCTTACTAAGAATATCCTTCGCGCACACTTCCCGCATGTAATTGTTGTAGTCCACTGCCGTACATTCACCGATCTCCAGCTCCTCTTTACAAAATTTACCCGTAGTCATCTTGCTCCATGCGTAGATAAATACAGCTACGGTGGATAACGGAAGCATGCCACCCTCAAACCACGTTCCTTTCTTGACAGAAATCCACTTGTTACAGCCGCGTTTACAGCAGCGCCACTAAGCAGATCCACCACGAATACTTATGCTCATTGCATGCTTACGCCGGCATAATTTAGATTTTGGCACGATGTTGTATTCCTGGAAAAAGCTGACTGCATCTTCTTCGGTTTTTAAGCGAGACCACAAGCTTTTGAGATTGTACACCGTATCACTCATAATCACTAAATCTGTAAAGGTAAAAAAAATATTAATTTACATATGTTTACATATTCACAAATTGTATATATTTGTAACATTCTAACGTAACGTAACCTAACCTAACCTACAAATATAAAGTTAAATAACTTTTTAAAAAATAATTTCTCCAAAAAAGGAATTTCATTTTTGGAATCAGCGTGAAAAACTGCATCAGTGACGAAATTTAGGAAAAAATCGGAGAACGTGCACCAAACATAAAAGTGTGAAAAATGCTCTGTATGAATTGGTCCACAATTAACCCACCCCTTATATCTCCAGTCTAACTACAGAGTAGATTAAGTCTAGCCTTGTAGGGGTCAGCCTAGAGATTCCTGAAATGGTCCAGAGCGGGCAGATAAATTGAGGTCCACAGTAGGATTCCTCACCAAATTAGGTTAGGGCAATCTACCTTCACCTTTGTTAAGCTATGAGTTGATACTAGGTCTTAGGCCACAATGTAGGCCTAATTTGTCTGATCGAGCTTAATTTAATGAGTTTACTTTAGACTGGGTTAAAACACAATTAGTCACTTACTGCTAGTTATTAGAGAGTCCCTTTTCCTGTCTTGTTTAATTGTTAAGAGCGTACTTGCTGGTGGGGATCTTTTTTCGTTGTCTGTTCTTCTCCCTTCTCTCGTTCCGTCTTGTCGCCCCGTTCCTCGTTCTCCTCTGTTCTCCTTTTCGCGGGCTTTTTCCACCAGCGTCTCCTTGGTCTTTTTTTTGGTTGGTTGATCGGTAATGTATATCTATTACCGAGCACGCTCTTGTCACACAGTATATAAATACTAGTGTGGAGAATAACTCTGGTGAGCAACCAATTGGTTTCATCCACCCAGTTATTGACATAAAAGAATTTAATAATTGTTAGATTAACTACCTACCTACTCAGTGAACCATTTTCGTTACCTCCCAACTACCCACTCATCAGTTTTCCATAAAAGATCCACACAATGTATATTTTGCCATTTGCCAAAACCAAACAGTATTAATCAAACTTTACTTTAGGGCCTATAAAACATAAAATAAAACGAAAGCTCGCGAAATCTCGAATTATATCATCGAAACCCAGTTGTTTGGGGGCCCTCAAGCATGGGAGCCTGAGACTTCAGCCTCAATAGCCTCAGTGATAATCTGCCTCTGCCTATATTGCATACATTTAGGTTCAAGTAGTCCTCTCTCTCGCACAGCGTTCAACTTCCAAACCAAGTTTGGCTGAGAACTGTTTAGAAATCAGCCAAGACAGAATGACTGATTGAAGGTCGCAGCTTCGTTGCGTGAAATCAGCGGAAAGCCTTGTTAGGACAGGGTTGCCAGATAAATTTCATAAAAAGTAGCATAAAATTTCGAAAAAGTAGCCAATTTTGTCAAAGTAGCCCAATCTAGAAATTTATTTATTTAAAATGTCAACAAATACAGATAATGCGATTATTATGGATTTAATTTACTTACTTTTATATTTATAGGGTTTCTTTACTTTTTTAAATTAAAATTCCAAAGTGCTGAGTATTTCTTCGTCCTCTTCACTATGTTCTTTTTCATATATGCTTGAAGTATAGTGCAGCATGCAGGAGCGGCTCGCAGGTAGGCACTGTGGAACTGCAGCACCCCCATGATCTTATGATCTTTATATTTAAATATTTAAAATAGCCTCTCTGATTGTTTTTTTTCAATGAACTTTGAGTTTTTAAATCAGATTATATTCTTTTTTCCTTAAACTATTTCACTGCCGAACGAATGAATCACGAAAGTAGCTTCAGCCTTCCCGTGGAACTGCGTACTTAACTGTTCCAGATTTTGTTCAAAACGCTTGAAACCTCAGAATCGCGGGTTTAAGAGGATCCAAAGCACTGTGGACAGAGCAGTGCCGATTTGTTTGTTTGACGTAGTAGTTGTGTTGCTGTATCGTTTGCTAATTCGAAATTTAATTTCCGAATTGCATTTATCAATGATTCGTTATCATTTATTTTTTGTCGTGAGATTGAAGTTAATTATATAATAATTGGATTATTTACAATATATAGCTTTCATTTCTTAGAATATTTTTTCGCTCAGAATAAAAACAGAAGAATGGAATTTGTTTATAAATAAAATTTTTGGCAAATTCGAAATTACCCGTTAAGCGTAAGTACCCTATAATTGATTTTATGATACTATTTTACTTATTTTTGACTGAGTAGTGAGTAGTTATCTATTTATCTATTCGATTTTCTCTCTCTCTCTCATATATATATATATATATATATATATATATTATAATCGACACAATTGTTCGCAATTTCTGAGGCAGCATCCCCAAACTGAAAGTCACGAGCCGCCACTGGCAGCATGGCTTCAGTAGGAGTAAAATTGAAGCAGAAAATATTTTGTTCCTCTAGTGTCATTTTGAGTCTTAGAATTGAAGAAAGGAGATTCAGCCCCATCCGATTTCGTAGTTTAGTTTTGGTTGGTGTTACCCTTGAGAACACCCTTTCAACTGTGGCATTACTTATCGGTAAGCTATAGGCAGTTAATGCAAACTTTGACAATTCCGGTAGTACCAGTTCACCTGCTGCATTTTTTATTGTCGCTGCCTTGCTCCAAAATATAGACCCATCAGCAGGGATTTCTCCGGAAAAAATTATTGCCCAATCAAGAGTTACTAGTTTGCGCCACTGGTTTTCTATTTCTCCGATCTGAGATTGATCAGCGAAAGCTAATGGAAGAGCCGAAAAAGATGGGGGAGTATGACTTAAGCAAATGTTTGGGGAAATATTTTTAAGTTTTTTAAGGGTTTCAATGTTTCCGGGGATACGAGCCAAAAGTTCTTTGCATGCTCTTTTTAAAAAATTTAGACACCGATTTTGTACTGTGGTAGCTTGTTCTTGAGAAATTTCTTTTAATGTCAGCTTACTCTTCAAAAGGGTAGAAAATTCATATCCAAAGTCAAGTTGTTCGCACGGCAAGTACTTCGACTCAATTCCTAAGTTTACTTCAAGATTCACGTAGTTAGAATGCAAGATTCTTCTAAGCATCGACAGTGTAAAACTGCATAATTCATCGAGGATACTACAATGATCTGCCGTTTCTTTCTGAAAAAGTAAATTTAATCTTTCGAACTCATTTAACACAGGTCTCACGAATGTAAGATAGAGTTCATTAGTAGCATCTGAGTACATTGCAGATAATTCTCTTGCGTAATATTTATCACAACTAGAAGAAGCCATCTGAAAATGCAATTTCAAAGCAAGCCACTGGTTAAGAATTCTTTTCACACAGTTACTTCTTGCCAACCATCTTGTGCTTGAAAGGGGAATCATTTTCAAGGGCTCTTCGCCATCATTAATTAATTTATATATTTCCATGTAAGACTCGCTTCGGAGAGCTGATCTGTGGAACCAGTTGTAAGTTTCCCTCATCATGTAATCAATGTTGGAAGGCAATTCTTCTGCTACATGTGAACGCGCTAAATGGAGAGAATGGCAAATGCTCTTTACAAAGATTAGAGGCTCCGTCAGTTGCAATGGAAAAACAGTTTTTAATATCAATTCCCACATCGCTTAAAAATGTTTTAACAGTTTGATGAAGTACTTCAGCTGTAGTTTTTGTAACATGAATTAATCCCAAAAACTGTGACATAATTTTATTTTGTTTTCCATTATAATATCTAACACACACACACACACACAAATGTTTCGCACAAGCGATATCTGTAGACTCATCCAAAATTAAAGAGAATGGGGTATTATTTATCTCCTTAACTTGTTCTTTTAATAAAGCTGGAGCTATAAGATTTTTAATAAGCAGCAGTGCATTTTGTTCTGTGCAATTTTAAATCAACTGTAGTAGATGAGGAGGCCATTTCTGTCTTAAGTAATTCGCTTAAATGATCGACACTACGAATACTAGAGTGACATGCAACAAATGCAGCTAGCTTTAGTTCTAATTGAGTCACACTTGTTTTATTTAAAAATATTTCTTTCAAAGATGGTTGTGAAACAACTTCAGCACTATTTTGTTGATGTTTAGTAGAGGAAGAATGCTTTTTTAAATCGGCTTTATGAGCTCTTATTTCAACTTTGCATACTTTACAAAAAGCTTTGATACTATCATGCTTTACCTCCTTTATCCAATTTGAAAACTGAGGATCTGTCAGCCATGCTGATTTAAATTTTTTGGTATATTTTGACCACTTCCTCATCGTATTGAAGGGTATATTTGTATATTACAAATTAAACGGCAAATTCTCACTTAAATGTATCTACACTTCATGCAACTGTTCACCAACTCACCGATACACCTTGCAAATACGGACTGGCAGTTGACTGAGTGAGTCAAACTGACTATAATTTCTGTGTCGCAAGATATGCGCATGCGCAATTAACGCTGTTGCAAACATGTCTTAAACTCCAGATTATGGTACTTCTTGCAAGCAAATCAATGGTAAAAAACTTTGAATGCTATATTGCATCTGCATACTTGAACAATGGTTTATATATAATGACTTTTTGAACTCTACAATTCATAGATTGACAAACAAACAATAACTGATAAAGTCTGTATATTAAAAATACGCCAGCAACTAAGTGAGATTTTTCTGAAAATATATTATCATCTCACAAATCAAAAACTTCGGCCTGAAACATATAAAAGTAGCAGATAATCATAATAGGTAGCCCAATCTGACAACCCTGTGTTAGGACACTGGCCACGTCGTAACTTTGATGATGTACTTATTATATATCCAAAAATTAAACAACTCACATTCTAATTAACAAAACTTTGGATTTATCACTCTCTCCGAGTGAGAACCTTCAAAATAAAGCTACAGACTGACTTTTAAATTTTAGCGAAACACATTTATTGTAACAGAAACTGAAAGGAGATATTTTTCAAAAAAACAGTGTAAAACTCTAAAATCTTTGAGTTACATCAGTAATTTTTCTTAAAATTTAACTTAATATTCAATGTTATTTAAAATTATAAAATTTAGGGTTAACAATTTTATTTAATTTTCTCTAAATATTTATCGAATAATTTGAATAAAATTCATTTAAGAATATATATTTACTTTCACTTCTTAAGGTATATTTGTGCAACAACGGTGTTATTACATTTTCATTATACACTTCAAATATGTTTATTTTGTGCTAAAAATCTGTAAAAAAAAATAATTTACGTACGATTTCAACAAACTTTTGGACCAGATTAGAATTTTGATTGAAATGGATTCTTTTTAGTGTACTGTTTACAGATTTATTTAAAATCTACTCATTAAAAATGAGAGCGATTAAACTGCAAAGAAATAACCCCTAAATTTTTAATTTTGATTTGTTTAATTATAAATCAGAGAAAAGCTTAAGAACTGGTTGTTTTTTATTTCAAGGTACGATTAAAAATAACTGAAAAGGCATTTAATGATGAAAATATTGATTCAAATGACAAAAACAATTGAACAGATCTGACTCTAAACAATTTCACATCATGCGACATTGGTTGTTCCACTTTACGGCCTTCACCTAATTCAGGGAATTGAAACGGCGATGATGATACTAGCCGTGAAAATTAAGTCCTCCATTACGCGCAGACGGCTCGTCATTCCACTCCTTTTCCCTATTTCTAAGACTGGCTTCCTGGGACGGTCCATGGTTGAGTTTCATGCGACACTATGGTGAAGAAACAAATTACTACACTATGTAAAAGTAAACAGTACTCACTCAGTTACTGAGGGACAATCCATGATCACGGGTAACCCGGGTCGATTTTACGATTAACTATACCCCGCCGGTGGGTGGCGCAGCCGCTGCTTTACAGTATAATGTACAACAGTAGTTTGTACTCACCACAAGACAAAGATATGCGATGCCACGAGCGCGCCTGACTAAGCCCGGGCATCTGTCCTCTTCTAGTGACACACCCGTTTTTCTCTCTTTTTGCTCCTTTCCAACCTCTTCTCTTTAAGTTTAACTTCTTGTATCCTTTCTTGATGACATCAACCGCAGATCTTTGTGTAAAAACAAAAAAAGAAAGTACAATATTTATCCAAAAATAAATTTGAATTTGGAGTTTTTTATTAAGTTATTTCTTTTTGTGTGAAATCTTTGCAAATGTACATTTTCATTCACTATAAAGGAAAAAAAATTAATCTTGATACATTGAATTATACTGTCAGAGAAAATATTAAAAGACAAAACACTTTTGTTGGTTCCAAAGTAGTCTTCAAAATAGAAGTTCGGATCCCCAAACCTACAACGAGAGCTTACTGTAAACGCCTGGCATTTGCAAACTTCCACTAACTTTTCTGTCAATGACTTATATTGTCTCGATGGCGTGCAACTGAACACAACCAAAGTTGTGTGGAATTGTAGTTTCTCGTTAATATTTAGTCAACGTAACTTTTATTTGAAAAGAAAAAGTTTTATTAATGTTTTCCTTTTCATATCCACATGCTACTTTTGTTGCAAAATTTTGCACTCTTTCAATCTGGGCGCAAGGCACATAGGACAGACCAACTACTAGCTAGACCTAATGTTAACCCTATATTCAGAGGCGGATTGACACCTCGGGGCCCCGGGGTAATGAAGAATATGTAACAATACATGTGCACTGTACAGTACATAGTACAGTTACACAAATTATATGTACGGTGTTCAGGCTAATTGAGAAACAAACTTAAAAGAACCTTATCACACTGTATTTTGCCGTTTACTTTAGGGCCTATAAAACAAAATAAAACAGAGAATTTGTCAGTTTGTGTACTCTGTCATATTTAATCAAATAAGTTTGCGAAATCTCGAATTATATTATCGAAACTCAGTTGATTGGGGGGGGGGGGGGGGGGGGGGGGCTCAAGCATGGGAGCCTGAGGCTTCAGCCTCAATAGCCTCGGTGATAATCCACCACTGCCTATAATGCATACATTTAGGTTCAAGCAGTCCTCTCTCTCGCACAGTGTTCAACTTCCAAACCAAATTTGGCTGAGAACTGTTTAGAAATCAGCAAGGAGATACAATGACTGAGTGAAGGTCGCAGCTTCGATGCTTTGAAATCAGCGGAAAGCAGCGTTGGGAACTTTGGTGTTACACTTATTATACCTACTACCTATATTCCAAACGATTAAAAAACTCACTCATTAACGAACTATACTTACATTCTAGCAAACAAAACTTTGGATTTATCACTCTCTCCGAGTGACAACCTTTAAAAATAAAGCTACAGAATAACTTTAAGGAAAGCGAAACTTATTTATTTTAACAGAAACTGAAAGGAGATGTTTTTCAAAAAACATTTTAAAATTCTAAAATCTTTAAGTTACATCAGTAATTTTTCTTAAAATTTAACTGAGTAGTCAATGTTATTTAAAATTATAAAATTTAGGGTTAACAATTTTATTTAATTTTCTCTAAATATATATATAATTAATCTGATAACTCAATGGGTATCTGGTTGGAAAAAGTTTGAGAACCACTTGTTTGAAGCTTTTCTGTTGTAATAAATTTTTTTTACTTCTTTATTTACTGGATATACTGTTAATTTTCATTTTGGTAGTGGTCTAGTTATTTGTGAGTAATGCTCATAATTTTCTGCTTTTTTTAGGAGTCGTGTTTGCACTTAACCACCCCCAAAAAAAAAAAAAATAATAATAATAATCACAGACAATTTGTTCAGTTAATGTTTCAAGTCATAATAGTTCATGCTTGTTATGCATGTTCATGCTTTATACCTTTTGATTTAAAAATTTTGCAGAAAACATCCAATATGAAGCGAAATCGACCCAGTGGATTCCAACAAAGAAAAATGAAGAAGGCAAGAGAAGAGGTGGCTCAGGCAATGTCCGGATCAATTTTGAAGTATGTGACGCCTTCGACATCAAGTGCAATAGCAGAAAGTCCTGATGATATTCAACCTGGTGAATCTGAAGGGCAAATACAAGAAGCATCTTCACAAGAGGATTCAAATGAGAGAGAGCAAGGATTGGAGGATGGCAATTCATCTTCTAAAAGCAGTGAATCTAAAGAAGAGGAAGGAGACGCCAGCAGAATGGAGAAATTGAAGACCTTGGGAGCAGGGTTGAAGCTTCAAAAAACCATTGACCAAGTTCATCAAGCAACAATGAACAAGGAGAGAAAGAAATGGGGGGATATTTTGCATCGCCTCTTGGACGTAACCTTGTTTCTGGCTCACCAGAATCTTCCTTTTCGTGGTCACAAAGAGGACATGTCATCAGCAAACAAAGGAAACGTCATGGAATTGGTAGAGTTGCTGTCAAATTATGATCCAGTTTTGAAAAAACATTTTGTAAGGATTAAGCATTCTATTCCATCTGGGAGGAGAGTGTCTTCGTATTTATCTCCAAAGATTCAGAATGAGTTCATTTGCCTTTCGGGGAATTACGTCAAAGAGAAAATAGTGGCTGATATCAAGAAAACAAAGTATTTTGGGATTCTTTTTGACAGCACTCCTGATGTGTCCCACACTGATCAGATGTGTGAAGTGATCAGATACGTCCATATTGAATGTGACAAAGTTGAAGTAAAGGAATCATTCTTGGGCTTCTTCCCTATTGCCGGAAAGACTGCTGTTGAGCTCACAGGGGATATCCTGAGACATCTGGAGAGAGATGGACTGGACATAAACCTGTGCCGTGGTCAAGGATATGACAACGCTGCAACTATGGCTGGGATTCATGGTGGTGTTCAGTCAAAGATCAGAGAGATTAATCCCAAGGCTTTGTTTGTGCCTTGTGCAAATCATTCTCTCAACCTTTGCGGAGTGCACTCATTTGGAAACGTTTCTTCATGTGACTTTTTTTTGGAACCTTGGAGAGAGTCTATTCCTTCTTTTCAGTCTCAACTCATCGATGGGAAGTGCTGATGGAGAATGTAGGCATGACAGTCAAAAGGCTTTCCCAGACAAGATGGAGTGCTCATTATGACGCTATGAAACCAGTGAAGGCAAATTTTGAAAAGCTGACCTCAACCCTTGAAGTACTGTGCGATCCCAAAGAAAATGTGGACACAAGAGGATCAGCTCAGATTTTGCTGTCTGCTGTATGTGATTTCTCTTTTTTGAGTTACCTTTCTTTCTGGTGTGAAGTCCTGGAAGAAATTAATCTCACACAAAAGTATTTGCAAACAGTTGGAATCAGCCTTGAAAAGTGCATTGTGAAGCTCCAAGCTCTAAAACTGTTTCTTGAAGATCAGCGCATTGAAATTGTGGAGAGGGCCATTCATTATGCAACTACAAAATGTGAGGAAATGGACATTTCTTTGGAGAGAAGAGGGAGAGTAAAGCTCTGAAAAAGGATGCCAGGAGAGATGGCAAAGGATGCTGGTCTCACATTGCCAGAGGAAGTAAAAAGGGCTATGTTTGAATGTCTTGATCGCTTTCATCAAGAATTGGAGATTCGTTCTAAGGCAATGGATCAAATTCTGTCAATCTTCGCTGTCATTCAACCAAACACTTTGGTTATTGCAACAGAAGAACTACTTCGGAAGTATATTCCAAATTTGACATAGATTTTCGATGAATTCTCTGATGAAGATATCAGTGTGGAAATTGGACGACTTCGGAGGCATTTGGAAGTTGCCAAAATCAGCGTTGAAGAGGCAAAGAAATGGACAGCATTGCAGTTTCTGGAGTTTATTGTGAATGGGATTTTTGTGAATCTTTGCCAAGCTTGTCACTGTGTTTGAGATTCTTTTTGACTGTCTGTGTATCTATTGCTTCATGTGAAAAGTTTTTCCAAATTGGAATTGATAAAAAATTTCTTTCGCTCGACCATGAGTCAGACAAGATTGACAAATCTGGCTTTACTTTCAATTGAATATGAATATACAAAGAAGGTGAATTTTGATGGTCATTGATCAATTTGCAGAAATTAAGGCTCGAAAGCAGAGCCTGTGAATCCTCTCTATTTACCTTTGAAGAATAGGCTGAGTGTTGAGACTGGATTTCCTGTGTTTTTTGTATAAAATAAAATGCAGTATTACCTGTTCACTGAATTTTTAATGTCCTGCATTTTTCTTATTTCCAATTTGCTTATGACAGTACTGTACTGTTTAAAAATCTACTTGCAAACATAATATATTTTTGTGTTTAAATTTTAAAATTATTTATGGGGGGTGCCAAAGGAAGGATCCACCCCAGGTGCCAAATACTTTAGGTACGCCCCTGGCAATTGACATCAAAGTAGTCTTTAAGTATAATAATATTGCTAAATCATGCCAAATAAAGAATAGCCTGGATAATATGGTTGGTTGTGTGTAATCGATCGCTGTACACAATGTGACTCAGCAGGGGCGTCGATTGCTCTAAAATAGTTGGGGGGACACTTCGCCTTCAAACAGCGACTCAAACAATACTCTGAGTAGCTGTTGCGTGTAATATATCAATGTCGTAATTTACCGTTTACCTATTTTTTTGTATTTTTCTCAGCATGGTGAAAAAAATTCAATTGTATTTAATCATTTTGTCTTTCTTTATTTAAACATTTTTTTTTGCAGAAATAAGAAACGCAATACAAACTATTTATGATATTTAACCTTTCATGTAACATTAGGGTGTGTCAATTTTAGGGAACAAAGTGAAATCTTTAGATTTTCAAAGACTACTAGTGACCAAATGATGCATTGTTATGTACCAAATCGAAATATGGCTTTAAAATCCAGATTTGACCACTCCTAGCTACTATATTTGAAGTTGAAGTTTACGAAAAATCAGCAATTTTTGCAAGTATTTTTTTATTGTATATAAGTACATTTTACATACATTACATACAATTAAAGACATTATGATTGTATTTCAATATTAAAACTTAGAAATATAGATAGGTTTCTTGAACTTTGCCAAGGATGCCATGTCTGCCTTGCTCTTGTTCCTGGACATGAGCTCCCTACTGGCCACCTGGCCACTGATGTACGCCTCCCTCCTCTCTTGTGAGTAAACATGTTGTGCTGCTTCAGTTGTCATCCTTACACACTTCTCTACTGACTGTGTGTGTGTGAGGGCCATGCAGGAACTTCCATTGGTCTATCCAGAAACTCCTTGATTGCAGCAGTGGTGAGGGAGCAGGTCAGAGGAGGCTCAGTCATGCCAAAGTTCGAGTCAATAAGCTCCGAGAGTTTGGTGGCATCTGGGTTGATGTCAGGAGCCTTCCTGGGTCTGACACTGCAGTCTCCTACCTGTGTGTCCTCATCTCCTTCACCTCTGATTTCCAGCATACTCTTCACTGCCTCTCTCCTCTCCTCCTCCACCTCACTGCACAGCATGGCCTGGAGCACAGCCTCAGAGTGCGCATACCAGGCTGATCTCTTCACTGTAGGCATCACTATTCCTATCACCACCTTCTTCTGACTTCTGAGCAGCTCCAGCTGGTACAGTACATGCCTGGGACCCTCCACCCAGCTGTGATTTAACTTGATGTTGAATCAGTTTGGCGTGTAAACTCCCACTATGAATTCCACAATTATCCTCAGATTCTTCAGGTTCCTACCCTTCAGCCTATGTTTGGAAATCCACAATCTGCAGAACCTTAGAGCCGTGGTGACCCACCTACTGTGACAGACTGGCCCAATCTCCAGGAGAGCTAGACTCTGAGGTACCTCTCCCGATCTGATGGCAGTGATGATTCTGTAGCCATATGATTTGTCTGTGCTGAGGTCCTTGACTACCTCCTGACTGAAATGGGGTAGAGGAGAACCAACAGTGATCCTCGTGAAGTTTGGGTTGATCTCCAGCTCAGTGGCAGTGTCTAACACCTTCCCTAGGGGCCCAGACCACTTGTTGTTGCTCAATGTCTTGCCATCCAGTGCAGTCACCAGGTGTCTGAGACTCAGCTCCCCAGTGTGCAAGTCACAGACAATCCACACCAACTTCCTGGTAAGCTTGGCCTCCACATAATGCATTACTCCTCTCTCCCAGCCAGTATTCACATTAGTACTGTCACCTCCTATGGCCAAAAGGGTCTGGTCTGCTCCTCTCCCTCTTAGCCAGTTCACCAGATGATCAGCAATGACCTCAGCATGACTTCTCTCTTCTGCAGCTTCCTCTGATACAAAATGCCACAAATATTTCCCACCTGGTTCATTGCACACTGTGTAGTGTTCTTCCTTAATGAGGCCAGGAAACTGCCTGTCACTGCCCTCAGCTTCCATCATCTCTTTTCCCATCAAAGAAGATATAGGTGATGCCATTTTCCCGAATCTCTTCGTCAAACTTCTTGACCAGCTCCTTAGTCTCTCGTGAGCCCTCTTCACCTCATTGTGGTCAATCACCAGTGCTGTGTCAAACTCTGTGATAAGACCAGCATTAATCCAGGCGGCAGTGGCAATACCAGCATCAATCCAGGCGGCAGTGGCAATCTCTGCAGTCTCTCTCAGCCCAGTGTGATGTCTCAAGCTAGCCAGAGCTATGTTGGTGATATCTTCAGTGTTGTATTCTTTTTAGCCACAGGCAAGGAAGAAGTTGTCGCAGCCTCTGGTATGAAGGCTTCTTCCTCCTCTCTCCTCCCTGCCTCCTCCAGTATATCTCCAGTCTCCTCCAACTCCATCTCCAGCAGTGACTCCTCCCTCAACTCCTCTTCTTTCTTGGCTGACTCCTCTGCCTTCCTCCTCCTCTTCTCCTCGGCCTTCCTTCTCTGCTCCTGTCTCTGCAGCACTGCTTCCTGTCTCCTGGTCTCAGGGTGATCAGCTAGACCCATCTGGTGTGTGTCCCCACACTTCCCACCTTTTCTCTCTGACCTTTAATGAAGGCAAGCTCCTGCACTGATATCTTCTGCTCGCTCCTGCAGCTGCAGTCAATGTGAACCTCACTGTTGCAGACAGGGTTGCACCCAAGCTCACTGCAGCTCCTGATCACACAGTGACAGGTCAGGATGTCCACCAATTTGTCCAGTTTCATCATGAACCTATCTTTGACCTCTAGCTTCACATTGCCAATGGACACCTTCACTGCCTCATCCCACAGTGCCTTCACTTTAGCCCTGATCCTGACCTCAGTGTTGATTAAAGGTCCTGTGAATAGAGCGTTGGCCTTTCTCCACTGAGCCAGTAGCCCTGGAACAATGCCGTTGTTAATCAGGTCATTAACTGGGTAATTCCTCCTGTCTTCCTCACTCATCTCTCTCCTCAACAAACCATACCTCAGCAGATCTCTGGCTGTAAGCAGTTCAGCAGGGGGAAGTCCCCTCCCAGTCTCCACCAAATGACTTAGGTGACAACTTGATTTGCTTCAGGTTCTGATTTCTTTCTGACTCATCCTGTGGACCTGTGAACAAAAGAAATGTCATTGAAATTTGGATAGGCCTACTGATTATGATTACATAAAATTAAGTTAATTGAAATTCTTAACATCTTCCTATAAGCTCAGATAAAAGGTTGTGTTGTTATAGGTACAAGACTTAATTATTCAAAGTAATGACAATTTCATATATCTATCATATCAAAATATACAGAAAGTTTGGGCCACACATAACATTTCGAATAATTTGAATTACACAATACAGTGCATTCCGGTTAATTGGGACACCGGTTAATTAGGGCAGCCGCTTTATTGGGTCAATACTGCGAGAACAGAAACAAACGTGCTAAATGTACTCTAATTGCACCCGCTTAATTGGTCCAGTCGCAGCGCCATCTTGTGTCTTAGCCATTGTTACTCATTCATCGCCTGCTAGTGCTCAGTTGTGCTCAAGATGTCGCAGCGGAAGGATCAATCATTAGCTGAAAAAATTGCTACTCTAGACCTCATTAGATCACAACCTCCGAACACAAGTCAAAGGAAGCTTGCTGAAGTGATCGGCGTGGCGAAGTCTACGGTCTGCAGATTGTTGAAGCAAGAAGAAACGTTACGTTTGGAATGGGCTACGATAAAAAATGAAGCAGGGACGTCAAAGAAAAGAGAGAGAGGGAAAAGATCCTGAAGTTGATGAAGCATTGAATAAGTGGTTTTCCGTGGTTACAGAACGAGGTGTACACGTCAGCGGTCCAATGCTTAAGTGCAAAGCAGAAGAGCTTGCTGTTAAACTTGAGCATGAAAACTTTAAAGCAACTGATGGATGGGTTTCTCGGTGGAAAGGGCGACATGCCATAAAATTTAAGAGAGCATGGTGAAAAAGCAAGTGCCGACGTTGCTGCAGCGGATGAATGGAAATATAATAAATTATCAGATTTTATTAACGAATTCTCTGCAGACGACATTTACAACGCAGACGAAACGGGTCTTTTTTTATCGAGCCACGCCAGATGATTCACTTGTTTATAAACATGAACTTAGTGGCTCTAAGAAAGCAATGGACAGGGTGACGGTGTTATGCTGTGCAAACATGTCTGGAAATGACAAACGCCAACTTCTGGTGATAGGGAAAAGTATCAAACCACGATGTTTCAATGGTCTAATGATGAACAGTTTACCAGTAACCTACCGTGCTAATAAAAATACGTGGATGACATCTTCCCTTTTTACGGAGTGGTTAACAACATGGGACAAAGATTTGCAGGTAAAATCGCGAAAAATTTTACTTATCGTGGATAACCGTGCAGCACATCCACACGTGAAATCCTTGAAAAACATTAAGCTGGAATTTCTTCCGCCTAACACAACCTCTTTACTTCAACCTATGAATATGGGAATCATTAAAAACTTGAAGTGTGCTTATCGCAAGGAACTCGTAACCTACACTTTAGAAGCAATTTAAACTAATCTCCTGACTTCATCCTCAACAGCAAAAGAAGTAAGCCGAAAAACTAGCCTCCTTCAGGCGATACAGTTTGTTAGTAGAAGTTGGCGAAACATTGCATCACAAACAATCAGAAACTGTTTCCATCACTGCGGCTTCATGGTGCTTGACGCGGAAAAGAATTTGAGTTAAGAAATCGAAAGTTTATCAACATTGCCACGTGTAATTAATAACGAAGTCTACGATACCATTGACGGTAACGCGCAATGCTACGGTGAAAACAGCGACTTCGAGGAAGAAATTGTGGAAGAGGTAGCAAGTAAGAAGCGTAAAAGAACAGAAGAAGTAGAAAGTGAAGATGAACCTGAACCAAGAAAAGTGACGCATTCTCAAGCTTCTGAATACGTTCAAGGGTTACATCTGTATTTCATGCAGGAGGGTATGGGAAATTCTCCACAATCCGCTCTGGACGTGTGTGTTGATTTCATACGTTCGAAAAAATTGGAGTCACTTAAGCAAACAACGTTAAAACAATTTTTTAAGTAGGATTTTGCATAATTACTTTTAATTTACTGCCTGTTGAATGAAGGAATGTTTTAATTAATATAGTATAATAAAGATGTTTATGATTCCTAATACATGCGTATGTGAATTATTGGTGTTTGACTGCCATTGGTGTTATTTTTATCTTCAAATCGGCCTATTCCGCGTTATTGTGGCAGCCGCTTAATTGGTCCAAACCACTCAGGTACGGATGTGTCCCAATTAACCGGAATGCACTGTGTGTGTATATATGTATATATATATATATATATATGTTTCAGACCAACAAAGACCCTAGGATCCACTCATGGCTGGTCTACCTAACCGTGTTTGTAATTGTGTATTGTGCATGTCCTCCGTGGTGGTGGTGGAAGGGACCTACAATTTTACGTGGGTTCCGAACCACAAAGCCTTAATTTTACTTCCTTAAACTATACCCAATCTATCAACATAAGCGTCTAATCGACTTTTAAACATGTTTATAGACGTGCTATTATTTACTTCTACCGGCAAACTATTCCAGCTATTTACTATTCTATGCGTAGAAAGTTTTTGGCAAATGCTGTCTCCAACCTTCTACTTGTCAACTTAACCCGTTATTTCTAGTCCTATTATATTGTGATATTTCGAAAAAGCTATCTCAATTTACGTTATCGAACCCATTCATAATTTTAAAAATCTGGATTAGATCACCCCTTAGCCTCCTAGTCTCGAGTGTAGTCAATTTTAACTCCTTAAGCTTATCCTCGTACGACTTTGACCTAAGCGACAGAATCATCTTAGTTGCTCGTCTTTGAACTCTTTCGATTTCGTCTATATCTTTTCGTATATGCGGATTCCAAAATTGGATCGCGTACTCCAAATGGGGTCTAACTAATGATTTATGAAGAGGAACAATAATATCGCGCAATTTGTACTCAAAATTCCGAGCTATAAAACCTAGCACTTTGTTCGCTTTATTGACCGCTACTGTACTTTGTTTCGCCACTTTTAAATCACCATTGACTATAACTCCTAAATCTTTTTCCTGCTCTACGCTTGCCAACTCCTTCCCTGACATACTATACGCAAAATTACCGTTACGCGAACCTATATGTAAAATTTTGCACTTATTGACTTTAAATCTCATTTGCCATTTGAGTAACCAATCAACGATTTTATTCAGATCTTCCTGGATTTTACCTCTATTTTCGTAATTAGTTGCCCTACCACCCAACTTTGTCATCCGCAAACTTTGAAACTGTACTGACTATGTCGACGTCTAAATCGTTAATATATATATATATATATAATATATATATATATATATATATATATATAAGAAAAAGCAAGGGGCCCAGTATAGAACCCTGAGGAACGCCGCTCGCTACATTAGCCCAAGACGACTCCGCTCCATCAACGACCACCACCCTCTGTTTCCTACCTCGCAACCACTTTTCTATCCAATTTATTACTACGCCCCTGATTCCATGAGCCTTAGTTTTTTTCAATGAGTCTTTTGTGCGGTACGGTGTCAAAAACGCTTTTGAAAATCTAAATACACTACATCTACCGCCCGTTGACTATCGTTAACTTTAACTACGCTTTGAAAAAATTCTAAAAGATTAGTTAAGCAAGATTTGTTTCGCTAAAACCGAGCTGCGTATTTCCAATCAAGTTATGCAGTTCAAAGTGTTCGACTATACGATCCATAATTATCGATTCCAGTAACTTACCTACAACAGACGTTAAACTGATTGGCCTATAATTTCCCGCCGCACCTTTATCGCCTTTCTTAAAGATAGGTGTTAGATTTGCTAACTTGATATTATCTGGTACGCACTCCTCAGAAATAGACGCATTAAAAATCTTTGTTAGCGGCACAACAATGCTTTCTTTTAATATGTTATTTAATATGTTATTTAAGCGATATTTTGCGTCGTTTTTTTTAAACACGTCTAAACATGTTTCTTCTGTCTCAATTGATCTACCTGTTTCTGCATCCGTTTGACTTGTCTAATATGTGAGAGTTTTTGATTTTGATCTCTTCTAATGATTTCGTTATTCATAGATATGTTATACTGTTAAACGTGTATACACTAAATAATTGTATGCATGAAATCAATAAATGTGTGAATAAAATAGTTACTTTCTTTGTTAAATATGAAAACTATAGGATCAATACCTGATTTCAAATTTCAGAAAATACAAGTAATTACATCATAATATAGCTTAGATTGCACCAATGTGACTGTCCTATCCAAACTTTTGTTGGAAAGGTACATATTTCATGTGGATGGCTGTATAGTGGCTGTTCAAAATGGTAGTTGCACTGACATTTTCGTACAATTTTTACACAAAATAAGCTTAAAATACGCTGGCTTACGGGGCTTCGCCCCGGACCCCGTTGGGAGAACTTCCACCTCTCCCCCAGACCCCTAACTGTATGGGCTCGCCCGATTGACCACGGAACCTGACGAAAGTAGTTCAAGTTCGCCCTTCCTTGGGACATTCCTGGCTACGTCCCTGCCTATATATATATATATATATATATATATATATATATATATATTTATTTATTTATACCCGGGTGTTAATCGTTGACTCAAATGTTGAGAACGCCATTGTGGATTGTCTTACACAAGGAGAACTATCCGGGGATAGCTATTTAGATTAAGGACGAATTTCATTAACGTTCGTGAAGTTGAACCTTCGACAGGTCGAAATGGGATTATGAGCTTGAAACGAGTTAATTGCGATTCACGAGCTTAATCTGCCTAGCGGTATATATTGTGGAACAACCAATTGCATAACATCGCAAACTAAATCACAATACTTTATACTGTAGTTAGGCTTTTAATTTAGCTTTTCTTCCCTTATTAGGAACGTTACACTTTTTTACAGATTCCTGTCCGCAGTCTTCCTACAACCACTCTAAATCGTATAGGTGGTCCTTCGATCTCTAAGATGGAGAGGTACTCTTATAATTTATTACACATTTATGATTTTTATTTTACTTCTCGAACAATATCTAGAGTTCAATAAATACATTATATGGGCTATTCCGAACCGTAGTCATTTTCGATTTCCACATGATTTACAACTGCTATCTGCGCCTGCAATACTGTAGGTTTAAGGAATCGCATCCATTTTTCTGATATAATGTTTTCACTCAAATCACCGTGTTTTGATGGTTTAAATGTAAGTTTTGCTGTAGATTATTTTGGTATTCCTGACGGTTGTGTTAATACACTGGGAGATGAGGTCCCGAGAATATTTTGGCCGCAGGCCCGTAAATCCTTAATACGCCACTGGTAGGGGTGCAGTGAAGAGCCGACTCACTGCACGCGATTTATCTGCATAAGCCAGTTCTCTTTTTTAAGAAGGCTTATCTGCTGGTGGCGTTGGCGTCCGTTTCTGCCCTCAATTGGACGAAGGACGTAAAACGGAACAACCAATCAACCAACATTAAAATTATCTTCTATAATAATTACTTTTAATAACTAATAATGATAATAATAATCCAAAATATATAAAGGAAATAATTGGACAACTTGAATCACACCCACAGTAACAACAATAATAAATTGAGCAGATACAACACGAAATAAACAGGAATACAGAAATAAACAACAAACTTAAAGAAAAACAAACAGAAACATGTAGGAAATTCATAACATTAAACCACTGTACAGATACATCCAGGCTATGCAAGACTATAAACAGCATTACCCACTCTAACAGCGGCATTCACACCTCACACGCGGCTATCTGTCGCAGCCAAAATAATATCCCAACATATACACAAGCTAACATTCTAGTTAATTACTGCGCAAAGATAAGTCACCTAAACAGAGACAACAACCAGAAACACGCAGACAGACAAACAGCCAGACACAAGAAAATCTACAGACTCGAAACGACCATTACGCCCTTCAATACAGTACAGACTAGCCCACCAAGATCATAAAACATATTAAGAATTCGAAGGCTACTGGACCAGACAACAGATCTAACATACACGTTAAACACTTGGGCCCACAGGGAATACTAGCTCTCATAAACATCAGCACATATTCACAGTGGTGTAGTGCTAAATAAAGAAGTGAGGGAACGCATTTTGAAAGTGTTACTCAGATGCGGGGGGGACAATGGCGAGCACGGCGAGCCCATACAGCTGGGGGTCCGGGGGCACTGTAAGCTCCGCGGGAAATCTTTTGAAATCTGACCAATTTCAGGAATATTTTGAGGTCATATGCACTGGATATTAGGATATATTCCAAGGTTGAAGATGCAGTATTTCCAGTGTCATTAGATATACGACATCCAGTACGATCAATAAAAATAGCTGACAACTGGAATGATTAACTAAAAAAAAGTTAACAACTGGTACGCCGTGGTGACTGTTAGTAGTATAGCCGCAAAAGGGGTGAGTGCAAGAATGTTGCAGGTTATTATGTAATGTTTCAAAGGGGGGTGGGGTTGTTGCAAAGGGGGGAGGGTGTTGTTGCAAAGTGGGGGAGGGGGTTGTTGCAAAGGGGGGTGGGGGAAAAACTTGGAGGCGGCGTTATCCCCCAACAGAAAGAAGGAGAGAAAGGAGGAGAGGTGTTCACCTGGCAGGAGCCAAGTGCACATTAAGACTTCAGCCGAGTTGGCGTTGTTTTATAGGCTCCTAATCAGCCAGTTGGCGTAAATGGCTTGAGTTGCCAGATACCGCGATACCATTGTATACATTATTATAGACTCCTAATCAGCCAGTTGGCTGTAAATGGTTGTCAGATACCTCTTTTTAGCAGTACCATTGTATACATTATTATTATATACGCCTAATCAGCCAGTTGGCTGTAAATGGCTTGAGTTGCCAGATACCTCTTTTAGCAGTATTATTGTATACATTATTATAGACTCTTAATCAGCCAGTTGGCTTAGAAGGCTTAAATGTTGCCAGATACCGCAATACCACTATACATTATTATATTTGAATACCGGTAGTAGAAGGCATAACAATTAAGTAAAACAACATTGCATCATTCTTTTTATTATAAATATATAGAAAATAAATATACTTTTCAATATAACATATACATTTCAAATAAATATACATGAATATGCGTATAATCAGTACAGGAGAAATGTCAAGCAAAATATAATACAATTCACTTTTTTTTCAAAATACTAAACTCGGTCTTAATCGAGTTTACAATTACATCATTATTGCTCTGCATTACGCAGTATATGCGGCTTAATAATATTTCACCGCTTAAAGTATAGGGAAACCTGTATTCGATATGAAGGGCTTTCATATCGTTCAGTACTATTTTTGTTCCCACTTTACAACCGGTTGGTAAGTCATCTTTAAATACGTCTAGAATACAATCAAAAGCACGCACAAAGAGTTCATCGTTAGCTACATTATTAAACACAAGTTTATAAGAACGCTTTTCCAATCGAGGGTTTATTTCTACCGACTCGAGCTTTTCAATCGTGAACTCACTCAACATAGCGGCAATTGAAATAATCTTCTAAATCGTTACGACAACTGCGCGTTATATAAAGAAATAGTTCTTCAGGGTGAACGGTGTAGGTGAGCTCAGCCTTGTACCGATCAATTGCTTTGTACCAAAGTTCATGGTATTTCAAAGAGTCTAAACTTTTTAAATAAACATCCAGCACTAGACCATTCTCACCAGCCCTACACTCGGTAAACCCATCGAGCAGAGCGGTGTATGCGTATTCAAGTACTGTATCAAAATAAAGCATGTCCGTAACACGCGCGTCTAATATAGGTTTCAGTTTACGGAATCCGACGATTTCAAACATTCTGTCGAGGATGAAACGGTTTCGCGTAGGAATAAGAGCGTTATTATCAGAAGCATTCTTCCACATCAACCGTATATCAATGCACGGCCGATCGTTATTTATACACAACGTACATACAACGGCGTATGAGGGTGCGTCACTAATCTGCTCTCTTCTTGTACCTACGTTAGCAGGTATTTTATAACGATCTTCACTCCACTTCTCAACTATCACAAAGATTCTATTCATCTCCTCGATACTTAAATAAACCCGTTTGTTTGTCGGTCTACATTCCGTTTCCAGTACATAGCTAATGGTACCGGAATTACGCCTGAACACGCGCAACGATTTCGTCACGGACACATCGTACGAGGCGTTGAGAATGCTGCTCAAAGGAAGTTCCATCGTATTCGAGAGCGCACGTCCACTCGGCTCAAGCTCTGAGATAACTATGAGCCGTGTGAGGCACGCAGGTAGGCAGGAATGGTTCGACGGGCGGCTGACTCGATGATACGTGAATGGGCTTGTTCCGCAAGTCGAATTGTTGTACCGGTACAAGAATATCACTACCAGCCTACGCACCAGACATTTTGGATAAGAACTAGGAACATTTTACTAAATATCTCCACACTCCGGCGCACTATTTGAGAGGAACATATGTTCATATTTTTCCTTTCTGCCCATCAAACGATACTCGTCTCTAAACTCTGTTAAAAATTCACGCAGGGCACTAGCCACAACCTCACTACGAACCTCATCATGATATACGTTAATATAGTGATAAAAATACTTAAGATTGTCCATGATCACGAGATTCACATTTCCAGTCGTAGGGTATGAGTAATCGACATGGTGTAGCATGACGTAATACCGCTTGTCACACCACCCATCAGCAAGACTCATTATCCATACCTGCTGCTTCTCTTCTGCACGCGTTGTTTCTTTTACTTCACGGTGTATGTGAGACTTTATAAAGTTTAGCTCTGCAGTATACTTCAGCACATCGTCTGTGCAACGAAAGCCTTCAACGGTCTCACCAGAACATCCGTAGAGTATTTGTACATCTTGGAACTTCGCACAATCCAATGTGTTTTTAAAAGAGGCATAGGAGGGATGAATAGGAAGTTTTTCGGTATCCACCACATCCTGGCACTTTACTGAATACCATTTCGTAAACGTAGTACAAGCAATATTAAAGGTAGCCATTTGAATACGAATACACGTCTGATCTGAATACACGTCTGATCTCTCGGGCTTACTGCGGTCGACTGACCACGCAGGGATTCCCAGATAGTAGCATGACTCACGGTCTTACAGTGGGCGGAGCTTAGAACTTTCACCTACACACACACACACACACACACACACACACACACAAAGGAGAAAGTGAAACGCTATTTGAAACATGATTTATTTAATAAACGAGATATTCAAGTTATATATATTTACAAATACGATTTAATAAACGAGATATTCAAGTTATATATATATATTTACAAATAGATACGATTATATACAAGACGTGTGAGTTAGAAGCATCATTGGTATCCAAAGGGTACGGTATCATAGGTACCAGGTAACTGGTAACGTTTCCTATAGGTGTTACGGCACACCATCGTACCCCTAAGTTCCTTCACGCCCCCCAGCTTCTGCGCCCGAAAATTGTGGGTGCCTACAATTAGTTGGGGAGGTTGTTCATCCAAACATACTAGATCCTTCAACGACTCAAAGTTAACAACCTCCCGATTCGCATGGTTGAGCGTAATACCCTTTGCCTTCACGATATATTTCATTTCCTCCCCCACCCTGACCCGTACCCCATAAGTCTTAGGTCCTGTTGAGGCAAAAGAGTCGGCGTATGCGTTGTCCCCATACTCATCCTTGATCTCATCAGTGAGCTCGCCGAGGAACTCCCCAATAGTGGGCATGTATTCACCCTCCCTCTCTGTGAATATCACGCTATCTGTATCGGCATACAATACTCTCCGCCCAAGAGAGTGCAATAGACCCCAAAGTTTTATACGGGCGTAGGCTGTTGTGAAGCTGGCCACAGGTATGTTTGTAACCCTTGAGGTATCTGTGGCAAATTCAGTGTTGTTGTACTTTATTACGTAAGTATTACCTACATTTACGATCTCCATGACCTCTTTATCGGGGGCATTGGCATAATCCCAGACATCGCTATAACTTTGTGCCAAATGAATGCTCCCTCTGCCGGTATTCTGCGCAAATTTTCCCCATAGACTGTTTAGACACAACTTTGCACTAAAGCGCTTGCCAGGATTCTTTACAATTTGGACACGATCAAGTTGTATACCTTCGCGGTCGCGGTAACGTTGAATATAGGCAGACTTTTCATCTTCGGTATCAACTCCTCGCGGATACCCTGATGCCTCAACCTTATCCTTCAAAAAGGTGTTTATATATGGTGTGAAAAGGTTGGGTAGCTTCTGAAACCTCCACACCTCATGTATCTTCAGTATTCTATAACCATGGCGCACGGCTAGGGCCAACTCAGGACTTGTATATACGCCTCTGATCTTACGCTGGTGGGGTATATGGTTACAATCGCCGTTATCCTCTTCCGCGCACTTCACGCACAGGGGAAACATGAGCTTGTCGTCGATAACGACAGGTAAGATCGGCATCCATAAATTGCGTGGGGGGAGTACGTCTACGAAAGAGATCCCAAAGTAACGATCATTCAAATTTTTTGAAAATTCATTGATGGATGGTAGGCTAGGTCCCACCAGTTTCTCAGGAGCGCCCACGGGGTACGGATGGCTCTTCATCACGTATGGGTATAAAGAACAGAAATCGTAGTAATGGAGCTTCACGCCCTCCGTAGGTGGGAAGTATAGTCTGAAAGGATTTGTACGTCCTCCAAACAAGCTATCACCACATTTGAGAGGATCCAGCACCATTGAACGCTTGATCGCTTTTATTTCCTCACGGTACACCTCGTCTGTCTCCATCCGTGCATCATATTCATGCTCCCACAAGACTTTGTGAGTGAACTGTGATCCTATAAGTTGATCGCGGGTGCGGGTCGATGCAAGACAGTCGGCAGGAGACCTACCGTGGTATCTCCGGTGACTCCGCACTCAGGACGGGGGCATCCATGCCACCAGCAACCGTTAAAGGAGTACACAGTCTTCACACCAGTGACACGGTTTTCACTTAACCCATCAACCCAAAAAAACGTCCATTAATCTTAATGGGTACTTCACCCGTGTTGCGGGCGTGCTTTATGTATACACCTGTCTGTTGCTGTAGGTGTATGAGCCAGTAAATAGCCTTGTGCCCGTAACTGCGGGGATTGTTTCGGTGAATAATGGCTAAGGTGTCTTTCGGCATGAAGTTATTCTTGAACACCGTAAAACATAATGATGCGATGGTGGTTGCGACTTGCAGTGGATCGCATTTGAAACGGGCTATGTACATCCTTCTAAAGGCCTGGAAACATACTCTAAGCACGCGCACATCATTCACGCAATAACGCTCACATTCATCAGCTATATTATAAGGGTTACTTTCATTAAAACTGTCGTAGTATCGATCAAAGTCTTCACGTTCATCCATACAGTCAAAATAATGTTTGGGGGTGGTGGGCCTACGTAGTTTAAAGTCTCGCTGGTGAGGAAAGTGTATGGGAAGTATCCTTTGGAAACTTCAGCTGCTACTCCCATCACCTTGGGTAGCTTTGCTAATTTACAAGGTGTGAATAATAAAGTATCTTTAAATTGTACATTGCCTCTTATCTGCATCTGTATTAATTTGTTGCCTCTTTTCAATGGATCACCTGTAAATATCTCAGAGGATTCGTGTTCAAGCAACTCCTTATAAAGGAACTGCGTGTCAAACTTTGCCCCGTTATGGGCGAGAATATACACAGTCATTTTTTTGAACTTGTCGGCTAACTTGACAATATAGGACACAAATAGTTTCACAGGACTATCGCTGACATTCGTTTTAAAAACGTTTGTCCGTTTACCACATTTGGGGCACTCGTCACATTCGATATCCATACACTCATCACAGATAGTCTGGCTCACAAGTAAATGTGGAATTACCTCTTTGGTTTCAGCGTTCGTATATGTTTCTATATCGTAGTATACAGTTATACAAGGGTTATTTTTAGGCTTAGCATCTTTCATATAACATACATGCTTTACTCCATCCGCCTTATATTCCTCCTGGCATGTAGGACAGTGAATTACGTCACACTTGTGCTTAAATTTTCCCCAATTATCCATTGTGTGAAACATACCACATTCACAGATTCTCATTTTCCTGCACGTGCCAATTGATTTATGGAAATCAAAACAGCTATTATTGAAAAATGTGCGTCTACACACATCACAGTCTCTCTTCTCAGCTTCAACTACACGGCTTTCACATTTGGTGCTTTTACACTGCTCACATACCATGTGACATTCTTTACAATGTCTCACTATATCATCCGCAAACTCGAGGCACCCCTTACACAAATCATGATGTCTCCCATATTTTCGACTTTTGTCATAACTCGCGTAAAGCCACCTTATATTACGGATGGGGAGATACGTTGTCCCTGACAATCCTAAAATAAGTAGGGGCCTTGTACGATCTCTCACACAGCTTTTAAAAACATACACAGTCCTACGACGATCATCCAACCCAAACACAACTATGCGGACATTCATTTCCTGTTCTACCCTTCTCAGCTCTTCAGGACCCATATTACAGTCAAATTCAAGTTCACAGTCTACAGCTAGTTTACGGGCACGCTCCACGACTGTAGGCAACCAAATTTTTTGAGTTCGTGTATTTTGTACAGTAAACATACGTGCTAAGAGTACTGCTATAAAGCCGCAACCACGATCGACGTTTATATGCCGTCTATAAATAGCTTGAGAATTGAAGTTAAGAGTATACGGTATGGCACTATGACCCGCAACACGGTATACATGGTCAATATTTACCGTGAAGTTGTCCATATTGAAGGCTATACTACTTTGGGCGGCTTGCATTATACGCCCTAATATATATTCTACATCTTCAGCCGCCAAACGTCTAAATGGCACTATCACCCAATAATCGTCTACATCACCGTCATCTGACCCGAATCCAAAGGACAGACTCGTCCTGACTTCACGCTCGTCACGATTCTGAAGAGCAAACTCTATAATATGCTCTACAACCCGGCGTAGTCCGCGCTCAATTCCACTGCTATACATGACTCTAGGGTCGACCCTGACTCTATACCGATTTCTAGTCAAGGCTGGGGTGGGGGCTGCGGATCGCACCAATTCCAGCGTTATACCATCCTCAACAGAACGGGGGGCGGAATTAGTGGATATATTAGCGGAAGGTGCTGCTGATGGGGGCCCTGTTGCGTAGGAGGTTGATGGTTGGGGCTCTATTATTGTAGACTTAACAGAACGGGGGGCGGCGGATGAATAAGGGGATATATTAGGTGCTGCTGGGGTGTTGTTGCGTAAGAGGTTGAGGGTTGGGGATCTATTACCGCTGCAACAGACGCGTATTTCGGTCGCTTTATACCTGACGTGGGATCTCATACCTCCGCTTTGGACGTGTTACCGGTATCGCTGGTGAGGGTTCAGGGGAGGAGATCACAACTACACTGTCGTCGAGGTCATCCGTAATGATGGGCTGCTCTACCTCATCGTCATTCACGGTTCTGTGGGAGAAGAAATATAAGGATCAGCACTCAAAATTTGTAATATTTTGTAAATGACTCACTTAGGAGTGTGACGTGTTAGAAATGGACTCTGTAGAAAAATTCAGATTCACGAGCCCATCCACATGTATTATATCTGGACCTACAGGATGTGGTAAAACTGTGTTTATGCTTAAAATCATTAAAGAAAAGGGGGAGATGTTCTCGAAATTTGTGCATAAAGTTATATGGTGCTATTCGACGTATCAATCAGTGTTCAACGAGTACCAAGATGATATTTTGTTCCACAAAGGCGTATATGACGTTAATTCGTTAAAGGGAAATGAACATACAATCATTGTAATTGACGATCTCATGTTGGAGATGGATAAAACGTTTGCCGAGACATTTACAGTATTCTCCCACCATCTTAACATAAGCGTGTTCTTCATCAATCAGAATCTATTTTTCAAAAATAGATACATGCGCGATGTGTCGTTAAATACGCAATATCTAGTCTTATTCGCGCAACGTAGAGATGTATCACAAATTGGGGTATTAGCCAATCAAATGTTCCCGAATCAGCGTAAGGAGTTTTTGGAAGTTTATAAAGAAGCTACAAGCACGCGTTACGGATATTTGCTTTGCGACCTTCATCCGCGAAACACGTTTAGAGTGCTTCTGCGAACGAATATATTTCCAAACGAGCCTGAAACGGTGTATATTCCAGAATGACAAAGAGACTAAAGAAATACCGTGAATTAATAAAAATCTATCATCGACTGCCCGGGCAATGCAGCAGATGTTTATTAAAAATATCGATGCCGACTTTTTAAAATGCATCTGTGAAATCTGTCTTAACGTTATAAATTGCAATGTATCAATGAAAACCCATCAGAAGGCTCGCCTACGCCGCTACAAGAACATAATACGTGCACTCGCTCGTAAAAGCCAAACTGTAGCGAAGAAAAAACGAATTATTGTACAAACAGGAGGGTCATTTCTCCCCATCTTATTTTCAGTTTTGGGTCCTTTACTGACTAGATTAATATAATGAAGAAAGTGGTAGTGATTCCCCACGAGGTGTACGCCTCACTGCAAAGAGACACGTATCTAGATCCCCGTAAAAGCAGACTTAAAAGAATGGAAAGCGAATTGTTAGCCCTATTAAACAGTGAAAAAACACCTGATGAGAAAAGAATCTTATACCAAGAAGCTCTGCAGAAATTTCTTCACGAGTACGAAAATTATAAGAGCCCTACAGAGATTCCTGTGGTTATTAGGCACAGCACGGGGGACGATGGCGACATAGGATCTGTACCCGACGACACAGCTGACCAACCAAAAAGATTAGCCACACAACATATCGAACATGTATTAAAAAATACCCTCCCACTTACATTGAGGAGTAAAGGCTTAAGTCTTTATAATCTATTGAATGAGGATCCCGCCATACAATGGACCGATACAGGGGAGATCATTGTGGAAGGATCAAAGGTACAGGGATCGAATATCGTAGACATTGTCCATGATCTGGTGAGAAAGTGGGATAGGCCATCACCATCAGGATGGAAGCATATTAAAGCAAGACTACAACAAATAAATGTCCCTAAAACGTTGATAGGAAATCTGAACAGGTTAAAAGACTTGGAACATGCAACGCCTGTGACACAATTGAAGGCGCCGTCACCCCCGGCGGTAACACCTTTGAAGAGGAGCAAGAAGAGGTTAAACCAACCCTACCCACGTGCCTCTAAAATACGCAAATGGCTAACGTATTAACTAAACGCTATTATGACATTTCTACCCCATCCTCTTACGGCGGCGTAGATAGACTGTACAGAAGTGTTTACGGAGTAGGAAAAAAAGATGTTGAAAGATTTTTGAGGGAGCAGGACGCTTATACGCTTCATAAGCCTGTGAGAAAAAGGTTTAAAACAGCCAAGACAACGGCTTCCTCGATTGATTCTATTTGGCAAGCAGATTTAACAGACATGCAAAGATATTCTGTGTATAACGATGGTTACCGCTACATTCTATTCATAATAGACGTATTCTCTAGATATCTGTGGCTAGTTCCTCTGAAAAATAAATCACCTGAAACAGTTGCTAAAGCCACCAAAACGCTAATGTTAAAAGAAAACAGGGTTCCTGGCTATTTTTGTACGGATATGGGGAAGGAGTTTATAGGCCGTGCTTTTCAGAATATGTTGACAGAGTTTAATATCAGCTATTACACAACCAATTCTATACATAAGGCTTCTTTAGCTGAAAGAGTTCAGCGCACCATAAAGGAACGCATGCACCGTTATTTTACACATAAAAACACATACAGATTTCTAGACATTCTGGAATCATTGGCATCATCCTACAACCGCTCACACCATCGCACGATTGGGGCAACACCTAACGAAGTTTTAGAAAGAGGTACGCTCCCGAGAAGAGATGGATCACCACCACCACCACCACACTCTGCGCGCTTCAAAATCAATGATTATGTAAGGCTGTCGCGTTCGGGGAATAAATTCGCAAAGGGTTTTGAGCAAGGATGGACACGCGAGATTTTTAAAGTTAGGGCTGTGAGACCTAAAGGTGAGATAATGATGTATTACATTGAAGATTTGAATGGGGAAGAAATCTCAGGAGGCTTTTACCGCGAGGAATTGCAGAAAGTTGCGTTTAATTTAGAAAAAAATGTGTTTAAAATTGAGAAAATTTTAGGAAGCAAAGGTTCAGGAAGGAGAAAAATGTACCTGGTGAAATGGCTAGGGTACCCAGAAAGCTTCAACACCTATATAAAAGCTGATGCAATAATGAAGCTTAAATAGTATGCAACATGGCTCCTAACCATTTCTACGTCACACTCCCGTCCTCCTCGTCCCTGTCTGTACACCCTAACAACACGCTAGCCAACTTTGTAACAGAACTCCATGGGCACATTGAATTGGGTCGTGATTCGTATGAGGTGGGGATATGCGAAATTCAGCTGGACACCGTCTTTTTAAATATTGAACATAAAGAAACCGTTTTTACGATTCTTAGAGACATTGACGAGTGTGAAAAAGCTGGGGTAGCTATGGATGAAACTATGCGCATCGCTCGGACTAAGATTGCACGGTATTACAGTACAGAAGTAAGACTAGGGCCGGGTCAATATGGTTCGGCCGAGGATGTTGTGAGAGGCTTAAACGTAAGTTTAAGAAACTCAAACCTTACGAATGATTTAGTATATGAAATCGTAAACAACCCTGCACATACACTAATCCTAAAATCAAAGACTAACAGACGTCTTAAAGAACATAGAAAGTTCAAAATTCTAACCAACGGCCGATATAGCGCAGCCTTCCAAAGAGACACATTTCACGAGACACAGTATAACTTGTCCAGATTAATGTATCAATTGAAGATGGAGAAATTGGCTGAAAGGTCCCCAGACATGTGCTATATTTACAGTAATATAGTGGAGCACCAGTTTGTTGGGGATACCCAGGCACGCCTGCTGCGCATTGCTCACATCCCCAACCATAGAGGAAGGAGTTTGAGTATTACATATGACAGACCCCATTATGTGAATGTCGCAACTAATTTAATAACCAATATCACAATATATATAAGAACGATTGAGGGCGAAAACTTCCCATTCGGTAACGGGAGCTTAACAGTGAAGCTACACTTTCGACGCACTGAGTTATAATGGATAGAAAGCCTTTCACCGTCTATCGAGGGATGCGATACCAGCGCGGTAGTGGACTTGGATCCATTTTTTCATCCATACTACGTACGGCTGTTCCTTTGCTGAAGAGGGGTGCCAGATACCTTGGAAGGAAAGCGCTACAATCAGGCCTTAACACTGCAGAAGACATATTGGCCGGGGCTAAACCTAAAGAAGCTCTAAAAAAACATTTAAAGCGTACACGGAACGAAATCATCAAAGATGCAAAGAGAAAAATGCGTGGTGGCGGGAAGAAGAAGAGGGCTCCCCGGAAGAAGAAGGGGTCACGTGGTATTAAACGTAAAAGGCTATCAAAAAAGAAATGCTGTAAGCGAATGAAACCTATGGTTGACCACTTTTTTGACTGATATAAGCTAAGGATATTGATCTCATGAATCATAGTTTGTTTACCACTTGTCGAGAGAGGAGTCACTATTTCGCCATGGCACGCTTCATCCACCCATGTAGTTCACAATGCTGTAAATCGGAGCTGTCCTTTTTTGAGCTCCCGCCAACCCAAGTTTCTATTGAGCACAGTGACTTTATTACAATTAACCCTTTAAACACAATTAGTTCCCGAGTGCACCTATAGAATTCGTGATACCCAGCTCAGGTCCTTACTTTTTTGATCCAAGCTGTGTGCACATGTACGCTAAGCTACGTATAGCCCATTCTGATGGAACGGTCTGCGATGACAAATATGCTGTATACCCTGAAACAAACTTTCTGCACGCCATATTCAACCAGTGTGACGTATATTTAAATCAGACCAACATATCGGCAGGCACGGGGTACTATCATCTACGAGCCTATTTGGAAAATGTCCTCAACTTTTCCAAAGAAGCGAAGGCTACCTTTTTAAGTGCGGAGGGATATTATCAAACTAAAGATGAAAATAGTATAAAGGACAAATTTAAAAATTCTAAAAAGAAAATATACGAGTGTTTTGGACGGTTGCACACAGATTTCACTTTCCAGGAGAAGTTGCTTGTGAACGGGGTGGATATGAAAATAAAGCTCACCCGCACGAGTCCTGAGATCTGCTTAAATCTGGATGCGAATCAAGAAGAGGGTGCAAAGTCCGTTGTGGTTCACATTATGGACACATACCTCCGCGTACGGCGAGTGAAATTAAGTTCACCAAAACAACTAGAAATTGAGAAAAATTTACTAAACGCTACAGTGAAATATCCTATTAACAGAGTGCAGATCAAACTATATACGGTTCCTGCAGGGTTGGCATCGAAGCAGATAGAAAACATTGCCCTGGGAAATCTTCCTAAAAGGATATTAATCGGCATGCAGGACCACGCTTCGGTGAATGGAAAATATAAAAAGAGTGCCTTTAAATTCGAGAATTTCGGACTTAAAAATATAACTCTATACGTTAATGGCACTGCTTTGGGTGGAACAATGGGTACGGACTATTCATCAGACGCTGTGTTACCTCTTTGTGCCAGAGCCTATAGTAATCTGACCCATATTGCAGGTGATTGTGATGAGCTTGGTAATGGGGTAACGCAGGAAGAATTCATTGATCAATTTAACCTTTACCCGTTTGACATTACACCTGACTTATCTGCTAGCGTAAATACCCATTTAACCCCACAGCAGAGCGGTAACATCTCAGTGCGGCTGGAATTCGCCAAGCCTATAGACGCTCCTATTAGTGTACTAGTATATCTCGAATCGCAAGCCCTAATAGAAGTAGATAGATTTAGAAGCGTTATCACTGACTTTTAAAATGGATGCTAATACACTTCAGAAAGTAATGGAGCGAGTCACACGTTCCAAATTTATCGGCGTGTTTGCGAAGAATGAAACATTGAGTTTGCCAAGTACGCGAGAATGCGGTAGTCTTATTGTGAACACAGACATCATCGGTAATGAAGGGATTCACTGGATCGCTGTCTATTTTAAAAATAGACAGCGCCTGTACTATTTTGATTCACTCGGTACTCAACCCTGGAGTGACCCTATTATTGTAAAATTTCTCGCTCAGTTACATATTCCCGAAGTTGTGTGGACCCCATTTCGCATGCAAGGATATTTTACTAATGTTTGCGGAATGTACTGTGTCTCATTTCTCATGCATATGTCAAATGATAAAGAATTTATAAATTTTTTAAATTTATTTGACCCGTGTCACACTCGCCGAAACGATGAAATGGTATGCAGACAGATAAAAAACCGTTTTCCAATTGTACGTACTCGTTGTATATTATAATGTTTTTGTTCGTATATTTGTAACGATATATTCGTTTATTGTACTGATTTCTTTCATTTAATAAATTTATGAAAATATATTGTCTTCTTATCCCAAAAAGATCGAAAAACACATTATTTCGGTGTGACATTGTTGACTGATCAGTATACCCTCCCTATTCCGAGATTCTTCAAAAGATTGTATAACTCGTGTCAAATCCTCATCGGACCTTAAAGGAATAATGCTTTTAAAACATATACAGAGTATACAGACAGACAGATCCCCATTATGTGAAGATATCTTTGGTTCGAGGAGTGAACGCCATAAAAATTTCGATTTTAGCATAATGGGGAAATAACACTGATTGACATTTTTGGCGAGTATCTATTTGACGAGATACTACAACTCTCCATATATATATAAAATTCTAATTATAGACACTTACATTTCTATGGTAGTCCCTTGCGTCGGTTGTAAGGAGCGTCACTGCAAATATCTTCTACGGTTTGCGTTGAAAATAATTCGCCACGATCAATCGCATTGAAAAGACTAATTGCGGTTAATGCTGCAGTATCACGTTCTTCATACAAGTCTGGGGAGACGTACAGGTCCATGGTGGAGGATGTGTGACACTGCTGACTGATCAGTATATCATCCATATTCCGAGGTTCTTCAAAAGATTGTATAACACGTGTCAAATCCTCATCGGACCTTAAAGGAATAATGCTTTTAAAACATATACAGAGTATACAGACAGATCCCCATTATGTGAAGATATCTTTGGTTCGATTACCAATTTCGATTTTAGCATGATGGGGAAATAACATTGATTGACATTTTTGACTAGTATCTATTTGACGAAATACTACAACTCTCCATATATATATAAAATCGAATTATGGACACTTACATTTCTATGGTAGTCCCTTGCGTCGGATTGTAAGGAGCTTCACTGCAAATATCTTCTACGGTTTGCGTTGAAAATAAGTCGTCACGATCAATCGCTTAAAAAGACTAAGTGCAGTTAATGCTGCAGTATCACTTCTTCATACAAATCTGGGGAGACGTACAGGTCCATGGTGAGGAATGATTATTCACTGATGCGAAAATAGCTACTGTTACTCCCAACTGAAAAATATCCCCTTTTATATGCACATCGCCAAGCTCCGCCCAAAAGACCAGATGTTCGTCGTGATTGGCTGCCGATGTAGCTGGGTGGAGCTATGACGTGTACCATTCCGCTATAACGGGTACGGACGAGTAATTGCATCTTTATATTTTCACTAATAGATTTAATGCTCTTATTCTCCTTTGAAAATTATTTGGTGATTCGTATAGAACTTTTGATATTGATTCCAAATATGGTTTCAGAAGTTTTCTATCACCCATAGTTTTCGAGAAAATAATATTTCCATTTACTCAGTTTCCCGCATCATTAGTCACTAATGTAATCGAGAGGGTATAAAGAAATATATCATAATTATATTTTAAAATAACATTCGGTTTCAACGTTAAACTGTGGGTCTAAGGTCCGCCCGAATTGTTCATTCTGACGAAGGTCAAGCTTTCCACTCCACCTTAGACCTACAGTTTAACTCCGAACCATCAACAGCCCAGCGTCTTAACCACTAGGACACGTAGGGTACCCATTTATCTGCCAACCACTTTCTTTGTTCCACTCCACCTTAGACCTACAGTTTAACTGAACCATCAACAGCCCAGCGTCTTAACCACTAGGACACGTAGGGTACCCATTTATCTGCCAACCACTTTCTTTTATTATGTGTAATGACCACCTTAGACCTACAGTTTAACGTGAACCATCAACAGCCCAGCGTCTTAACCACTAGGACACGTAGGGTACCCATTTATCTGCCAACCACTTTCTTTTATTATGTGTAATGACCACCTTAGACCTACAGTTTAACGTGGAACCATCAACAGCCCAGCGTCTTAACCACTAGGACACGTAGGGTACCCATTTATCTGCCAACCACTTTCTTTTATTATGTGGAATGACCACCTTAGACCTACAGTTTAACGTGGAACCATCAACAGCCCAGCGTCTTAACCACTAGGACACGTAGGGTACCCATTTATCTGCCAACCACTTTCTTTTATTATGTGGAATGACCACCTTAGACCTACAGTTTAACGTGGAACCATCAACAGCCCAGCGTCTTAACCACTAGGACACGTAGGGTACCCATTTATCTGCCAACCACTTTCTTTTATTATGTGTAATGACCACCTTAGACCTACAGTTTAACGTGGAACCATCAACAGCCCCAGCGTCTTAACCACTAGGACACGTAGGATACCCGTTTATTTCAACCACTTTTATTAGTGGAATGATGAACAGCTGGGCTTTGCTGATCTCTTACATATAAAACCCATTCACTAAGAACATTGGCTTTCCTTTCTCACTAGAAAACAAACTCTGCCATAAGTAGAATTTAATTGGATTCATCTACACTATATATATATATAATATATATATATATATATATTATATTTTCTATATGACACCATACAAATTACGCGTAAATATTTTCATTGTAGAAGTAATAACAATGACAATATTAATATCTGAAGTCAGTGGTGGATTTCTGCTCGAATAGCTTGTAGAAGGATATATCCCTCGACCCGAAAAAGGTCTCTAGGGACACGATTCGAACTGATTTAGCTTCTGCCTTTCATCGTGTGTGTGTGTGTGTGGTGTGTGCATGATTGTTACTCGTTTATATATATTATATATATATATATATATATATATAATATTTGGGGGGAAGATCTCTCACCCATTCTTCGACCCGACCCCGTTTCATTGTAGAAATAATAAAATAATAAGATTGATGTGCAAGGTGTTTGCAGTTAAATGTAGTTTGTGTGTAAAAAGTTATTTATTATAAGTAGAATTTAATTGGCTTCATCTACACTATATATATATATATATATATATATATATATATATATATATCATAAGCTGTTTAAAAGACTGTATAATTATAGTAAACGAAATAAACTAGTTACCGTAAAATTAATTATTTTCTATTATGACGTTTTCGAAGGTAAACTATGTTATTTGTTTCTTTAAGTTCAATGAAGTTAATGTTAAATTTGCTTCTAAACTAAAATTAAATGTTATAAAATAATAATATATATATATTATATATATATATATATATATATATATATATATTTACCTAACATAAGAAAAGAATGTGTATATATATATATAGCATAATAATATATATCTAACAAGCAATCCGATCATTGCAAAAAAAAAACTGGAAAGGTATGCAATTAAAAAGGTGTATTTATTTAAACAGAATTTAATTGGAATAACTGCCGTCATTATGTGTTACACAATGGATGATTAATGGGACACATGGCGCTATCTGGCAACTGAACACATTGCGCTATCTGGCAACTCAGCCAGAATAGAGGCTTATAAAAGACCGCGAAGTTGGTGAAAGACTCATTCCCAGCTCGGCTCCAGCCGAGCAAGGACCTCTGGTCCTTCTCTTTCTGGCCCTTTGGTAAACCCCTTAGTGGCCTCTTAGGTTAGGAAAACGAAAAATATGCCTTGCTATCAATGGCAACTACTCTCTCTCTCTCTCCTTCAGGTATCTCCCTCTTCAGGTATCTCCCTCCTTCAGGTATCTCTCTCTCTCTCCTGCATGTGTACCTACTGCATGTGTACCTCCTGCATGTGTGCGTATGTGTGTGTGTACCTCCTGCATGTGTACCTCCTGCATATGTACCTGTCCCTTGGCTCAGCCAACTGGCTGATTCTGGCTGATTAAGAGCCTATAAAACAACGCCTACTCGGCTGAAGTCTTAATGTGCACTTGGCTCCTGCCAGGTGAACACCTCTCCTCCTTTCTCTCCTCCTTTCTCTCTGGCCCTTTGGGGGGAATAGCTTGGGGGAGGCCTCCAAGTTGCATGCCCCTTGCAACCTAGGTTGGCAACAAAGGCCAGTACTCTTTTTTTCTTTCTTTTTTTCCTTTTTTCTTTTTTTGTGCAACACCCCACCCCCCTTTGCAACAACCCCCACCATCTTTTGCAACAACCCCCACCCCCTTTGCAACATTACATAATAACCTGCAACATTCTTGCACTCTCCCCTTTTGCGGCTATACTACTAACGTGGAAGCTTTTCATAATGTCCTAAATAAAGCAGTAAGTAATTCCCACCCTAACATCTGGAAGTTAAGTGACGCACTTAAACGTGAAGAATGCTTGGCCAAAGCTAAGCGCGTTCAATTTGAACGAGGGGATTCACTTCCTACGCAAAAAAAATAGGACTTAAATTCAAGAGTCAAGAATATCGTAGAAAAGTATGGTGCTGCAAATGATAAAATGACCTATTTAAGATATATTGCCTATAATATGCATATTTTTTAAAACAAAGTTTTTCAAATTTTTTAATAATTTTAATAAATTACTACTTCCTTTTAATTTATAAATTTTTATTTGAATAGGATAAAATAAATTTTTCAATTATGTATTTTTTCTATTTATCATACTATAATACTTTTCAGATAGTTCTATACAAAAACAAAATATATTGTATTATCAGAATGGCAATTTTCCGCATGGCAATTTTCTCCTCGGGAATTTCCCTACATGGGCAATTTTCCCATGGGCAATTTTCTCACATGGGCAGTTTTCCCATGGGCGATCTTCCCAGTGGCAATTTTCCCAGTGGCAATCTTCCTAGAGCCGATGTAGGCCTACCTCAGGCCTCAGTTGCATAAAATTAAGATAAAAAACAAAAGGGGCACTATTTATGGTCTTCCTTCTAAACCTTGCACCATTGCACGCTGCAACAGTCTTGTATCTAAACAACCAAACTGAATTGCAAGAGAGCTCTCTATAAGACCACGCCCTGTAAGTCCCGCATTCAACAAACGAGTAGAAGGACGCGCAGCGCCCCCAAAAAAATGATGCCACAAGAGTGCCCAAACAATGATGCCACAAGAGCCCAAAAATGCTAGCTCTAAAGTTAGTGAATTTTTTCACTAACCTTACAATTATGAGATGGATATATGTATACACACCTTAACTTACTATATACAAGCAATGCTGCATCAATCAGCTTAGTCATCATATCGCCTTGGGACGACAATGGCTCTTCCTCTTCTAGATTTTCTAACACTCCCCACCGAAGAGCATTGTTGTCATTACCTTGTGCAAATTTAGCCAAGCCTTCTGCATGAGGCTGTAACTCAAATGTTTCATCTTGAATATCTGTGTTTTTGCTGATTTCTAAAGCACAGAGTTTTTGTATAGGTCTCTTTAATTTTCCTCCTGAAGTCTTTACCAGTGCAGACCTAACTAAATTGTATTTGCTAACAGACAACTCTTCAATTATGCCAAGCTTCCAGCATTGCCTTGGTCTTTCATCCCCAATCATTACACTTCTCCCACCTTGATACAATTTGCATTGGAGCCCTGTACAATTGTACACACGTACCAAAAATAATACAGATAGCAAAGAAGAATTCTATATACAATAAAATACGCAGCACATGTTTAATATATATATATACGCATCAATAATGGAAATACATGGATTAAGGACGGTTTCTACCACCCTTAAATAATATATACACACACACACACACACATACAGTATATATAATATATATATATATATAATATATATATATATATATATATATATAATAATGCAGTTAGTACAGGAGATTTCTATATACATCAAAATACACTCGAACGGTCCCGGCGTAATTTCCTCAAATTTCCCTTGCGCTCGCGAAGGTATCGTAATTACAAACAATTTGAAGGTTCTATCCTTAAATGCTTATAGCCTACGAAATATAATAAACGAATTTTTTTCTTTAATTGCTTGTAAAGGCTATGATTTAATTACGATAAATGAATCGTGGCTTAGCACTGAAACACGTGACTTTGTAGGGGAGTATCAAATTAGAGGTTATAGACTTTTTCTTAAAAACAGAATAGGTAGGCGAGGAGGCGGTGTTATGTTGTATATCAAAGATAATATTGCGAACGTTAAGAAGTAAAGCACACAATTCCAGAACTGATAGATTCGACTATAACAGAACTTAAATTGAACGATTTCAAACTTGTTGCTGCAGTTATATATAGGCCCCCTAATCAAACAGCTGATACGGACGAAGCGTTATATCGTGAACTAAAGAGAATAATAGGTAGTGAGCAGGCCTTAGTTATGGGTGACTTTAATTACGCCAACGTGAATTACGATACAATGCAGGGAGACGCGGAAGGCAATCGTTTAGGTAATTTTCTCGAGGATAGCTTTCGTATTCAAAAGGTTGGGGAACCTACGAGGTTGGACAGTATTTTAGATTTAGTAATAACTACGGATGATAGGCTAATCACGGATCTTCAATAGGACCGTTAAACAATAGCGATCACAATATGGTAGAGTTTGTCCTCTCAGTAAGTCACTCGAAGCCAGCTAACTCGACTAAAATTCTTAACTTCCAGCACGCAGACTTTTGTAAATTTCGAAATGAATTGTCACACGTCAATTGGGAAAACGTAATGGGGATCTCCAACGCAAAAGTAATGTGGGAATCGTTTGAAACAGGATTTAGGACTCGAAATGAAGAATGTGTACCGTACAAGATTAAGCGTGCGAAAGTAAACAACAAGCCCTTCTGGTTTACTTCTAGAGTAGGAGATATTATAAAGAGTAGAGATAGGGCTTATAGGCTACATAAGTGCGATAAAGACAATTTGGGGTTACGAAACAAGTACATATCTCTAAGGTGTGAAGCGTAAAGTGTAATAAAAAATTCCAAGCGTTAATTTGAAATCTCCATAGCTCGCGACGGCAGACGGCAAAGAAAACCTCAAGCGATTCTTTCAATACGTCAACAATAGGAATCCAGTAAAAAGTGTCTTGGGGCCGTTGAAAAATTTTAACGAAGAGGTAGTTTCTGAAAAAAGCAAATATCTATCTTGCTAAACGAATTTTTTACGTCAGTTTTTACTATAGAAGATGTAACGAATATCCCTACGGTCATAGACATAATACCTTTTGATAATGGTGATACTTTGGACAATGTTGTGGTTAGTGAAAGGGAGGTAATGCGCTACATTGATAAAATGAAAATGCGTAACTCACTGGGGCCGGATTACATATATCCCATACAACTAAAAGAATTAAAAGAAAGCATTGTTGTGCCGCTAACAAAGATTTTTAATGCGTCTATTTCTGAGGGGTGCGTACCACATAATTTCAAGTTAGCAAATGTAACACCTATCTTTAAGAAAGGCGATAAAGGTGCGGCGGGAAATTATAGGCCAATCAGTTTAACGTCTGTTGTAGGTAAGCTACTGGAGTCAATAATTAGGGATCGTATAGTTGAACACTTAGAATTGCATAATTTGGTTAGAAATACGTAGCACGGTTTTAGGCGAAACAAATCTTGCTTAACTAATCTTTTAGAATTTTTTCAAAGCGTGGTTGAAGTTTACGATAGTCATCGGGCGGTTGATGTAGTGTATTTAGATTTTCATAAAGCGTTTGACACCGTACCGCACAAAAGACTCATTGAAAAAACTAAGGCTCATGCAATCAGGGGTGTAGTAATAAATTGGATAGAAGAGTGGTTGCGAAATAGGAAACAGAGGGTGGTCGTTGATGGAGCGGAGTCGTCTTGGGCTAATGTAGCGAACGGCGTTCCTCAAAATTTGCAGACGACACGAAGTTGGGTGGTAGGGCGATTAATGACGAAGATACAGGTAAAATCCAGGAAGATCTGAATAAAATCGTTGATTGGTCAGTCACATGGCAAATGGGATTTAACGTCGATAAGTGCAAAATTTTACATATAGGTTCGCGTAACGGTAATTTTATGTATAGTATGTCAGGGGAGAAGTTGGCAAGCGTAGAGCAGGAAACAAATTTAGGAGTTATAGTCACGGGTGATTTAAAAATAGCGAAACAAAGTACAGCCGCGGTCAATAAAGCGAACAAAGTGCTAGGTTTTATAGCTCGGAATTTTGAGTACAAATCGCGTGATATTATTGTTCCTCTTTATAAATCATTAGTTAGACCCCATTTGGAGTACGCGATCCAATTTTGGAATCCTATATGCGAAAAGATATAGACAAAATCGAAAGAGTTCAAAGACGAGGAACTAAGATGATTCGGTCGCTTAGGTCGAAGTCGTACGAGGATAGGCTTAATGAGTTAAAATTGAATACACTCGAGACTAGGAGGTTAAGGGGTGATCTAATCCAGGTTTTTAAAATTATGAATGGGTTCGATAACGTAGATAGCGATAGCTTTTTCGAAATATCTCAATATAATAGGATTAGAAATAACGGGTGTAAGTTGACAAGTAGAAGGTTCGAGACAGCAGCTGCCAAAAACTTTTTTACGCACAGAATAGTAAATAGGTGGAATAGTTTGCCGGTAGAAATTATTGGTAGCACGTCTATAAACATGTTTAAAAATCGATCAGATGCATATGTTGATAGATTGGGTATAATTTAAGGGGTGGCCGGTATATTCCCCCACGGTATATTCCACCACGGTAAATTCCACCAGGTAAATTCCACCAATGGTAAATTCCACCAAAGTAAATTCCACCAGGTAAATTCCACCAATGGTAAATTCCACCCCAAATTATTTAAAATAAAATATGATTTAAATAAGTAAAATGTAAATATTTTATTCATATGGGTACAAATAGAAGAATACAACGAATATTACAATAATTTATGGTGCTCTTCCAATATGTGCTCTACCGCGAAATTTACATTCCAATACGTGATCTACCTTAGATTATTCGGATTAGCAGCAGGTACGTTAGTTAGCCTTATAAGGCTAACTAACGAAAATATCACGACTTAACCTAACCAATCGTCAAGGGCGTATAGTTGACCTAACGATTGGTTAGGTTAAGTCATGATATTTTCGTTAGTGCTAATCCGAATAATCTAAGGTAATATTTACATTTTACTTATTTAAATCATATTTAAGTAATGTAAGTAAAATGTAAATATTACCTTAGATTATTCGGATTAGCACTAACGAAAATATCATGACTTAACCTAACCAATCGTTAGGTCAACTATACGCCCTTGACGATTGGTTAGGTTAAGTCGTGATATTTTCGTTAGTTAGCCTTATAAGGCTAACTAACGTACCTGCTGCTAATCCGAATAATCTAAGGTAGATCACGTATTGGAATGTAAATTTCGCGGTAGAGCACATATTGGAAGAGCATCATAAATTATTGTAATATTCGTTGTATTCTTCTATTTGTACCCATATGAATAAAATATTTACATTTTACTGATTTACATCATATTTTATTTTAAATAATTTGGGGTGGAATTTACCTGGTGGAATTTACCATTGGTGGAATTTACCTGGTGGAATTTACTTTGGTGGAATTTACCATTGGTGGAATTTACCTGGTGGAATTTACCGTGGTGGAATTTTCCGCGGTGGAATTTACCTAGAACCAATTTAAGGTAGTAAAAGTAAGGCCTTGTGGTTCGGAACCCACGTAAAGTTGTAGGTCCTCTCCGCCACCATGGAGGACATCCACAATACACAATTACGAATACAGTTAGGTAGACCAGCCATGAGTGGTCTTTGTTGGTCTGAAACATTATAACATTATGACATTATTATGAAATGAAATGAAAATGAAAATGAAAATGAAAATGAAAAGGTTTATTGGCAGACTATAGTCCATATGACAAATATTATTAATACAATGACAGTTCATACACTAAGGATAGAAATATATACAATTGATTAGAAATAATACTGCACTGTCGAAGTTAAGTGGAGCTACAGACAGACGTTTTCGTACCAAGAAGTCCATAGCTTTGAGGATAAATGGCAGGACTCATGGATAGCTTGGATGATCGGGTTGGTTGACTTTTTAATTCTTTGCATTAGACTGTGTTGAGCACGTCTTGTTACCTCCGGGAAGCTCGGAACATTGCGGGTAGCAAACATTTGCGAAGCTGTGCATCTCGGGGGTAATTTATGTAAGAGTCTAAAAGACCTGCTGTACAGCAAATTTAGGGTTCTGCCAGAACCTTTTTTATAATTCACCCAGAGTTGCTGACCGTATATATTACTGCAGAAAGTACGAAAGAGTGTGTCTTTAGCTTCACTTGTACAGAAACGAAAGTTCCTTATGGTTATATTCGCTTTAGCACACAGGCTTCGAGATTGTTTTCTTATATCCGAGTCATCACTCAAGGAGCTGGTAATAGTTTGACCCAAATACTTAAACTCTTGTACTTCCTCAATTACTTCACCATTCATTTTAAACCTTATATCAACTGGCTGATTACAGCTTTTAGGATGAAATTGCATAACCTTAGTTTTTGTAACATTAAAAAGAATATCATGTTTCTGAGAATACACTTCGCAGACATTTAGTAGCCGATCCAGACCTTTAACAGAGGGACTTATTAACACCATATCATCGGCATAAACTAAGTTATTTATCCTTGTGTTATCTATACAACATCCTACTGTTGCCTCATTAAGTGAAGCAATTAATCCGTCAATATACACATTAAACAGCATAGGGGAGAGCAAGGAGCCTTGTCTCACCCCGCAAGAGGAGCTAAAACACTCGGATAGTACGTTGCCCACCTAACAGTGAAAGATTGGTGGAATACCAAAATTTCAATAAATTTAATATGTACATGGGAACCTTCCTGTCTTCTAGTTTTTCAAATAAAATATTGTGGTTCACCCTATCATATGCCTTACTTATATCAAGGAAACAGCTATAAATGGTTGAATTACTGTCAATGTATTTAGATATTGTTTCTTTAAGTACATAGATACACAGGTCAGTTGAGTGGGACCTTTTAAAGCCAAACTGATTAGGAGATGTCCATAGGAAATCATTTAATCGGAGTAACAAGAGTTTTTCTAGTAGTTTCGAGAAGCAGGAAGCGACAGCAATAGGCCTGTAATTATTGCTGGACAGAATGTCTCCATACTTATTTTGACCAGGGCAAGATATATACCCTCATGAACTCTGCAGGGATATAGCTATGAGCAAGCATGGCTGATAGGAGCAATGATATATGCAGACATACTACGTCATTTGCATATTTTAAGTGCTCATTCGATAAGTCATCTACTCCTGACGCAGAACCAGTCTTTAACTCTTTAATTAACCTCTTTACTACAGAAAATGATATCAAAATATTTTCCCTTGTCCCTCCCACAATCGTTTCGCTGCAATCTATCTTAAGATTATCCCTACTCACACTATTAAGAATGTTAGAGTAGTGGTTTTTCCACAGCTTTGCAATTTCATCCTCCCCCGACACCCCATCGATTGTCGGAGGGAGGACATTTTTGACACCCGTTTGATTCTTAACAAATTTCCAAATTTGTTATTATCGTTATTTATGCGAGCTTCACACGCTTTTGATGCTCGAATAGACTCTTCTTCCTGTTTACATCGCCTTATGGCCGACTTATACTGACCCCGACTTCTACACATATTTATGTATACTGGTCCTAATCTGGGTCTACCATGAAAGCACCACAAATCGTAGGCGTCTTTCGATTCCTTCTTCAGGGTGGGCAATAAAATCATTCCATCCAGGAATAACCTTAGTATGATAGCTGTAAGATTTAATCAAGGGGCTTCCTGCTTCTCTTAACAGGCATATTATCTTACTATAATACCTATCTATGAGTTTACAGTGAGAATCATTTGAGCAAGGATTATTACAGCCAAGGTGCAAAATTTCTAAATTAAATTATATATAATATACTGTATATAATATATATATATATATATATATATATATATGTTAAACACAGACCGTGCATGGAACAAGGAACTCTTCTGGGAAAATTAAATCCACTATAGTTCGAATAAGTAATGGTAAATGACAAATAGCATAGTTTTTCTTTTTCATGATTTTAGCCCGACGTGGGCAACGGGTCTCTCGCAAAGAGGTCCCATAAATATAGCTTCCCTCACCAGCTGTCTGCAAAGTAGACAGGATCCAGCTTTGGGACATGGATCTAGGGTTTAAAGCAAGCCTAGTCCCACTACATTCAGAACCTCTATATAAGTAAAAGACTCGTTGCATTCACGTCGGATTGAATAAATCAAAGAAAAAGGGGTAATTATTGTATTTTTAGCCAAAAAAACAAAACTTAAACCTCAACCCGGACATTGAGCGTCCACTTTTCAAGGCACGTAACACGTCCGTTGCCCACGTCGGGCTAGCATCATGAAAAAGAAAAACTATGGTATTTGTCATTTACCATTACTTATTCGGACTATAGTGGATTTAATTTTCCCAGAAGAGTTCCTTGTTCCATGCACGTCTGTGTTAACATATATATATATATATAAAATAATAAATATATATATATATATATGATAAAAAACCACGAAGGAAAGGAAACACAGAATGGTGGTCAAGCGCTTTCGTCTAATGACATTCTCAGGAACACTGAAGTAAATAAAGAGTTCGAGACTATATATAAGTCACAAAAAAAATATATATAATAACTATAGAAATAAAAATTGTGGGAGAAGCATACAAATTTGTAAGAAAACTACCAATTTCAACACGTTGCCCTTCTTGTCTAAATCCGTTCTGAACGAATTCAAAACAACAGGATCAAGTGGATTATTTACAACCAATTTTATAGATAATGCCTGAATTATATATAGGTCACAAAAACAATTAAAAAAAAAATAAAAAAAATAAAATGAAAAATAAAAATTGTAAGAGGAGCATACAAATTTATAAGGGAAAACTACCAAAGTTTTAGAAATTTGCCCTTCTTGTCTAAATCCGTTATGAACGAATTCAAAACAACAGAATCAAGTGGAAAAAGACTCTGGCTCATGTTAAAGTTATTTATAAGTTGAATAATAGCAGACTCAAGAATATTTCTATTAACAATGTTGCTTGAGTGAAACAAAACTGAAGCATTATTCCAATCAATACAGTGGGATAACTCTGAAAAATGGACAAAAAGGGCACTGGGCGACTGTCCCGTTCTAACGGAATATTGACGCTGTTTTACACGCGTGTGCAAATCCTTTCCCGTCTGACCAATGTAAAAGGAATCACATTGTTTACAACCAATTTTATAGATAATATCTGAATTATTGGTAGGGCTATTTTTAACTATGATATTTTTCACAATATTGTTATATGAAAATACTACATTAATGTGAAAATACTACCCACAAACGTGGCAACCCTATGCGCCCTATTATTAGCTCTGTGGGCTCTATAAACCCTCCAAATGGCTTGTCAAAGTCTTGTCCCCCATTCTCGGAACTATCTCTGATTCACATGTAAAAAATTCCATGGATCTTACTGAAAAATTAAATAATGTACGCACTGAAACCAACGATAGATTGATCAATTTTAACGTTTGTTCATTGTTTACAAAAGTGCCGATTGACGATATGCTTGACTTTCTCTCCCGAGAATTACATAAGTGCGATCTGCCACTACCTGCACACATCGTTTTGGAACTCATTAAACTTTGCATCAAAGACTGTAAATTCACTTTCAATAGCGAGTTTTATCAACAGGTTTTTGGGATGGCCATGGGTAATCCCTTGTCGCCCCTCCTCTCCAATATTTATATGGATTTTTTCGAAATTACTTACATTCCGCGAATACTGGGGGTTGGCATCCCATGGTTGCGGTACTTCGACGATATTTTGTGTATCTGGCCTAACAAGCGTGACCTGGATGACTTCCTCCTTCAGTTAAATGATCAAGTCCTCTCCATTAAGTTTACCTTAGAAGTGGAACAAGACAACTCAATTCCGTTTTTGGATGTGCGTGTACATAGGGAAAGCCCAGGTTTTAAGTTTAGTATCTATCGGAAAAAAACAAACAATTTGTCCTACGTACACTTTTACTCTGGACATGACACTCCTATTAAGGCCATATTTTCTTCAATGTTTCTCCGCGCTCTTAAGATCGCCAGTCCGGAATACATCGATGCCGAATTTGAAAAAATCACCGGTATTGGAAGTGATTTGTGCTACCCACCTGCGTTTATGGAATCTTGTCTTAACAAGGCGAAACGAACCTTCTATCGCGTGAATAATAACACTCGCACTTTGCCAAAGAATATTTTAGTACTTCCATTTTTCCCAGGCTTTTTAGGCATTGGTAATGTAGTATTTTCATATAACAATATTGTGAAAAATATCATAGTAAAAAATAGCCCTACCAATAATTCAGGTATTATCTATAAAATTGGTTGTAAACAATGTGATTCCTTTTACAGTGGTCAGACGAGAAAGGATTTGCACATGCGTGTAAAACAGCATCAATATTCCGTTAGAACGGGACAGTCGTTCTGTGCCCTTTTTGTCCATTTGTCAGAGTTATCCCACTGTATTGATTGGAATAATGCTTCAGTTTTGTTTCACTCTAGCAACATTGTTAATAGAAATATTCTTGAGTCTGCTATTATTCAACTTATAAATAACTTTAACATGAGCCAGGGTCTTTTTCCACTTGATCCTGTTGTTTTGAATTCGTTCATAACGGATTTAGACAAGAAGGGCAAAGTGCTAAAATTGGTAGTTTTCCTTACAAATTTGTATGCTCCCCCGCAATTTTATTTCTATATTTATTATATATATATATATATATATATATATATATATATATATATATATATATATAATTTTTGTGACCTATATATAGTCTCGAACTCTTTATTTACTTCAGTGTTTCTGAGGATGTCATTAGACGAAAGCGCTTGAGTACCATTCTGTTTCCTTTCCTTCGTGTTTTTTCATCATAAATATTTTTCACGTGTTACTTTCATGAAATAATTTTCATATATATATTATATATATATATATATATATATATATTCACCAACAACAATAGTATCAAATCTTACCTCAACCATAAAGAAAAAACACCCCAGCCACTTGCTTCGTCCACTATCTACGCTTTTAATTGTGTTCGCTGCAAAGCGAACTATATTGGCAGTGACATCCGCCAATATCAAACAAGAGTGGACGAGCATCGTGGGATTTCTACAAGAACTTCACAGCCCTTGAACAAACCCTCCAAATCTGCAATAAGGGATCACTGCCACCTCCACAACCACCCGTTACTTTCCTCCAATTTCAAAATCATTAACTCAGCCAACCAACAAATCGACCTCCGCATACTTGAGTCCCTTTACATCCTCAGTATCCAGCCAACCCTCAATGATTACAGTTCCGCTTTCAATTTAAACATTGCCAAATAAACTTTCAAAAGAAATCCACCATCACTCCGCCCGGCTCCATCGTCCCAATGGAATTCTTTCAACAGGCAACCATTCCCAATCTTCTCTATAATTAGTCTCATTACAATCTGGTAAGAAACTTTACAATTCCGTTCCTCCTAAACCACTTTTATATTTTGTACTTATTATCCATACTTTTATACTTTAAATCATTTAACTTTTAATCTTTTAATTTAATACACATTGTAACTTGCTTTTGATTCTCGCTAATTGTTGCGCCATTTTAATTTGTTGTTCGTTTCTATTTACTATACTTATTTATTTTTACTTGTTTTTAAAATTTTTAGCACTGATGATGGAAATTGAATTTTTCCGAAACGTCTGTTAATAAACATGTACCATCTTTTCGTCCTCCTATTCCTTGCTAAGCTACGCTTCCCTAAGAACAAACCATTCAACCAAGTTATATATACACATACACACACACGTCAAAAGTGGAAATACATGGTTTAAGTTCTACCATGCTTAAATAAAATAGTAAACTCGCACGTGATCAGGTCCACACTTACGCCCTCATTGCTCTGTACTACACAATAAATGCGATTTAGCATTAATTCACCACTCAAAGTATGTGGGTATCTATATTCAGTATAAAGGGCTTTCAACTCGTTTAGTACTATTTTTGTACCCACTTTACAATTCTTTCAACGCTGACCTTTTCAACTGTAAATTCTTCTTCACAACTCATATCGACAATTGGAGTATGTTTCTAAATTGTGCCGACAACTGTGTCTTATATATAGAAATAATTCTTCAGGGTGAACAGTGAAGGTGAGTTCAGCCCTGTACCGTTCTAGCCCTTTCTACCAAAGTTCATGATATTTTGAGGAGTCTGCACCTTCTAAATTCGCAGCCAGTTCCAAACCATTCTCGCCTTGTTCGGCCCACCACTTGGTAAAATCATCGAGCAGTATGGTGTACGCGTATTCAGGCACCGTGTCAAAATAACGCATCTCAGCAGCACGGACGTCTAACATAGAGTTCAGTTTACGGAACCCGACGAATTCAAACATTCTGTCGAGAATGAAACGGCTTCGTTTGGGGATAAGGGTGTTATTGGCCAGCATTCTTCCACATCAACCGTATATCAACGCAGGGATGTTTTGTATCACGATTTATAGATAGCGTACAAATAATGACGTATGAGTGTGAGTAGTATAGCCGAAAAAAGGTAGACTGCAGGAATGTTGCAAGAGATAATGATCAAATGTTGCAAAGGGGGTGGGGTGTTACAAAGGGGGTGGGGGTATGCAACAAATAAATGTTGCAAAAGGGGTAGGGTGTTGCAAAGGGGGGGGATGCTGCAGGTGCAACAAGGGGTCATGAAACTTGGAGGCGGCGTTATCCCACAAGAGAAAGAGAGGAGAAGGAGAGAAAGGAAGAGAGGTGTTCACCTGGCAGGAGCCAAGTGCATAATAAGACTTCAGCCGAGTGGGCGGTCTTATAGACTCCTAATCAGCCAGTTGGCTGAATCAGCCAGTTGGCTTAGAAGGAGCCAAGGGGGGAGGGGTACACCTGAAGGGGGAGAGGCGAGGGATCTTCGGGGGGAGAAGGAAGGATGACCTCCCCCCAAAGGGGTTGCCTTAGCCTAAGAGTGAAAGGATAGACGGAGGAGGACTTTGGGGAGACAAGGTGGGAGGTCCTAACTCCCCAAAGGGAAACTAAGCTAAGTCTTAACCTAAGAAGGGAAGGAGAGAGTTTTTTATTCGCCGAATTTCGCATCAAACTGCCAGCTCCGAGCCAAGCGTGTCTATATAGATGAGGTTGAGTTTGCCAGATACCATTTTAATTGTACAGGTATACATTATAGGGTGAGTTGCTAGATACCATTTTAATTCGTTACCAAAGCATACAGACTTAAAATCGAAATTGACAATAAGAAAATGATTATTAATTAAATAATAGAATTTGCCTTCTACTGCACAAAAATAATATAATACGTACAATCGCCAAAATAATAGGTCAACGAAATATACACACACAATTGAACAACTTTCTCCCTACCGATATTATATATAATATATATATATATATATATATATATATAGAAAGAATCATATTAACTGTGTCTATTTAATTTTGTCATTCCTTATAGAAAGAATCATTTAACGGTCTATTTAAATTTTGTCATTCCTGATATATATTTTTTCTTTTTCATTTGCTTCGTCTATCTCTCTCGTCTTGCGCGGAATATCTCCTATACAAGCGTCGTTTCTTCACGTTATTTATGCTGCGTGTTCTTTGCAGTTGAATGTATATAATGTTACGGCATGCGGGAGGTGCCCCCTTGGGGCATTGGTTTCTGCGAGTATGTAGAAAAATTACGGCATTTGGAGAGTGAGGCCATGGTGTAATGGTATCGCATCTGACCGGAAATCGGAAGATCCGGGTTCGATTCCCGGGTGGTTACCTCATTTTTCATTGTTTCGTTCTCTCTCTCTCGTCTTGCGCGGAATATCTCCTATACAAGCGTCGTTCTTTACGTTATTTATACTGCGTGTTCTTTGCAGTTGAATGTGTGTATATATATATATATATATAAATATATATATATATATATAAACGGATTTTCACCTAAGTGAATTGTCAAAAGTATATTAATTTAAAGCAAATGAATTTTCTCCTTTTAAGAGAATCAATTATTAAAAAAAATATTAACAATATAAGATACTTAAACGGCGTTTTATTTACCTTCTTTCAGTTATTAAAACGAAGCCAAAATATTAACACTTAGAACATTGCGTTCAGACGAGTAGGAAATTGAACCAGGAACGAATCACACCTGTTTACCCGAGGCCTTTGAAAGGAATCTGGTCAACTTGCTCTCTCTGTCTCGGGAATCCTTCGCTTGACTCCTTCAATTTGGTCCCTTGTTACTAATGTATATAAAATTATATTTTATTAAATGCACTGATTATATGTCTTTACTTGAAAATTTTTATGGCAGCATCTTCTTAGATAATATCTCTGTTATTATTACACATTTTTCAAAATTAACACACACACACACACACCACACACACACACACACACACACACAATTATATTAAATAATAAACAGCAAAAGAAATAAACACATTAACTGTGTCTAATTTCTTTTGGCAAACATTTATGTTTCAAAAAGAGAAAAAAAAAATATTACGCACTTTTCATATCATTTCATTTTCATGTCGTTTCACTTCATTTCACTAATCTCATATCATTTCACTCATCTCATTTACTTTCAGCTTCTCTGAAAAAAAAAGAAAACGAAATATGAGTAGACGCGTCTCACGCTAACCACAAAGTAACCGCGAGCTTACCTTTCTTCCACTCAGCACGAGAAAACCTCGCTTCACTCCAAATGTTAAAAATATTATTGTTATTACTTCTCCAATGAAATACACACTTCACTCTCGAAGCGAATGTCTTCCTCGTAAATAAAAAACGTTTTATATTTTAACAACTTAGTTATCAAAATCATAAGTATCAGAAATCAACAAAAATTTTTCAAAATTAATACGCATGTACTCTGAAAGTACTTCATTTACACCATGCGTACACTTATCTCGTGTACACAGTTAGTGGGAAATAAAACGTACCAATGAAACTATAGACTCATTTTAAATACAGAATTCATTCACACCAGGCGTACACCTATCTCGTGTATATATATATATATATATATATTATATATATATATGGAGAGAGAGAGAGAGAGAGAGAGAGTTTTGTTCATTCTTTTTTTTTTAAATAAATAAAGGAATGATATATTAATATATATATATTATATATATAATATCTATATATATATATATATATATAGGGTGGTACAAATTACAGTAGTAATAATAATAATTAACTCCTTTTCGCCGAATTGGAAAGATTAAGCTTTTCACCTCGCATTAGACCTACAGTTTAACGTGGAAGCCGAATCAGATATACATCTCGTCAAGGAATCATTGCTCACTCTTTCACATCATTAGTTCAGCATTTAAAATAACAGGATCATTTGATTATTGATCCGGGGATAGTATGTCTTCAAAATGTGATATGTACAATATAAATTTTTCTCTTTAGTAATAATAATAATAATTAACTCTTTTTCGCCGAATTGGAAAGATTAAGCTTTTCACTCCGGCCTTAGACCTACAGTTTAACGTGGAATCCGAATCAGAAATACATCTCGTCACGGAATCATTGCTCACTCTTTCACATCATAAGTTCAGCATTTAAAATAACAGGATCATTTGATTATTGATCCGGATTTAAAATAACAGGATCATTTGATTATTCATCCGGGCATAGTATGGCTGCAAAATGTGATATGTACAAAAACAATGTAGATTTTTCTCTTTAGTAATAATAATAATAACTAGCTCTTCCCCGAATTGTAACAATGATTAAGCTTTTCACTCCGCCTTAGACCCACAGTTTAACGTGGAAACCGAATACTCTTTTATTTTTTTAAAATATAATTAAAGGAATGGATATATTTATAATTTCTTTATTATAAAAACCTCTCGATTACATTAGTGATTATTGAACCGGGAATAGTGGGGGGAAAACCAAGTACTGTCGCAAATATTGACATGATAAAGACAGCAAGGGGTAATACTAGCATTAAATCTACTGGAGGAAATATAAAGAAGCCATTAGTCGTCCAAAGCATGGACACGTTATAGCGGTGTTACGATTGGTACACAAACTTATCATAGCTCCACCCAGCTACACTGACAACCAATCACTACGAACATCAGCTCTTGATCTTTTGGGGCGGAGCTTGGCGATTGTACATATAAAAGGAAATATTTTAATTTCATCGAGATAATTAAAGCTCATATAGAGGACCTGCATTGTCTATAAGATCTGTGGCACGTGGAACAGGCAGTCTTCAGAAGATGTGTGTGTGTGTGTGTTCACACGCGCGCGCACACACACACACACACACATACACTATATATATATATATATATATATATATATATATATATACATATATATAGGGTGATATGCACAAAGACAAATTTTTCTATGTAGTAATAATAATAATAATTAACTCCCAGAATTTTCCAAAATTGCTGTGAAAGTGTAATGAAAAAGAACAGCTTCAGAGTTCATTCACACCATGCGTACACTTATCTCGTGTACTCAGTGTACACCTCCCTCATTGTGCCTGACAACACGGAAGCTCTTTCCAAAATTGTTGTGAAAGTGTAATGAAAAAGAATAGCTTCAGAGTTCATTCACACCATGCGTACACTTATCTCGTGTACGCTGTGTAAACCTTGCACATTGTGTCCGACACACTATTTTTCTTCTACGCTAGAGAATACACATCTGAAATCGAAGGCTTGTACCGCTCAACTGAGTACGCAGGCGTAGATATATTCCCAGGTAGTAGCAGGAGTCACTTTCTTATGCGTAAATGGCTTGTTCAGGTTGAGTTGTCAGATACCACTTTTCATTTTAATTGTTCAGGTATACATTATTATGGAGAGTTGTCAGATACCACTTTTTATTTTAATTGTTAAGGTATACATTATTATGGAGAGTTGCCAGATACCATTTTAATTGTTCAGGTATACATTATTAGGTTGCCAGATTGTACCATTTATTTAGTTAATTCTTAAAAGTTGGCTTAGAATTCCGCTAGTAGGTTTAGAAGACGTAACATGCCATTTGGTATAATTGTTTACAACCAAAAGAATTAAACAAAACAACATTGCATCATTCTGTTTATTATAAATATATAGAAAATAAATATACATTTGAATGATCAATTAAAAATAATAGTTTAAGAAATATGAACGACGAATATGCATATAATCCAAAAATATATCCTTCAATATAACAGTACAGGAGAAATATATATATACATATTATATATATATATATATATATATATACACGCAATTATGGAGATATATAGAAAATAAATATACATTGGAATGATCAAAAATAAGAAATGAGAAATAATATAACCATCAACATAGTAGAAATATATACACACAACTAAATAAATAAATACATACACTTTATCTTCTACCGCGAAAAATAAGAAATCGTATAGCCATCAATATAGCAGAAATATATACACACACATACACACACAAAAATATGTTAAATATATAAATACATTTCACTTTTTTTTCAAAATACTAAACTCGCACTTAACCGAGTCTACAATTATATCATTATTGCTCTGCATTACGCAGTATACGCGGTTTAATAATATTTCACCGCTTAAAGTATAGGGAAACCTGTACTCGATATGAAGGGCTTTCATATCGTTCAGTACTATTTTTGTTCCCACTTTACAACCGGTTGGTAAGTTATCTTTAAATACGTCTAGAATACAATTAAAAGCACGCACAAAGAGTTCATCGTTAACCACATTATTAAACACAAGTTTATAAACACGCCTTTCCAATCGAGGGTTTATTTCTACCGACCCGAGCTTTTCAATCGTGAACTCTTCTTCACTCAACATAACGGCAATTGAAATAATCTTCTAAATCGTTACGACAACTGCTCGTTATATAAATATCGGTTTTAATGTTTTAACACTCCCTGAATACGCACCAGACAGTTCCCGTCAGGGTAAATTTCATGAACTAGGCACATTTTATAACGGTTTTATTGTTTTACCACTCACCATTTCCACAAACTAAACGTCTTCACGCTCCGGTGCACTATTTGAGAGAAACATATGACCATATTTTTCCTTTTTATTTGACAGACGATACTCCTCTCTAAAGTCTGCTAAAATCTCACGCAGGGCACTACCCACAACCTCACTACGAACCTCAACATGATATACATTAATATAGTGATAAAAATACTTAAGATTGTCCATGATGACGACATTTACATTTTCAACCGAAGTGTACGAGTGCTCGGTATGGTGTAACATGATATAATACCGCTTGTCACACAACTCATCCACAAGACTCACTATCCATATCTGCTGCTTCTCTTCTGCACGCGTTGTTTCTTTAACTTCACGGTATATGTGAGACTTTATAAAGCTTAGCTCTACAGCATACTTCAATACATCGTCTGTGCAACGAAAGCCTACAACGCTCTCACCAGAATAACCATAGAGTATTTGTACATCTTGCTCCTTCGCACGATCCAATGCGGATTTTAGAATTTTTAAATTTGTCCGTTATACTACTTTCGTCTTTAGTTTGATAATAGTGCTCACAAACAACAGTAACCTAATTTTTTAAAGAGTGCATTCTATTAAATACTTTTAGCCTATGTTCACGAATTAATACCGGTTTTAAAATAGATTCAGTTTCCTCAATTCGTCTCTGAAATCTTAATCTGTCCCGAGCGCACTCTTCCCATTGTCCCCTTCTACAGCAATCAGCAACGGGGTAAGTTAGAACGTTGTCACAGAATTGTACTTTTGGGGGGTTTGGTGCAACCCAAACGTTTCCAATTTCATCATTCCATCTTTGGTTCATGAATTTTAACTCTTCTGCAATTTTGTCAACGCTGCGTCTATCATCACTTCCAAAGTCACTTTTATCAGTGCAAACAATGTTATGATTAGTCTCGGGATTTTTTAGGCAATTTTTTCTTTGTGCTGACAATGAACTGGATTTAAATGATGATGGCACACGGATCTGTTCCGATACTTCTGAATTATTCATATTTGATGGTTATATACGAGAGAATATACGACTATCAAATAAAATGGTAAATGAAGCAGTTGACGCTAAATCTATTTATTTGCTAAAGGAGGCCATACTATTATATATATATATATATCCGTGATGTCGATGATGAGGTGCTGTACCTCATCGTCATTCATATAAATATATAATTAGTTTATATAATACGCAACCTTAAATACAATTTCTTTTATCACGTAGTGAGTTAGACTGTGCATGAATGAGTACGTACAAACTATAGGGTGTCCCATAAGTCCGGCATCATAAGAAAAATAATAAAAAAAGGCAAAACAAAAGCTTTTATTTACAGAACGTGCTCAATATGTCCACCATTGTTTTCAATACACAAATTCAGACGTGATATCCAGTCAGCAGGCACACGGTGAATGATGTCAGGAGTAATGGTGTTACATGCCCCAATAATGCGGTGCCGCAAATGTTCAACACTCCTAATTTTCTCTGCGTATACCAGCGCTTTCAAGTGGCCCCAGAGATGAAAATCTAGTGGCGTGAGATCCGAGCTTCTAGCTGGCCATTCCACAGGCCCTCGACGTCCTATCCAACGACCAGGGAATTGTTGGCACAGGTATTCCCTTACTTGAGTGCTGTAATGTGCAGGAGCGCCGTCTTGCTGGAAACATGTTGGGAAATTTCCTTCTTCGTTCAAGACACTGGGAAATGCTTCTTCCTTGAGCACACGTAGGTAGGTGCCTCCAGTGACATGTTCATCGAAAGAGAGGGGGGCCTATGATGCGATCTTTCCAAATGCCACCCCCTACCATCACCCGAGATGCACCTTGTTCCTTTGAAGAGGTATACCAGTGAGGGTTGTTTTGAGACCAGTAGCGGGTGTTCTGTCGATTTACCTCACCATTTCCATAAAAAACAGCCTCGTCACTGAACAGAATGGTGGGCGGGAAATTGGCATCTCGAGCATAAATTATGGTTTGTAGAAATAGAAAAATATGAATTTCTCCTATGATGCCGGACTTACGGGACACCTTGTAGATTAATAAAAAACGCTTTTACTAAGAAGTCACGAGACGAAGACCGTCTGGACTGAGTTTATAGAAATTCAAGGATTCCAAGTTGATCACGAGAGAAGTTATGTAGTCATCTTCCATGCTGCAAAATCTCGTCGTCTGCCTGTCCTGTCTGCTCAGAACACCAAGAGGTGAGATCGAATCCACATCAACACAAAATTTTAGAGTCGCTAAAATAACAGCCTGAGCATTGTTCCTGTTCTAAATTATCTTTGATTCGTTTTGGTAAAATTGAGTAAACTTCTGCCTTTGTTTCCTGATCAGAAACTCTCCGCCTTTTTCTGGTATGGTGCAAGGTTTCGTTGCAACCATATTCACTGCTCGAGTCTACTTCACTGTCGTTGTCTTCTAATTTAGATTTACACTCTTCACTAATGCATTCAATGGATGAATAATCATCTTGGTTGGTATTATTGACACCACAATCGAGAGAGCTCACTGGGGTAACGGACACTTCAGGTAATGGTGCGGGTGCATGAGTTGGGTCGGGGGAAAACTCCTCAGGTTGCCCTTGTGGCGGGAAAAATATTGTGTGGAGGTAATTATGTGCTGCTTTTAAGTAAACAAAACGGGCTTTATGTAACACAGTGGCAACTAATAATGATTTATGCAAAGATGCACCAGCTCTTCCGGAACGTCTGGATGCAATTTTACCGAGCGATATATTTATCAACTTGTGTGCTTGAAACCCGTTTGGAACGTCAGATATCATGTTCACCACTTAGGAATTGGTCAGGCTGTTATTTTAGCGACTCTAAAATTTTGTGTTGATGTGGATTCGATCTCACCTCTTGTCGGTGTTCTGAGCAGACAGGACAGGCAGACGACGAGATTTTGCAGCATGGAAGATGACTACATAACTTCTCTCGTGATCAACTTGGAATCCTTGAATTTCTATAAACTCAGTCCAGACGATCTTCGTCTCGTGACTTCTTAGTAAAAGCGTTTTTTATTAATCTAGTTTGTACGTACTCATTCATGCACAGTCTAATTCACTACGTGATAAAAGAAATTTTATTTAAGGTTGCGTAATATATAAACTAATTATATATTTATATGAATGACGATGAGGTACAGCACCCCATCATCGACATCACGGATATATATATATATATTATATATATATATATATATATATATATATATATATATAATAGTGGCCTCTTTTAGCAAATAAATAGATTTAGCGTCAACTGCTTCATTTACCGTTTTATTTGATAGTCGTATATTCTCTCGTATATAACCATCAAATATGAATAATTCAGAAGTATCGGAACAGATCCGTGTACCATCATCATTTAAATCCAGTTCATTGTCAGCACAAAGAAAAAATTGCCTAAAAAATCCCGAGACTAATCATAACATTGTTTGCACTGATAAAAGTGACTTTGGAAGTGATGATAGACGCAGCGTTGACAAAATTGCAGAAGAGTTAAAATTCGTGAACCAAAGATGGAATGATGAAATTGGAAACGTTTGGGTCGCACCAAACCCCCCAAAAGTAAAATTCTGTGACAACGTTCTAACTTACCCCGTTGCTGATTGCTGTAGAAGGGGACAATGGGAAGAGTGCGCTCGGGACAGATTTAGATTTCAGAGACGAATTGAGGAAACTGAATCTATTTTAAAACCGGTATTAATTCTTGAACATAGGCTAAAAGTATTTAATAGAATGCACTCTTTAAAGTATTAGGTTACTGTTGTTTGTGATCACTATTATCAAACTAAGGACGAAAATAGAATAAAGGACAAATTTAAAAATTCTAAAATCCGCATTGGATCGTGCGAAGGAGCAAGATGTACAAATACTCTATGGTTATTCTGGTGAGAGCGTTGTAGGCTTTCGTTGCACAGACGATGTATTGAAGTATGCTGTAGAGTGTAGAGCTAAGCTTTATAAAGTCTCACATATACCGTGAAGTAAAAGAAACAACGCGTGCAGAAGAGAAGCAGCAGATATGGATAGTGAGTCTTGTGGATGAGTTGTGTGACAAGCGGTATTATATCATGTTACACCATACCGAGCACTCGTACACTTCGGTTGAATATGTAAATGTCGTCATCATGGACAATCTTAAGTATCTTTATCACTGTATTAATGTATATCATGATGGGGTTCGTAGTGAGGTTGTGGGTAGTGCTCTGCGTGAGTTTTTAGCAGACTTTAGAGAGGAGTATCGTCTGTCAAATAAAAAGGAAAAATATGGTCATATGTTTCTCTCAAATAGTGCACCGGGGTGTGAAGACGTTTAGTTTGTGGAAATGGTGAGTGGTAAAACAATAAAACCGTTATAAAATGTGCCTAGTTCATGAAATTTACCCTGACGGGAACTGTCTGGTGCGTATTCAGGGAGTGTTAAAACATTAAAACCGAGATTTTTATAACGAGCAGTTGTCGTAACGATTTAGAAGATTATTTCCATTGCCGCTATGTTGAGTGAAGATGAGTTCACGATTGAAAAGCTCGGGTCGGTAGAAATAAACCCTCGATTGGAAAGGCGTGTTTATAAACTTGTGTTTAATAATGTGGCTAACGATGAACACTTCGTGCGTGCTTTTGATTGTATTCTAGACGTATTTAAAGATAACTTACAAACCGGTTGTAAAGTTGGAACAAAAATAGTACTGAACGATATGAAAGCCCTTCATATCGAGTACAGGTTTCCCTATACTTTAAGCGGTGAAATATTATTAAACCTCGTATACTGCGTAATGCAGAGCAATAATGATGTAATTGTAGACTCGGTTAAGTGCGAGTTTAGTATTTTGAAAAAAAAGTGAAATGTATTTATATTTAAATATTGTGTGTGTGTGTGTGTGTGTGTGTGTGTATATTTCTGCTATATTGATGGCTATACGATTTCTTATTTTGCGCGGTAGAAGATAAAGTGTATGTATTTATTTATTTAGTTGTGTGTATATATTTCTATGTTCATGGTTATATTATTTCTTATTTCTTATTTTTGATCATTCAATGTATATTTATTTTCTATATATCTCCATAATTGCGTGTATATATATATATATATATATATTATATATATTTCTCCTGTACTGTTATATGAAGGATATATTTTTTGATTATATGCATATTCGTCGTTCATATTTCTTAAACTATTGTTATTTTTAATTGATCATTCAAATGTATATTTATTTTCTATATATTTATATAAACAGAATGATGCAATGTTGTTTTATTTAATTCTTTTGGTTGTAAACAATTATACCAAATGGCATGTTACGTCTTCTAAACCTACTAGCGGAATTCTAAGCCAACTTAAGAATTACTAAATAAATGGTACAATCTGGCAACCTAATAATGTATACCTGAACAATTAAAATGGTATCTGGCAACTCTCCATAATAATGTATACCTGAACAATTAAAATAAAAAGTGGTATCTGACAACTCTCCAAATAATGTATACCTGAACAATTAAAATAAAAAGTGGTATCTGACAACTCTCCATAATAATGTATACCTGAACAATTAAAATAAAAAGTGGTATCTGACAACTCAACCTGAACAAGCCAATTTACGCATAAAAAAGTGACTCCTGCTACTACCTGGGGATATCTCTACGCCTGCGTACTCAGTTGAGCGGTGCAAGCCGTGGATTTCAGATGTGTATTCTCTAGCGTAGAAGAAAAATAGTGTGTCGGACACAATGTGTAAGGTGTACACTGCGTACACGAGATAAGTGTACGCATGGTGTGAATGAACTCTGAAGCTATTCTTTTTCATTACACTTCACAACAATTTTGGAAAGAGCTTCTGTGTTGTCAGGCACAATGAGGGAGGTGTACACTGAGTACACGAGATAAGTGTACGCATGGTGTGAATGAACTCTGAAGCTGTTCTTTTTATTACACTTTCACACAATTTTGGAAAATTCGGGGTTAATTATTATTATTATTACTACATAGAAAAATTTGTCTTTGTGCATATCACCCTATATATATATATATATATATATATATATATATATATATATATAGTGTATGTATGTGTGTGTGTGTGTGTGTGTGTGCGCGTGTGCGTGTCCTCACTTTCTCTGACAAAAAATCTGTGTGTGTGTGTGTGTGTGTGTGTGTGCAAGTTCGGATTATTCATTTTCTTGAACTGATCCACAGAGCAGATGTTCACATCTTCTGAAGACTGCATGTTCCACGCGCCACAGATCTTATAGACAATGCAGGTCCTGTATATGAGCTTTAATTATCTAGATGAAATTAAAATATTTCCTTTTATATGCACAATCGCCAAGCTCCGCCCCAAAAGATCAAGAGCAGATGTTCGTAGTGATTGGCTCTCAGTGTAGCTGGGTGGAGCTATGATAAGTTTGTGTACCAATCGTAACACCGCTATAACGGGTCCATGCTTTGGACGACTAATGGCTTCTTTATATTTTCTCCAATAGATTTAATGCTCGTATTACCCCTTGCTGTCTTTATCATGTCAATATTTGCGACAATACTTGGTTTTCCCCCCACTATTCCCGGTTCAATAATCACTAATGTAATCGAGAGGTTTTTATAATAAAGAAATTATAAATATATCCATTCCTTTAATTATATTTTTAAAAAAGAAAAGAGTATTCGGTTTCCACGTTAAACTGTGGGTCTAAGGCGGAGTGAAAAGCTTAATCATTGTTACAGTTCGGGGAAGAGCTAGTTATTATTATTATTACTAAATAGAAAAATCTACACTCTTTTTGTACATATCACATTTTGCAGCCATACTATGCCCGGATGAATAATCAAATGATCCTTTTATTTTAAATCCGGATCAATAATCAAATGATCCTGTTATTTTAAATGCTGAACTTATGATGTGAAAGAGTGAGCAATGATTCCGTGACGAGATGTATTTCTGATTCGGATTCGACGTTAAACTGTAGGTCTAAGGCCGGAGTGAAAAGCTTAATCTTTCCAATTCGGCGAAAAGGAGGTAATTATTATTATTATTATTACTAAAGAGAAAAATCTACATTGTACATATCACATTTTGCAGACATACTATCCCCGGATCAATAATCAAATGATCCTGTTATTTTAAATCCGGGTCAATAATTATTGATCCGGATTTAAAATAACAGGATCATTTGATTATTCATCCGGGGATAGTATGTCTGCAAAATGTGATATGTACAATGTAGATTTTTCTCTTTAGTAATAATAATAATAATAATTACCTCCTTTTCGCCGAATTGGAAAGATTAAGCTTTTCACTCCGGCCTTAGACCTACAGTTTAACGTGGAATCCGAATCAGAAATACATCTCGTCACGGAATCATTGCTCACTCTTTCACATCATAAGTTCAGCATTTAAAATAACAGGATCATTTGATTAATGATCCGGATTTAAAATAACAGGATCATTTGATTATAATCAAATGATCCTGTTATTTTAAATGCTGAACTTTTGATGTGAAAGAGTGAGCAATGATTCCCTGACGAGATGTATTTCTGATTCGGCTTCCACGTTAAACTGTAGGTCTAATGCGAGGTGAAAAGCTTAATCTTTCCAATTCGGCGAAAAGGAGTTAATTATTATTATTACTACTGTAACTTGTACCACCCTATATATATATATATATATATATATATTATATTATATATATATATTATATATATAATATATACCTTTATTTTTTTTTTTAACAAACAGAAAAGAATGAACAAAACTCTCTCTCTCTCTCTCTCTCTCTCTATATATATATATATATATATACACACACACGAGATAGGTGTACGCCTGGTGTGAATGAATTCTGTATTTAAAATGAGTCTATAGTTTCATTGGTACGTTTTATTTCCCAATAACTGTGTACACGAGATAAGTGTACGCATGGTGTAAATGAAGTACTTTCAGAGTACATGCGTATTAATTTTGAAAAAACTTTGTTGATTTTCTGATACTTATGATTTTGATAACTAAGTTGTTAAAATATAAAACATTTTTTATTTACGAGGAAGACATTCGCTTCGAGAGTGAAGTGTGTATTTCATTGGAGAAGTAATAACAATAATATTTTTAACATTTGGAGTGAAGCGAGGTTTTCTCGCGCTGAGTGGAAGAAAGGTAAGCTCGCGGTTACTTTGTGGTTAGCGTGAGACCAATGTTCCCTCTAATTTTTTTTAGTCCGTGTGCGCAAGAAATTTTCGTTGTGCATACATTTAGATTCATGGTGAAAAATTGTGCAAACTTTTCTGAGCGCTATTATCTTCAAAATTAAATATATATAAATATTAAATACTTAATAAATATTATTTCCATAAGGTGATAGCTTGATCATTATGGTACTATTAAATGGATATTAAAAAACTCTTACACTATTATATATTCTTAAAAAAGAAAACATTTTATCCATTCTAAAAATATGAATAAAATAAAAAATAGTAAAATAAAATTCAACAAAATAAAGAAATAAAATTAAAATAACATTAATTGAAGATGACTATTTTAATTATCATTTCTCAAAACAATTTTTAGCATTTAGCAATTTAAAATAGACTATCAAGATTAATACATGATTTTATCCATTCACAAAATAGGAATAAAATAAAAAATAATAAAATTCAATAAAATAAAATATAATCAAAATAACATTAACTGAAAGTGCCTTTCATTTAAGTATGATTATGATTTCTCCCTACGATCTTTAGCATTTGCCCATTCCAAATAAACTCTATGAAGATTAATACATCCGTTATCATTCAGGTAACTTTTAATTCGCATGAGCATGTCCAAATGATTTTCTTTCAAGCGGTTTCTTAATTTGTTCTTTATAGAATTCATTAAACTGAAATTTTTGAAATTACTTCATTTACTCTCGTGACTCATGATACGCTTGAGCCTGTGCGCATTTTATTTTGCTGTGTGCGCGGGTTTCACAACGCGTGTGCGCGCGCACACGCGCACACCTTAGAGGGAACATTGCGTGAGACGCATCTCCTCATATTTTTTTATTTTCTTTTTTTCCAGAGAAGCTGAAAGTAAATGAGATGAGTGAAATGATATGAGATTAGTGAAATGAAGTGAAATCACATGAAAATGAAATGATATGAAAAGTGCGTAATATTTTTTTTTTCTCTTTTTGATACATAAGAAATGTCTGCCAAAAGAAATTAGACACAGTTAATGTGTTTATTTCTTTTGCTGTTTATTATTTAATATAATTGTGTGTGTGTGTGTGTGTGTGTGTTAATTTTGAAAAATGTGTAATAATAACAGATGTTATCTAAGAAGATGCTGCCATAAAAATTTGCAAGTAAAGACATAATCAGTGCATTTAATAAAATATAATTTTATATACATTAGTAGCAAGGGACCAAATTGAAGGAGTCGAGCGAAGGATTCCCGAGACAGAGAGAGCAAGTTGAACCAGATTCTTTTCAAAAAGGCCTCGGGGTAAACAGGTGTGATTCGTTCCTGGTTCAATTTCCTACTCGTCTGAACGCAATGTTCTAAGAGTTAATATTTTGGCTTCGTTTTAATAACTGAAAGAAGGTAAATAAAACGCCGTTTAAGTATCTTATATTGTTAATTTTGGTTTTAATAATTGATTCTCTTAAAAGGAGAAAATTCATTTGCTTTAAATTAATATACTTTTGACAATTCACTAAGGTGAAAATCCGTTTTTATATATATATATCAGGAATGATAAAATTAAATAGACAGTTAATATGATTCTTTCTATATATATATATATATATTATATGTTAACCCCTCCGTCTATGGCCCTGAGTCGGTTCGGAATCGACGGGGGTTCTAGTTAGGAGGCAAGCAACGGATGTTTCTTCTTTATCTTACTTTTCTATAATTCTTTTCGGTCGCCTTAAATGGTGGGTCGCCACTCTGTTAAACCCTTGGCTACAGACTCGCCAGACTGTTATGCCAATATCTTCTATGGTGCTTGGGTTGTCTCTTTCTCTCGCTTATTAATTCTTCTCTTTTTATAATTCTCTGATCCTTTCTCTTGTACTAAAATTATCGACTTTTCTTTTATAACTTGTCGACTTGACTAAGTTCTGAAGAGAGCACGGCTCGAAGGAAAAGATAAAAACTTTCTCTTACATTTAGTTTACTTCTAAAAATGTACAGTTAGTTCTCTGAATTTACAAGGGTAGAGGTTTGACCTCTTTCGACCATGGCTCAGGCCGGAATCTAAAAAGTTAAGTTAATGAGGCAAGGGGCCTCTGCCCCCTCCTAATGAGGTGCTAATATGAAGAAGTGCAATGAAGAAGAGCCTTAAATGAAGTGGCCAATGAAGTGGTAGAAGAAGTGGTGCCTAATTTTTCAAGTACATGTATAATATAGCTTAAATGTTTTGGGGGAGGACAGTCGAAGGTTAAGTTTCCCCCCTTTTTTTAAACACATCAGATGTTTTTGAATGATTGCAAATAAGAATTTAAAAAAATAAAAATAAAAACTAATTTGTATTTTTCGCCGAGTCTGTATTTATAAAGGCGATATCATTTCGTAATAGTACACAAGTACAAATTAAGTACATGACTGAGTACGTACTAATTTTGGTTCATTACAATTTCGATTACAATTATGGATTATTTCATATTCACTTGTTGTTTAATTACACTTCTATTGAAGTACATTCTTACATTATAAATTAAATCATTACATTTAATTACAGTTTCACTGAAGTACATTACAAGTTATTATTAATTACAGTGTTTTTATATATTTATATATGGTTATACTAGATGGTTATACTAGATGGTTATTAGTACAACACAAGTACATAAGACATGACACACATGATATAACATAATATGTTATAAATGTTATAAATTTGAAATCAGAGCGAACGGAGGTATTTTTATCTTTGAGGCGCTCGATTCTGTTGTCGTGAGTGGAATTCGATCTTACTAAGCATTTTTTTGAGTTCACCTCGGGAGGTCAATATAATTAAAAATAAAAATGAAAAAATAATACGAGAACGTTTTTTCGCGTTCTCGAACGAACGCCCAAAGTTTCGCGCGTCACAAATTGACACGAGTAAAAAATGAATATTTAATAAAATTTATATAGTTACAATGATCAAGGGAAATCAATGACGGGAGGTGAAATAATAAAAGAAAATAAAACGTAAAAAGAATACATGTACGTAATCATGATCGTCGATAGACAGGTACGACTGCACACAGTAGTGTACACATATCATTCGTCACACAATAGGTTGTGTGCGTAATATAGACACGAGTAAACATAGACTGATAAGTTGATAGGGCATAAGTAGACAATAGGTAGATGAATGAATAAGTAATAAAATTAATAAAGGATAGCGGTCAAGAAAGAACATGAATGTAAGAATGAGTATGGTTGAATCATAATGTTTATACTACATAACATATAAATAATGACTTCTATAGAGTGTTTCGTCCTTAGCATGATGTTAAAGAATTTTCATACATTGGATACTAGATATATGATGAAGGGAAAATGTGACGTCATAGTTATTGAATTTTTACGTATAGTACAAATCATTATTAGGAAGATTTACAAGAAGTGGGAAACGTAAAGAGAATAAAGTTATTTTATGACGTCATAGTGTATAAGTCATTATTAGAAAGATGAATTAGAAAAATACAGGAATGAATAAAGACGTACAAATCGAAATTCTATCCAAAACTAACTCGCTTAGGCGATTTTGGTCTCTTATGTAAAAATGAACATTCAACATAAAACTAGACAAACATAAGTTCTGCATGAAGACAATGAATTCATATAATGATGGTGTAGGAATTGTTCATTGTTCACTTTTTACATTGCTCTCCCCTTTTTTTTTTTAAAATGATATTTATACAATAATATAATAAAATTAATACAATACAATACAATTGAGAAAATAACATCGTAACTAATTCAAGTTTGGTGACGAATTTTTCTTTACATTACAAGTTTTATACAGAACAAGTGAGTTATTATATAATATAAAAGAATTCAAAGATTAATACTTTAATTTAGATAAACAATTAAGCTAGACAAAGAATGATATTGTTAAATTTTTTTACAAAATTTTTATTTTTCTGTGGGAAAAATTATGTACATAATGAATAGGTAAAATGGAAAAACGTAAATCGTACAATCTATAAACTAATTTTTATTGACTAGCGTTGGTAAAAATAGAATTACGTAAAGGATGATGTATAGACCTGTGGTCTAGTGTGTATTTGGGTGTATTAGGTATAAAGTGTGTAGCTGATAATTTCGAGAGACAGATTAGCTGAGAGGATTGTTAAATTAACTGAATAAATGCATGAGCTAGAATTTATATATAGTAAGCAAAAATGATTAAGACTAAATAGCATAATTTGCACTTACGTAATGAAATAGTTTTATTGTGATATTCAATGATTTTAGCATAAGGTTTGTATATATATATATATATATATATTATAGTGCGCATACATGCATTTTTATTGACTGGTGTAGGTACAAATCGAATTACGTAGTGGATGATGTATAGACCTGTGGTCAAATGTGTATTTATGTTTATTGGGTACAAAGTGTGTATTTTATAATTTCGAGACACAGATTAAACTCGACTACTAAAATTCATAACCATATACTGTAGTAGTGTCAATTTGACTATAATTTTCGTTTGATACCTTACAAATGGTACAATAACAATTTAAGGACAGTTACTCACGATTAATTGAACAAAATAAAAATAAAAATACAAATTAAAAAATATAAATCAATTATGCATTTCAACGAGCTAAATACAATTTTATAATATTCTAAAAAAATAAGAGTAAATCGAGCCATAGATGAGTTTCGACCAAGAATAAAAAAGTTATTGAAATGGAAGGGAAGCATTTCGAACAATCTTTTCTTTTAATAATTTCAATTGAATTTTACATTAAAAATTATTTTTATATAATAAAAAAAATATATTAGAAAGGTTTAATAATTTTTGCCTGTTAAGTAGAAAAATTATACTCTTTCGTTGAATGTTGATAGAATTTGAATTATTTGATTTTTTTTTTTTTGAAAACTTGTTTGCATATAGACAAATACATCTGTTTTATTGTGTAGAAGTTTTATTAAAAATTAAATGACTGAAATTTAGGGTATGTGCGGTCATACGGGTAAATTTCCCGATCGTACAGAGCAGGATAAATTAGGTACATGATCGATTAATTGTTACGCTACTTCTGTCATCATATAATCAAATAATTATAAAACTCGTTAAAAACTTTTGTAAAAACGGTTTTGGTCGACACTGGGTTCAACTGGGGTTGGGGGTGTTAAAATAAAAATAAAATAAAAAAACAAAGTTTGGAGTACTACATTCGGGGGAATTGAGTGACTAAGTGGGGGATATAAGTCTGAAATTGACAATAAGTCTTTCGTGAGCACTTTGTTTTTTTGTTTTTTTTTTAAAAGATTGCTTGTCACACTACTTAGAACAAAAATTTAAAAAGTTGAACAAACGGAGGGACGGCATGTTCCTCATATACATTATAATAATTACCAAAATCGTTACAAACAATTGTAAAAACGGTTTTGTTACAATTAATGAATTACATAACTATATATTTATATACATAACAATGTATGAAAAGGGAAAGACAAATCAGTGAATTTCCGTCTTACAAACAAAGAAAAGGTTAAACCAAAGACGCAACCCGGTCAATTCAGGTTGAATTTAATTCTCTTTTACAACACAAAAAAGGTTGAATTAAATTCTTAAATTACATTTTTCTTAAATTAAATTCTCTTAAATTACAAAGAAAAAGTTGAATTCAATTGACTGCATTGAAAACTAACTTGGGACTTGAAATAAAAATGACTTGGGACTTGAAATAAAAATGACTTGGGACTCGAAATAAAAATGACTTGGGACTTAAAAACTAACTTTTTTTCAAAACTAACTTTTTTCAAAACTAACTTTTTCAAAATTAACTTTTTCAAAACTAACTTTTTCAAAACTAACTTTTTCAAAACTAACTTTTTCAAAACTAACTTTTTCGAAACTAACTTTTTTTCAAAACTAACTTTTTCAAAACTAACTTTTTCAAAACTAACTTTTTTGAAAACTAACTTTTTTCGAAATTAGCTTCTGTAATCTCTGGGGCGGTTGTCCCTCTTGGATGCAACCTATTGACTTGACCTCTTATCAAGTATTTCTATAAATCTCTGGGGCGGTTGTCCCTCTTGGATGCAACTTATTGACTTGACCTCTTATCAAGTATTTCTATAAATCTCTGGGGCGGTTGCCCTCTTGGCGCAACCTTCTGACTTGACCTCTTATCAAGTATTCTGAAACTTAAACTGTCTAACTTGAACGCTTGTCAAGTGAAGATTAACTGAAAAATGGAAAATGACTGCACTTGATCTTTATCAAGTGGAGACGATTAACCTCTGGGGTTTGGTTGACCCTCTTGGTGCAACCTTCTGACTTCAAAAACTGACTTCAAAAAATGACTTCAAAAATGACTTAAAAAAATGACTTCAAAAAATGACTTCAAAAAAATGACTTAAAAAAAATGACTTCAAAATTACTTCAAGTATCTTTATAAATCTCTGGGGTTTGGTTGTCCCTTTTGGTTGCAACCAACCGAAACTGTCTGAATACTGAAAATGGAACTTGAAACTGCTTCAAGTAACTATAACTCTATAAACTCTCTCTAAACTCTCTTAATTTGCAAGTCAATTCAATTCAGTAATTGAAAAAAATTTGCAAACAAAAAATAAAAAAAAATGTAAACATTTCACTCGAATGTACGGGAAGGTACATAAAATAAAATCATTCTATACTGAATATAATAGTGCAAATAACTGTGACAATTGACTCTGCGACAATTGACTGCGACAATTGACTCTGCGACAATTGACTCTGTGACACTTAACTCTGTGACAATTAACTCTCTTGAAATTAACTCTCTTTGAAATTAACTCTCTTTGAAATTAACTATCTTTGAAATTAACTTCTCTGAAATTAACTCTCTTTTACAATTACTGTTTCACTAAAAAAAATGTATCACTGGTGTCTGAAATGTTCACTGTGTTATGTGTTAAATTCTGGCTCCATACTAAATATTAACTGTTAATAGTACTGTTTTTTTTTCAAGTGTTTATAAATTACTTAAAAAAACAAAATGTACTTAACAACATTTTCTATGGGGAAATCCTTGAGACGTGTCCTGAAGACGTCTTGCTGGCTACTTGTTCCTGGATGAAAACTAGGCGTGAAGAACTTGAAGTCGTGACGCACCGGTTCAAGGGTGGATGTTACGAACTAGAAGTCGTGACACGCCGGTCAACTGGTTTTATCATGATGCAGGGTAATTTCTATCTTGGCCAAAGAGTGGCCTCTTCTTAAAATCTTCTTCTTCTTAAAGTAATCTTCTTCTTAAAGTAATCTTCTTCTTAAAATCTGTTAAGATCCTGGTAAAGGGTCTGGAAGACTGGAAGAATCCTGGAGTCGTGATGATCCTGGTTAAAGGGTCTAAAATTGTTAAGATCCTCTTCTTCTATGTGTTTATCCTGGCTATAGGGTCTCCAGTTTGTTAAAATCCTCTTCTTAAAATAATCTTCTTAAAATCTGTTAAGATCCTCTTCTTCTATGTCCCTATGGGGTGCTTCGACGTCGACGGGGCGTTTTTGATTTTTATCCTGATGCAGGGTAATTTCTATCTTGGCCAAAGAGTGGCCTCTTCTTAAAATCTTCTTCTCATCCTGGTATCCTGGCATGGGTCTGGGGTGTCTCGTATAGACGAGGCGTTCTTGTTAAGGGGCAATGGGGCTCTGCCCCCTCCCCCGCAGCGAGGCTGCAGTCCAAAGAAGAGTCTCGTAATGAAGTGGCCAATGAAGTGGTAGAAGAAGTGGTGCCTAATTTTTCAAGTACATGTATAATATAGCTTAAATGTTTTGGGGGAGGACAGTCGAAGGTTAAGTTTCCCCCCTTTTTTTAAACACATCAGATGTTTTTGAATGATTGCAAATAAGAATTTAAAAAAATAAAAATAAAAACTAATTTGTATTTTTCGCCGAGTCTATATTTATAAAGGCGATATCATTTCGTAATAGTACACAAGTACAAATTAAGTACATGACTGAGTACGTACTAATTTTGGTTCATTACAATTTCGATTACAATTATGGATTATTTTCATATTCACTTGTTGTTTAATTACACTTCTATTAAAGTACATTCTTACATTATAAATTAAATCATTACATTTAATTACAGTTTCACTGAAGTACATTACAAGTTATTATTAATTACAAGTGTTTTTATATATTATATATGGTTATACTAGATGGTTATACTAGATGGTTATTAGTACAACACAAGTACATAAGACATGACACACATGATATAACATAATATGTTATAAATGTTATAAATTTGAAATCAGAGCGAACGGAGGTATTTTTATCTTTGAGGCGCTCGATTCTGTTGTCGTGAGTGGAATTCGATACTACAGCATTTTTTTGAGTTCACCTCGGGAGGTCAATATAATTAAAAATAAAAATGAAAAAAATAATATGAGAACGTTTTTTCGCGTTCTCGAACGAACGCCCAAAGTTTCGCGCGTCACAAATTGACACGAGTAAAAAATGAATATTTAATAAAATTTATATAGTTACAATGATCAAGGGAAATCAATGACGGGAGGTGAAATAATAAAAGAAAATAAAACGTAAAAAGAATACATGTACGTAATCATGATCGTCGATAGACAGGTACGACTGCACACAGTAGTGTACACATATCATTCGTCACACAATAGGTTGTGTGCGTAATATAGACACGAGTAAACATAGACTGATAAGTTGATAGGGCATAAGTAGACAATAGGTAGATGAATGAATAAGTAATAAAATTAATAAAGGATAGCGGTCAAGAAAGAACATGAATGTAAGAATGAGTATGGTTGAATCATAATGTTTATACTACATAACATATAAATAATGACTTCTATAGAGTGTTTCGTCCTTAGCATGATGTTAAAGAATTTTCATACATTGGATACTAGATATATGATGAAGGGAAAATGTGACGTCATAGTTATTGAATTTTTACGTATAGTACAAATCATTATTAGGAAGATTTACAAGAAGTGGGAAACGTAAAGAGAATAAAGTTATTTTATGACGTCATAGTGTATAAGTCATTATTAGAAAGATGAATTAGAAAAATACAGGAATGAATAAAGACGTACAAATCGAAATTCTATCCAAAACTCGCTTAGGCGATTTTGGTCTCTTATGTAAAAATGAACATTCAACATAAAACTAGACGAACATAAGTTCTGCATGAAGACAATGAATTCATATAATGATGGTGTAGGAATTGTTCATTGTTCACTTTTTACATATATATATATATATATATATATATATATATATAAAGTAGGGAGAAAGTTGTTCAATTGTGTGTGTATATTTCGTCTGACCTATTATTTTGGCGATTGTACGTATTATATTATTTTTGCGCAGTAGAAGGCAAATTCTATTTATTTAATTAATAATAATTTTCTTATTGTCAATTTCGATTTTAAGTCTGTATGCTTTGGTAACGAATTAAAATGGTATCTAGCAACTCACCCTAATAATGTATACATGTACAATTAGAATGGTATCTGGCAACTCAACCATCATCTATATAAGACACGCTTGGCTTCGGAGCTGGCAGTTTGATGCGAACTTCGGCCGAATAAAAAACTCTCTCCTTCCCTTCTTAGGTTAAGACTTAGCTTAGTTTCCCTTTGGGGAGTTAGGACCTCCCACCTTGTCCCCCCAAAGTCCTCCTCCGTCTATCCTTTCACTCTTAGGCTAAGGCAACCCCTTTGGGGGGAGGTCATCCTTCCTTCTCCCCCAGAAGATCCCTCCCCCTCCCCCTTCAGGTGTACCCCTCCCCCCTTGGCTCCTTCTAAGCCAACTGGCTGATTCAGCCAACTGGCTGATTAGGAGTCTATAAGACAACGCCCACTCGGCTGAAGTCTTATTATGCACTTGGCTCCTGCCAGGTGAACACCTCTCTTCCTTTCTCTCCTCCTCTCTTTCTCTTGGGGGATAACGCCGCCTCCAAGTTTCATGACCCCTTGTTGCACCTGCAGCATACCCCCACCCCTTTTTCAACATTGAGTTGTTGCATACCCCCACCCCCCTTTGCACCATTTGATCATTATCTCTTGCAACATTCCTGCACTCTACCTTTTTGCGGCTATACTACTAGTGTGCATCGCTAATCTGTTCACTTTTTGAGCCTACACCTGCACGGATTTTATAACTGTCCTCGCCCCACTTCTCAACCAACACGAAGATTCTTTCCAGCTCTTCAACACTCAAGTAAATAACGTTGCTTCCTCAGGAGTTTGAGTGTCTACATTTCGTTTCAAGTACATAATTAACAACACTGATATTACGCCTGAATACACGCACAGACTTCAACACGGATACGTTGTATACTGCATTGAGTATGCTGCTCAACGGAAGCTCCATCTTTTAATAGTTTTGTAATGTGAGGTGAGAACTTTCAGTTGGGGCAAGCTCTGAAGCGACTATGAACAGCCGGCGCGTTGTGTTTGGACTCGGAGGGACCGTGCGGGTGGTTGGGGAGGGGCGGGACGGGTATTAGTCACACGGGGGGTGCGTCGATTCCAGGTGTTAGTGATTCGTGTACGAGATTGTTCCAACATGAAAAAGTCACTGCGCGAATCAGCCGAATATTTGTATCCCATTATACTGGGAAGGCGTTTACAGAATTTTTCCATCTGCGATACATGAAGTAATGTCGGTTTTAATATTTTATCGTACCCACTCCCCGGAATGCGTACCATACATCTACGTTCAGGGGTATTCATTATTGTACTTTCTCGAACTATGCACATTTTATTCACACTCCGGCGATCTATTTGAGGGAAACATTTGTCTGTACTTGTCCTCTTTTGCTGACACACTATACCCGTCCCTAACCGTCCCTAAACTCTACTTAAAACTCGCATAAGCCTTTAGCTACAACTTCACTGCACACCTCGTCATATTATACATGGATGTAGTGGTAGAAGTATTTCAGCCTGTCCATAATCACAAGATTTACATTCACAGCCCCAGTGTACGCGTGCTCGGTGTGATGTAACGTTGCGTAATATCTCCTTTCACAATAATCATCAACAAGGTTCACAAACCAGATCCTTTGCTTCTCTTCTGAAAGCGTGGCTTCTTTCACTTCACGATATATGAACGCTCTAGTGCAGTTTAATCCTGCAGCATAATCCATTACATCATTTGTATAGCGAAACCCCGCAGAGCCCTCGTCAGAATAACCATAGAGTATTTGGACGTGTATATATATATATATATAGTGATTTTATTGATGTTCTACAGGGCTGAGGCGTCTAGGCTACTCTTTACAGCTGTTGACAGGGGAGAATTATTTTCATCGCAAGATGTGACCAACATTTGTGAAGCTGTACAGGTTGAGACAATGGGCTGTCGCACACACGAAATGTAAGTAGAAAATTATATCCCCGTATTTCAACCATTTTTTTTATATAAATAAATATTCTAGTGCTAGCACAGGGTTGAGTGTATATTTTTATGCTTAAAAGGTACATTTGTGTGTTAAGACAGAAAATTTGTTAAATAATTCTTCTTTAAGGCGCAGTAAAAGGGGACAGCAATCACTAGGCAGTCGTCTGTAGGCCCAAGGTGTATCACAGCTTTCATTTTAGGTCGTAGCCTCCAAAATGAATTGGGCAAACATGATAAGAATGAACATTGATTATATTTGACGCAAAATTAGACATTTTTAAGTAGTTACAGTTCGGTCCATAGTTTATTTTCCTATGAAATGCGATTTTAAGCTGAATGCTTCTCGTCTTCTCTCTCTCTCTCTCCTCTCTCTCTCTCTCTATATATATATATATATATCAGGTCATCCCATAAGTAATGTCGTTTTTTTACCTTTATTTCCAAATGAAAAAAACTGCATCAAAATAAATTTTAATCAATTTTATATTTTCCTTCACTTTCTATGACTCTCTGCCACCTCTCTACAAGCATTTCAATTCCATATTGATAAAATTCCTTCGGTTTAGAAGCAAAAAACTCGGAGAAGGCAATGTTGATAGCCTCGAAACTTTCAAGTTCTTTCCGGTCAGGGTAGTTTTGAAGACTTCTGAATAGGTGGTAATCTGACGGTGCAAGGTCTGGTGAATACGGAAGATGTGGAATTTTTTCCCAACCAAGCTGTTCTGTTTTGGCAGTGGTGATTTGAGCAGTATGAGGATGCGCGCTGTACTGTTGAAACACACCACTCTTGCGATTGGCTAAAGAAGGACGTTTTGTTTGCAATGCAACGCTCCGTCTTTGAAGTTGCTGACAGTAGACTTCGGCTGTAATGGTTTGATTGGGCTGCAACAGTTCAAAATAAACCACTCCTTGAATATCCCACTAAACGCATAGCAAAATCTTCCTGGGGTGCAGATGTCCTCTTGGCTGTGGTGTAGCAGATTCCACAGCACTAACCCACTGCCGATGACGCTTAACATTGTGATGAAGCACCCAATTTTCATCCCCAGTAATGAGTCGATTCAGAAACGGTGCTTGAAGTTGCCGAGAATGCAATGAAGAACAAATGTTCACGTGATCTCTACAGTTGTCTGGTGACAACGTATGGGGAACCCACTTCCCAACTTTCGACACTTTTCCCAGTCGTTGCAGGTGGCGATGAGCTGTGGAACCGGTCGAATTTAGTCGCTGGGCAAGTTCTTCAACAGTTACAACAGGATTTTCTTCAAGTGTAGCTATCAGAAGGTCATCATTGAACTCAAGAGGTTGGCCCGAACGCGCTTCATCAGTTAAGCTATAGCCACCAGACCTAAACTTCTGGAACCATCTTTGACATTTCCTTACATTTAAAGCTTCCTCCCCATAAATATCCTTAATATTTTTTGCGGCTACAATGGCGTTATTTCCTTTTCTAAACTCATAAAGCATTATATGCCTGGTGTGTTCCTCTGACACCTCCATCTTATCCGTAAGGGTGAAATAAACGAAGATTGTTAACACGATGAAACTTCACTTAAAGTGAGAAGTAACATGTCTAAACACATAAAAATTCGAGTTTTCCACAAAATATACAGAGAAACATGTGCAAACACGTCGCGAGTTTAGCAATGCAAAAAAACATTACTTTTGGGATGACCTGATATATATATATTATATATATACACACTCACATAACATGTGTATTTCATCTCATCGTTTAATACGGTCTTACATATATCACGCTTCAGTATTGGTACCATGTTAAAACCGTATTCTGCCAGAACCCATTTCTGTAGTTTATTTTTTCCTCTGAAGCGTAATTTGTGCTGCACGTCTGAAGCACTGTACAATTTTAAACAAGGGGGTCAAAACGAATAGAGGAGTAGAATACTTATACGTAAACTCAATTTGAAGTGCAATACTCTTTTTCTCTTAAATGGGCAATCAAAATTTCTACTTTTTAAAGTTTGCTTTCTAACATGAATGTACCCGTAAAATATTGTGAAAATTTCCTGATATTACGTATTAATTTATATCATAATTCAGAGGCATGGAAACTTTCTTCAAAAAATATATGAACTTAATTCTACCCATAAAATAAATAAAAAAATTTGTTTACAACCGCACCTTTTCTCTCTTAAAGGAGCTGTGGGGAGCTGGATCGTATTGCGGAAACGTTTCGTAATAGCATTGAAGAAATTCAACTCGGCGACGATGAGTTGAATACAGGGTAGACGTTTTATAGGACACTCGGTCCCACGACTAGGAGCCGCAGAGCGATTGCATTATCATCGAGGAAACGATGCGAGTTTTTCTTTTTTCATGTGTGTGTGTGTGTGTGTGTGTGTGTGTGTGTGTGTGTGTGTCGGGTAAGAATAAGCCATGTATTTTCAACATTTTATTAAATGATAAACTATGAGACATTTTGTAAATTAATACATAACTTCGTTTATTGTTTTCGCATATATACAAATACGAGTGACAATAATCTCAGTTTGTATACATACACATTGCATATAAAATTTTATTTAATTGCAGATTTAACAGCCAATACATTTTAAATAAGTTACAGAACATAATCTCCGTCCTTATATGTTACACAAATTATTATTATTAGGGGATATATTTTATAAACTAGTTACAGAATTTATATCCATCACATTTTAAAATAGTTACAGAACATGATCCCTGTCCTTAAGCATTACACAGATTATTAGTATTAGGGATACATTTTTGAATTTATTCAATATAATAATAAAAGCTATACTGCGCATATTGTTACAAATTAAAATAAATAACTGATGAAAATACATATATATACACATAAAACTTCACACAATACATCGAGTGCCAACAAACGGGAACCGGTTTTTTATTTGAATGCATACCAGTTCATCATTCCACTCAGTGTCACACAAGTCGAATAATTTTTAAAAATTTGTAAATTCATTCCCGTGGGCCATATGCATGAGAAAACACAAACAGTGCATGCCACAGACATTGCTGTAGTAGCTCTGGAATCGGCAAGGGTCCCACACTATTTGGGGAATTTGTAGTTGTTCGAGAAATTTTACAATAGCATCATTCTTTGGATGTTCGCCCAGTGAATTAAAATAGTACATTCGTTCCCTATTTTAAAAATAAATGGCTATCCAATGAATCCCTTCTCCACCACTAACCTATTTAGAATAGGTGCGCCGCAGTCTCTCGTAGTTGGTAATTTCAACGTTTCATTCTTCTCAAACACGCCGATAAATTTGGGGAGTGTGAAACGTTCACTTTTCATCACTCTTGGAGTGTATTCGTGTCCATTTTTCAAAAGTCTGTGACTACACCCCTAAACCTGTCAACCTCGATTAGGGCTTGCAATTCGAGGTAAACTACTACACTAATAGGTGCGTCTAGCGGCTTGGCAAATTCCAATCTGACTGAGATGTTTCTACTCTGCTGTGAGCTTATGTGAGTGTTTATACTCGCAGAAAAGTCAGGGGAGAGGTCAAAGGGGAACATATTGCCCCTCTCAACGAATTCCTAACTCGTTGCAAGTACCGGCAATATGTGCAAGATTGATATACGCTCTCGAGCAAAGCGGGAACTCGTCATCTGTGGAATAATTCGTTTCCAATGTCCCACCTAAGGCCACCCCATTGATGTACAGGGTTATATTTTTAAGGCCGAAATTTTCATATTTCCATTCACAGAAGCGTTTTCCTGCATTCCATTTAATAACCTTTTAGGTAGAACTCCAAGAGCAACATTTTCTATCTGATTCGATGTTATCCCTGAGGGCACCGTATACATTTCAAGTTGGACTCTATTAATTGGGTATTTTACTGTGGCGTGTAGTAAATTTTTCTGAATTTCTAGTTGCCTAACAGAGTTTAATTTCACTCGACGCACGCGGAGATATGTCTCTATAATATGAATCACCACAGGCTTCAAGCTCTCTTCTCGGTCAGCACCCGGATTTAAGCAAATCTCAGGGCTCGTACGGTTGAGCTTTATTTTCATATCGACCCCATTCACAAACAGCTTCTCCTCGAATGTGAAATCTGTGTGTAGGCGCCCGAAGCATTCATATATCTTTTTAGAATTTTTAAAGTTAGCCTTTATATTACTTTCATCTTTAGCTTGATAATAACCTTCGGCAGTTAAAAAGGTATCCTTCGCTTCCTTTGAAAAGTTGAGGACATTTTCCAAATAGGCCCGTAGGTGGTAGTAGCCAGATCCTGCCGAAATGTTGACCTGATTTAAATACACGTCACACTGACTGAATATGGAGTGTAGAAAGTTTGTCTCTGGGTATACAACGTAATCTTTTTCGCAATCAGATCTATCTGTATGGGCTATCCGTAGTTTAGCGTACATACGCACACAACTTGGGTCAAAAAAGTAAAGGCCTGAGCTTGGGATCATGAATTCTATAGGAGCACTCGGCGAGCTAATGGTGTTTTGCGGATTAACTGTAATAAAGTCACTGTGCTCTATCGATACTTGTGTTGGGGGCATGTCAAAGAGGGCCAGCTCCGATTTTCAACATTCTGAACTATATGGATGGATGAAACGTGCCATGGCGCATCAGAAATAGGGGCACTTCTCTCGACAAGGATTAATCAGCCTATGATTCATGAGAGCAACGTCCCTAGCTTATATCAAATAAAGAAGTGTTCAACCATAGTTTTCTTGCACTTAGAACACTTCTTTTTCGATGTCCTTTTACGTTTAACGCCCCGATTTGGTAACCCCGTCTTCTTCTGTACAGGGCGCGTCTTCTTCCCACCCCCACGCATTTTCCTCTTTGCATCTTTGATGATTTCGTCCCGTGTACGCTTTAAGTACTTTTTTTAGAACTTCTTTAGGCTTAGCCCCAGCCATTATGTATTCTACCTTGTTAAGACCTGATTGTAGCGCTTTTCTGCCGAGATATCTGGCACCACTCTTCAGTAAAGAGACAGCCGTACGCATTATGGTTGAAAATATGGACCCAATCTCACTCCCGCGCTGGTATCTCACCCCTCGATAGACTGTGAACGGCCTTTGGGTCATTCTATCACAGTGCGACGAAAGTGCACCTTCACTGTTAAGCTCCTGTCACAGAATGGAAACTTTTACCCCCTCAATCGTTCTTATATATATATTAGAATATTAGTTAGTAGGTTAGTTGCTACATCGACATAATGAGGCTTGTCGCATGTGATGCTTAAGCTCCTGCCTCTATGATTGGGAATGTGGGCGATGCAGCAGGCGCGCCTGGGTATCCCCAACAAACTGATTTTCCACGATATTGCTGTAAATATAGCACATATCTGGGGAAGGCTCTCCATTGTTCAATTTCTCCAATTTCCCACGCTTCCCTCTCATAAACAAGATACTCAACACAAACGTGCACAATAACACCAAAAGGTGGCTGAGCAACTATCTTTCAGGAAGATACTCACACGTCACATTTAATGGCAAGTCATCCAAAACCAAGCTTTTTCCGAACGGGGTCCCTCAAGGCTCTGTTCTCTCACCAACACTGTTCAACTTATACATGCATGACATTCCAACACCCATAGATAACAAGCTTACCTTATCATCATATGCAGATGACATCACTCTAACATCCACCCACAACGACATCGACACCGCTACAAATAACCTACAAACATACATAAACAGTATACAAGACTGGCTCACACACAATAGACTCAAAGTAGCGCCCACAAAATCAACCATCACCTTGCTTACAAGCAACACGAAAGAACACCAGATAACTCCACAGCTTACACTAAACAACACAAACATCCACACACTCACAGGACCAAAATACTTGGGGTCACATACAACACATCATTATCTTTCGCAAACCACATTCAGGCCATTAAAAACAAATGTACGTCAAGACTTAACACGCTTAGGGTACAAACAGGCACAAACTTTGGACACCAGCAGGAAACAGCATCTCTCATATACAAACAATATATTCGCTCAGTTATGGACTATGCTAGCCAATGCTGGGCACCCATTATCTCAAACACACACATAAACACCTTACAGACAATACAAAATAACGCACTTCGTATCATGACAGGATGCACTCAAACAACACCAATAGAACACCTGCACACAGAAACAAAAATACTGAAAGTTAGGGAACATTTAGACATGAGGGGAACACAATCCATGGCAGCAGCGACAACTAACCCACAACACCCTTGTCACTACATGTACAATCATGCACCGACACCTCGCACCATTAAGGTAACACCAGAGAGACATTATAACCAAATACTCCATTCCATACCACTGGCAACAGCAACCCTTACATCATCAAACTCGTCGTCGTCGTCGCCTAATTGCTCGACAGAAGAGGAAACCAATCCACCTACAAAGCGCCGTCGCAAAAAGAACATTATGACTCAAGACCTAACGTCGGCACTGGACCGGACCAAAACAAGCAACCGTGGAGCCGTTCAACTCATGAAAGCAGCTGCTTCCAGTCTGGATATTCAAGACACAGATGAACTGGCTCTCAGTCACGAGACGATTCGGCGTTGGCGATTGCGTCATCGAGGGGAAATCGCCAAAGAAGTGAAGATGACGTTCGATCCCAGTGTCCCGCTCATCGTTCACTGGGACGGGAAGATGGTCTCCGACTTCAGCGGCAAGAAGGTCGATCGCCTCGCCATAGTCGTGTCCGGCGACGGCGTCGACAAACTTCTCTCCGTGCCGAAGCTGCCTGCTGGAACTGGTCGCGCCCAAGCAGATGCTGTGCTGAACTAGTTGGATGACTGGGGGATCGCTGATCGTGTCGTCGGGCTCTCCTTTGACACGACAGCTGCCAACACGGGCGTCGTTTCGGGCGCTTGTGTCTTCATCGAGCAGGGCCTTCACCGCCAGCTGCTGAACCTGGCCTGTCGGCACCACATGCTAGAATTGGTGGCAGAGAAAGCCTTCATTGAGTGCGTGGGCCCCTCCTCTGGTCCTGACATTAAACTGTTCTCGCGACTGAAGGAGCGCTGGCAATCCGTCTGCACCGACCAATTCAGCGCCATCTCTGAATTTTGTTTCACTCTAGCAACATTGTTAATAGAAATATTCTTGAGTCTGCTATTATTCAACTTATAAATAACTTTAACATGAGCCAGGGTCTTTTTCCACTTGATCCTGTTGTTTTGAATTCGTTCATAACGGATTTAGACAAGAAGGGCAAAGTGCTAAAATTGGTAGTTTTCCTTACAAATTTGTATGCTCCCCCCGCAATTTTTATTTCTCTATTTATTATATATATATAATATATATAATTTTTGTGACCTATATATAGTCTCGAACTCTTTATTTACTTCAGTGTTTCTGAGGATGTCATTAGACGAAAGCGCTTGAGTACCATTCTGTTTCCTTTCCTTCGCTCAAGGCGCGAGACGATCTGATCGCGCGTTTCAAGGGTCACATCACCAAGGGCCAGCCGCGGGACGACTACCGAGAGCTCCTGGAGCTGGCGATCATAGCGCTTGGAGGCGTCCCCCAGCGAGGTGTGCGCTTCATGCGACCGGGCGCACTCCACCGCGCCCGGTGGATGGCCAAAGTGATATACGCCATCAAGCTCCACCTCTTCCGGCAGCAGCTCCCCATTAAGGCTCGCGAGGCCCGGGGCATCCTGCGCTTCGTAAACTTTGCGCTGCTGGTTTACATTCCGGCCTGGTTTACGGCACCCCCTCCCGCCGCTGCCCCTCGAACTGACCTGGCGAAACTCAAGGCGCTGGTTGACTACGACAAGGTGGACAAGGACGTGTCCAAGGCTACCTCCCCTGTGTTTCGACGACATCTCTGGTACCTGAGTGAACACCTGGCTGCCCTCGCTCTCTTCGATGACGACACTCCGCTGGAGGAGAAGAGTCGAATTGCGACGGCCATCAAGGATGTCGAGGGCACCGAGCCACCCAAGCGCATTGCCCTGGACGTCTGCCAGGAGGAGCTCGAGCGAAAGACAGTCGCAGACTTTTGCACGACATCCAGCACGCTTCTTTTCGAGCGGCTCGCGATTAATACTTCTTTCCTAGAGTTGGAGCCGGCTACCTGGTCGAACAATGCGTCCTACCTGGCGGGGAAACGCCGTGTCTCTACGTTGAGCGTTGTCAATGTCCGGGCGGAGCGAGGGGTCGCGCTGATGCAGAACTACAATCTCGCACTCACCAAGGACGAGGAGCAACGGCAGTACTTGATGCAAGTCGTTGAGAAGCACCGCAAAGAGCACCCGAACGCCCGCAGCGGAAATCCTTAACGGGTTTGGGAGTACTTTATGGTATATTTGAATTTGCTTCATTTTTATAGGGTGTTACTCCTATTAATCCTGTATAACAATGTATAATCGTATATACTTTATTTCTTAGTTATTATTTTGATTTATATGGCCAGTAGGCTCAGTATATTACTATGATTAATACGGAAAAAAATGTTTTTTATTTTAATAATATTAAGTTGTTTTGTTGCAATAAAATTGAAATTGATTTAATGATTTTGTATTATTAATACAGAGAATAGTATCCTGCTACCCAGGCATGGTGGGACAAGTTTATTCCAATTAATTATGAAATAATGTTGAACAATATTGTTAAGGTGTTTGCACTGTTTGCTAGTTGCGTATTGTGTTGTTATAAGCTGGTTGCCGGTTGGTGTGGTTTGGATTACAAAGCATAAACGTATTAAGGTGAAACTTTGAAAAAAAACTTTTGAACCGCGACAAAAATATTAATATAAAAAAAATATTGGAGATGGAATAAACTTAATGCTATGGAAATATAGCTGTGACTGTCCTCTACGCCATGGTATATGATAGCATTTATATTGACATTGTACATGTTACTTTACCCCTTGGAGCTGGAGCAATTTCTTGGAGAAACTCATTACTTCTGACACGTGGTACGCCAGAGATGGTCGATGCGGAACCCCTAAATATCCTTCAATTTGGCTAAAATTTCATATTCAGGGCTTTTTCACCCAACCTAACAATCCCACAAAGGGCCGTCCTAAAAATCAAAAAATTATTTTTATGTGGCACCCTAACACACACCTAACCCACAAAGCACTGACACGACTCGGTCCGAATGCGGTTCTAGATACGAAGCTGCCACCCATTGACAGGTCAGAGACCAGCCTGAGCAGATCGGATCGAATTAACTTAGCACGATTCCGATGTGGACATCACCCCAACTTATAGACATATAAACACAGACTAGACAACTCCACAGACGACACCTGCCACCTGTGCCAGGACACACCACAAACAATTGAACACATTATGACAGACTGTACCGCTCTAGCACAACAACGAACACAACACAACATCACTAGTACGCTGAACCTCTGGTCCACTCCGGAGAGGGCGATCGGTTACCTGCGTGCCGCCGGCTTGCTCGATCAGGGTGGGCTGATCGGCTAACCAACAACAATCCAATTTCAGCCGATCCAATAAGCTGCACAAGTCATGTTGTGAATGGCGAAAAGTATCTCTTTGGAAGGCTGACCCATATCTGCTCTCGGTTATAATTTTGAACAGCCCTTTGTCTTTAATATTTCTGTTAGCCTTTGATTTTAGAGTTAAAGTATGTGCCGGGGTATCTTTGTTTACGATTTCGTGTACTAAATCAACCGTAAGTTTTGATTTTTTTCAAACTACCATTTAAGTCTCTCACAACATCCTCGGCTGCGCCATAATGAACCGGTTCTAGTGCTACTACTGTACCTCCCCTCTACGGGGCGCGTGCATGGTTTCGTCCCGAGTTACTCCGGCCTTTTCACACATCACGATTTCTAAGAACCGTAAAAACGGGTTATTTATTATCAATAATTAAAAATTTTGGTAGCCAGTTGAAATTCGCATATTCCTACCTCATATGATTCACGGCCCAATTCAATGGGCTCATGCAGTTCTGTTACAAAGTTGGCCAGGGTGATGTTAGGATGTACAGACAGAGAAGAAGAGGACGGGAGTGTGACGTAGAAGTGGTTAGGCGCCATGTTGTATACTATTTAATGTTCATTATTGCATCAGCTTTTATGATTTGTTGAAGCTTTCTGGTTACCCTAGCCATTTCACCAGGTACATTTTTCTCATTCCTGAACCTTTGCTGCCTAAATTTTTTGAAATTCTAAACACTTTTTTTCCTAAATTAAACGACACTCTCTGTACCTCCTCGCCATAAAATCCTCCTGCACGTTCTTCCCCATTCAAATCTTTAATACAGGATCACCTCGTCTTTAGATCTCATAGCCCTAACTTTAAAAATCTCGTGTCCAACCTTGCTGAAATCCCTTCGCGACTTTATTCCCCGAACGCGACAGTCTTATATAATCACTGATTTTGAAGCGCCTAGAGCGTGAGTAGTAGCATGCCCGCAAAATGTTAGAGTGCAAGGCAATTGCAAATGTTGCATACTGTTGCAAGAATGCCACCCCACCCTCTTTGTTGCAACCCCACCCCCTTTGTGCCAACCCCACCCCCTACAGTGCCAACCCCACCCCCTACAGTGCCGACCCCCATCCCCCTTTGTTGCAAGGCACCCCCAAAATGGGGGAAGGGGATGTTGCAACTTGGAGGCGGAGTTATCCCCCAAGCTGCAATGAACCTAACCTAAAAGAGAGGAGAGAGGTGTTCGCCCGGCAGCAGCCAAGCGCATATGAAGACCAGCCGAGCAGCCGCTGTCTTATAGGACCCCTAATCAGCCAGTTGGCTTAGAAGGCTGAGTTGCCAGATTGCGCTGTTTATTTAATTAAAGCATATATTCTGACTTAATCAGCCAGTTGGCTTAGAAGGCTGAGTTGCCAGATTGCGCTGTTTATTTAACCTCTTTTGGACCACTGGGTCGAATATGTACCGTTTCCAATACACGCATTTATAACTTAACCCTACAAAAAATTCAGTCGTCAAGAGGTTAATTAAAGCACATATTCTGACTTAATCCGCCAGTTGGATTAGAAGGCTGAGTTGCCAGATTGCGCTATTTATTTAATTAAAGCATATATTCTGTCTTAATCAGTCAGTTGACTTAGAAGGCTCAGTTGTCAGATTGCGTTGTTTATTTAATTAAAGCATATATTCTGACTTGATCAGCCAGTTGGCTTATCTGGCTGAGTTGCCAGTTTGCCCTATTTATTTAATTAAAGCATATATTCTGACTTAATCAGCCAGTTGGCTTAGAAGGCTGAGTTGCCAGATTGCGCTGTTTATTTAACCTCTTTTGGACCACTGGGTCGAATATGTACCGTTTCCAATACACGCATTTATAACTTAACCCTACAAAAAATTCAGTCGTCAAGAGGTTAATTAAAGCACATATTCTGACTTAATCCGCCAGTTGGATTAGAAAGCTGAGTTGCCAGATTGCGCTATTTATTTAATTAAAGCATATATTCTGTCTTAATCAGTCAGTTGACTTAGAAGGCTCAGTTGTCAGATTGCGTTGTTTATTTAATTAAAGCATATATTCTGACTTGATCAGCCAGTTGGCTTATCTGGCTGAGTTGCCAGTTTGCCCTATTTATTTAATTAAAGCACATATTCTGTCTTATTCCTCCAGTTGGCTTAGAAGGCTTCTTAGAAGGCATAAATGGGCTGTATATATTAATAACCTCCGAACGAATTAAAAGCGTACATACACTCACCGACTGTACGCCCATAAAGCCCCTATTATCACACACACACACACACACACACAAAAGCATCACCAACAATCGTCTAAGTATAGACTTTTAGGAGCTCGTCCCATCAACTGCACATGGTGAAATGAGGGCTACGACTTTTAGGAGCTCACCCCATCAACACCACGTATCCGATATGAGTGCTACAACCAAGCGTCCAAACTTAGACGATTGGTGGTGAAACTATTACACAACAACTCACCATCAGCCAACTCCTGGTAGACCGACAAGGTCGCTAAATACGATCAATAGACAGACGTATTAAACAAAAAGGAATAAATAAAACGCCCAATACATCGTTCTATTTATTTAGGCGAATTAATGGAAATAAATATACATTGGGATATATATACCGGGTGTCCGAGAATTATCTGTACAATTTTTGGCTGTTATTAAAAGTCAACCATGAAGTGAAGAAATTCCATTGTTGTCCCATTTTACAGAGAATCTCATTAAGTTTTTTCTGATACCACGTTTTGACAAGTTTTTTAGAAATGTACGCGGGTGACAGACATTGATGATTTAAAAGCAAGAATCACAGCTGCTAGTGAGCGAATTGATGTGGATATGCTGCAGCGTACATGGCAACATTTGGAGTATCGATTGGATGTTTTGCGAATCACTAATGGTGCACATATCGAATGTTTGTAACAACGTTACTTTAATAAAAGAAACTTTTGAAAATACAGATTCTAAATAATCTTGTTTAAGAATTTTACGTGTGTTATCAAGAATTTTATTAAAAGATGAAATTGTACAGATAATGTTCGGACACACTGGAATTTCTAAAAAACTTGTCACAACTTGGTATCAGAAAATACTTAATGAGATTCTCTGTAAAATGGGACAACACTGGAATTTCTACACTTCATGGTTGACTTTTAATAACAGCCAAAAATTGTACAGATAATTCTCGGACACCCTGTATATATGGTCAAAAAATAATAATAGCATCATGAACGGGAAATATATAATCAGAAATACAGTATACAAAACGGTGCATTATCAATATATTAGTACAGGAAAAATATATAGTTATATTAAATATATATAATCAGAAATATATAAAACGTTGTATTATTAAAATATTAGTACAGGAAAAATATATACAGTTATATTAAATATATTAATAATATACGAAACGTATAATCAATTGCATATTAGTACAGGAAAAATATATAGTTATATTAAATATATTAATAATATACGAAACGTATAATCAAATGCATATTAGTACAGGAAATATATATATATACACACACAATTTAAATATATATCCTTTATGTTCTACGGTGCAAAACGCTAAGCTCACACATAATAGAGTTTCCATCCACATCGCTATTACTTTGTACGACGTGTTCAAACCGTCCAAGCATCACCTCACCGTTTAACTGATACGGAGGCCTATACTCGACATAAATGGCTTTCATATCATTCAATACTATTTTTGTGCCCACTTTACACCCGGCTGGCAAGTTATCTTTAAACACGGCTAGAATACAATCAAAAGCACGCACAAAGAGGTCATCATTAACCACATCATTATTAAATACAAGTTTATAAACAAGCCTTTCCAATCGGGGTTTTTTCTTACTGCCCCGAGCTTTTCAATCGTGAACTCTTCTTCACTCTGCATAGCGGCAATTGAAATAATCTTCCAAGTCGTAACGACACCTATTCATTATACAGAGGTCAGCTCTTCAGGGTGAACAGTGTAGGTGAGCTCAGCCCTGTACCGCTCAAGTGCTTTGCACCAAAGTTCAGGATATTTCGAAGAATCTAAACCTTTTAAATATGCACCCAGCTCTAGACCATTCTCGCCCTGTTCATTCCTACATTCGATAAATCGTCGAGCAGAGCGGTGTATGCCCATTCAAGAGCCTTGTCAAAATAAATCATATCCGTAACATGTGCGTCTAATTTAGGCTTCAGCTTGCGGAATCCGACGATTTCAAACATTCTATTGAGGATGAAACGGTTTCGCGTAGGGACAAGAACATTATTATCAGATGCGTTCTTCCACATCAGTCGTATATCAATGCATGGCTGTTCGTTATTTATACCCAGTGTGCCAACAACGGCATATGAGGTGTCGTCACTAATCTACTCTCTTCTTGTACCTACACCTGCAAGTATTTTATAACGGCCCTCTCCCCACTTCTCAACTATCACGAAGACTCTATTCATCTCTTCAACACTTAAATAAATAACATTACGTTTGCTTGCTTGCCTGCAAATCGTTTCAAGTGCATAGCTAATGGTGCCGGTTTCACGCCTGAACACGTGCAATGACTTCGTCACGGAGACATTGTACGAGGCGTTGAGAATGCTTCTCAAAGGAAGGTCCATCATATTCGCACGTCCACTCGGTGCAAGCTCTGAAATGACTATGAACCACAGGTTGCCGGATCGGCTTGACGGGGCGGGATGAGTCACGCTAATGAAACGCGTATGGGTTTGTTCGAACTCGTATGTTCCGTAAGGTACACGGGTGGGCGGCACGGGAACGCGTCACACTTCTAAAGCGTGTACAGGCTTGTTCGAACACTCTTGGACAAACAGAATTTCCAGAAACGAATTTAATGTTTTATCACTCACCAGACGTTCATTTCCACAAATTAAACATCTTCACAAACCGGCGCACTATTAGAGAGAAACATGCTCATATTTGGCCTTTTTATTTAACAAGCGATACTCGTCTCTAAAGTCTGTTAAAAACTCACACAGCCCATTAGCCACAACCTTGCTACGAACCTCATCATGATATATATTAATATAGTGGTAAAAATACTTAAGATTCTCCATGATGACAAGATTTACATTTTCAACCGTATGGTACGAGTAGTTGCTTCTTCTACTTCGCGGTATATGTGAGCCTTTATAAAGCTTAGGTCTATAACATACTTCAGTACATCGTCTGTACTATGGAAACCTACAACTCCCTCGCCAGAATACCCGTAGAGTACTTGAACATTTTGGTCCTTCGCACGGCTCAATGTAGCCTTAAAAGAGGCAAAGGAGGGGGGAATAGGGAGTTTTTCAGTATCCACCACATCTATGCACTTTGCCGAATACCACTTCATAAATGTTGAACACGCAATATAAAAGGTAGCCATTACTATTTTTCTTCTACGCGAGAGAATACACTTCTGAGCTCAAGGATACACAGAGGTCAACTAAGCACGCAGGGATAGAGGCATGCTCAGGTTGCGGCATGACTCACGTTGCCGGTCTTACAGTGGGCGGGGCTTGGCCTTTTACTGTACACACGCACGCACGCAAAGGAGAAAGTGAAGCGCTAATTGAAATATGATTATTTAATAAACGAAATACGTGCAATAAATAAGTTAACAATAGACATATCAAAAATTATGGTAGCCAAAGGGCACGGTATCATAGCACACCCAGCTAATCTTACTTTTGAAAAGGATATCTACTTATGGTTACAATTTCTTGTTACTCTAATGTAAAATTATTCCCATCATGGTTTTTGTCTGTTTCATTTATTAAATGGTAGAAAACATGTACAAAACGGGGTCAGTATCCGTTAAATAAGTCTTAATGGCTAGTTACAAATGTGTATATACAACTTTACACAATATAGATATACACCTTAAACATTACAGGGGGTGCAAACATATGGGAACCTTGTTTTTATCTGTCTGCATACACTTTTATCTTTCATATCTGTGTCGCACAAATCGAATAATTTTAAAAAATTCATAAATCCCTTCCCACATGACATGTGCATGAGAAATAAAATACAATACAATCCGCATGTTTCAGTATAATATCCTTGAAAGCGATATGGAATCCAAACAATCTCAGGCACGTGTAATTGCGCGATAAACTGCACAATTACCGAATCATTCCATGGCTGAAATCCGAGTGAATCAAAATAGTACATTCTTTCCCTATTTTTAAAATAGATTGCAAACCAATGAATATCTTCACCCCCAACACTGTCGGTGTTAACGATAATGGCAGCTTCAATATTTCATTCTTCGCAAACATATCGATAAATTTTGAGCGCGTGAAACGGTCACTTTTCATTACTCTCTGGAATGTATTCGCATCAATTTTAAAAGTCTGTGACCACGTTCCTGAAACGATCAACTTCTATTAGTGCCTGTGATTCGAGGTACACGAGTACACTTATAGGCACGTCTATAGGCTTGGCAAATTCCAACCTAACTGAGATATTCCCATTCTGTTGTGGACTTAAATGCGTATCTGCGCCAGCAGAGAAGTCAGGCGTAATATCAAATGAATAAATGTTAAATTCTTCGAAAATTCTTTCTGCGTTACACCAAAACCAAGTTCATCACAGGCGCCTGTATTATGAGCCAGACTACTATATACTCTCGCGCAGAGCGGGAACACAGCGTCTGATGAGTAGTCCATAATCATGGCCCCTACCAGAACGAGGCCATTTACGTATAGAGTAATATTTTTAAGGCCGAAATTCTCGAATTTAAAGGCACTCTTTTTATATTTTCCATTCGTTGAGGCGTGGTCCTGCATTCCAATTAATATCCTTTTAGGTAGAACTCCAAGGGCCACGTTTTCTAGTTGCTTCGATGCCAGCCCTGCGGGAACCGTGTACAGCTTGATCTGTACCCTGTTAATTGGGTATTTTACTGTGGAGAATATTAAGTCTTTCTCAATTTCTATTTGTTTCGGGGAACTTAATTTCACTCGGCGTATTCGCAAATACGTTTACATGATGTGTATCACAACGGGTTTCACGCCTTCTTCTTGATCAGGCCCCAGATTTATGCAGATCTCAGGAATCGTGCGGGTAGGCTTCAACTTCATATCCACCCCGTTCATAAGCAACTTCTCCTGGAATGTGAAGTCTGTATGCAGGCGACCAAAACATTCATATATATTTTTTTTAGAATTTTTAAATTTATCCTTTATTCCATTTTCATCTTTAGTGTGGTAATACCCCTCGGCTGTTAGAAAGGTGTCCTTCGTTTCTTTTGAAAAGTTGAGGACATTTTCCAGATAGGCTCGTAGGTGGTAGTACCCCGTACCTGTCGATATGTTAACCTGGTTTAAATACACTTCACACTGGCTGAATATGGAGTGTAAAAAGTTGGTTTCAGGGTAGGCAGAGTAACTATCATCGCAATCCGTTCCATCAGAATGGGCTATACGCAGTTTAGCATACATGTGCATGCAGCTCGGGTCAAAAAAGTAAGGGCCTAAGCTGGGTATCACGAATTCTATAGGGGCACTCGGCGAACTAATTGTGTTTAATGGGTTAATTGTAATAAAGTCGCTATGCTCAATGAAGACCTGAGTGGGAGGCATATCAAAGAGTGACAGTTCGGATTTACAGCATTGTGAACTACACGGATGGATGAAACGCGCCATGACGAGTCAGAAATAGTGCCCCCTCCCTCGACAAGTATCAGTCAATCTATGATTCGTGAGAGTAGTGTCCTCAGCTTATATCAGTTAAAAAAATGATCAGCCATAGGTTTCATGCGCTTAGAGCACTTCTTTTTTGGTTTCCTTTTGCGTTTGATGCCACGTGATGGTAACCCCTTCTTCCTGGTCTTCCGCCCTAGCTACCTGGCACCCCTCTTGAACAGTGGGACAGCGGTGCGTAGTATGGATGAAAAAATGAATCCAAGTCCACTCCCACGCTGGTATCTCACCCCTTGGTAGACTGTGAACGGTCTTCGAGTCATTATAAACGACGAAAGTGTAGTTTCACTGTTAAGCTCCCATCACCGAATGGGAAATTTTTTCCCTCAATCGTTCTTATATATATCGAGATGTTGGTTAATAGATTAGTCGCAACATTCACATAATGGGGCTTGTGATATGTAATGCTCAAACTTTTCCCTCTATGGTTAGGGATGCGTGCAATGCGCAGCAGGCGCGCTTGGGTGTCCCCAACAAATTGCTGCTCTACGATATTGCTGTAAATATAGCACATGTCTGGGAACGGAGAGCTTTCACCCAATTTCTCCATCTTCAATTGGTACATTAAGCTGGACAAGTCATGCTGTGCCTCGTGAAAGGTATCCCTTTGGAGAGCTGCACTATATCGGCCCTCAGCCACAATTGTGAACAGTTCTTTATCTTTAATATTTCTACTAAGCGTTGACTTCATTGTGCATGCAGGCGTGTCTATGTTTACGACTTCAAAAAGTAAATCGTATGTCAGGCGCGACCTTTCAAGACTCTTGTTTAACCCCTTCACAATGTCCATGGCTGTATCATAATGCCCGATTCCTAGTGATGCATTTGTGCTATAGTACCGTTCCTCACCGAACAGGACTGAACGCATAGTATTGTCGAAGGTTATCCTTAATTTTTGGCATTCGTCGTATCTTCTAATGATCAGAAATATGATTTGTTTATTTTCAAGAGTTAAAAATTTGGTGGCTAACTGGAGTTCACATAACCCCACCTCATACGAATCACGCTCCAGTTCAATGAGTCCATGGAGTTCTGTCACAAAGTTGGCGAGGGTGTTGTTAGGATGTACAGACAGAGACAAGGAGGACGGGAGTGTGACGTAGAAATGGTTAGGAGCCATGATGCATACTATTTAAGCTTCATTATTGAATCAGCTTTTATATAGGTGTTGAAACTTTCTGGGTATCCCAGCCATTTCACCAGGTACATTTTTCTCTTTCCTGAACCTTTGCTTCCTATAATTTTTTCAATTTGAAACACTTTTTACTAAATTAAATGCCACTTTCTGCAACTCCTCCCGGTAAAAGCCTCCTGAGATTTCTTCCCCATTCAAATCTTCAATGTAATACATCATTATCTCACCTTTAGGCCTCATAGCCCTAACTTTAAAAATCTCACGTGTCCATCCTTGCTTAAATCTCCTCGCGAATTTATTCCCAGAACGTGACAGCCTTACATAATCATTGATTTTGAAACGCGCAGAGTGTGGTAGTGGCGCTCCATCTCTTCTCACCTCTGGACGCGTACCTCTTTCTAAAACCTCGTTAGTTGTTGTGCCGATCGTGCGATGGTGTGAACGGTTGTAGGATGAAGCCAATGACCCGAGAACGTTTATATATCTGTATATGTATTTATGTGTAAACTAGCGGTGCATGCGTTCCTTTATGGCACGTTGAACTCTTTCAGCTAAAGAAGCCTTATGTATAGAAGTGGTAGTGTAATAGCTGATATTAAACTCTGCCAGCATGTTCTGAAAAGCGCGTCCTATAAATTCTTTCCCCATATCCGTACAAAAATAGCCAGGAATCCTGTTTTCTTTCAACATCAGCGTTTTGGTCGCTTTAGCAACTGTTTCAGGCGATTTATTTTTCAGGAGAAATAGCCACAGATACCTAGAAAATACGTCTATTATGAATAGGATGTAGCGGTAACCATCGTTATACACTGAATATCTTTGCATGTCTGCTAAATCCCCCTGCCAAGTAGAGTCACTCGAAGCAGCTGTTGTCATGGCCGTTTTAAACCTTTTTCTCACCGGTTCATGAAGTGTATAAGCATCCTGTTCCCGCAAAAATCTCTCAACATCTTTTTTCCTTACACCATAAACACCTCTGTACAGTCTATTAACGCCACCATAGGAGGCAGGGTTAGAAATGTCATAATAGCGTTTACTTAATATGTTAGCCATCTGCGTATTTTAGAGGCACGTGGGTAGGGTTGACCGTTAGTTCTCTTCTTTCACCTCTTCAGAGACACTGCTACTGCTCGGGGCGATGGCATACTCAGTTGTGACACATGCGAGACTTGGTCCAATTCTTTTAACCTATTCAGATTACCTATCAATGTTTTGGGGACATTTGTTTGTTGTAGTCTTGCTTTAATATGCTTCCATCCTGTTGGTGAGGGTCTGTCCCACTTTCTCACCAGATCATGAACAATATGAACGATATTGGATCATTGTACCCTTGTTCCTTCAACAATGACCTCGCCTGTATAGGTCCACTGTGTGATGGGGTCCTCACTCAATAGATTATAAAGACTTAAGCCTTTATTCCTCAATGTATGTGGGAGGTTGTTTTTTAGCACATGTTCGAAGTGTTGTGTTCCGTTGTTCTTTGGCCGGCCATCGTCAGGTCCTGTGTCGCTATGCTCAGCACTACTCGAGCTGTGCCTAATAACCACGGGGAGCTCTGTAGGATGTTTATAATCTTCGTACTCTGGAGAAATTTCTGCAAAGCCTCTTGGTACAAGATCCTTTTCTCATCAGGTGATTTTTCACTGTTTAATAGGGCTAGCAACTCGTTTTCCATTCTTTTAAGCCTATTTTTACGTGGCTCTATAACCGTGTCTGGAGTCTGTGAACTTTGCAATGAAGCATACACCTCGTGCGGAATCACAACCACCTTCTTCATTATATTAATCTAGTCAGTAAAGGACCCAAAACTGAAAATAAGATGGGCAGGAATGATCCTCCTCTTTGTACAGTAATGCGCTTTTTCTTACCCACAGTTTGACTTTTATGAGCGAGCGCTCGTATTATGTTCTTGTAACGACGTAAGCGAGTCTTCTGAGAGGTTTCATTGGTACGGTGCTTACAAGAAGTCTCGCGCCTCTGTCTCGTCCCAAGCTAGTCTGTTAGGTATAAAATGGGCAGTCCTTATGGCAGCGGAGGTGTGTTGGGATTGGTGCACATAATTGCTCTAACCTCATCAATGACGTCCACATTATTATTGTGTTGATCACTCTATCTATTTATATATAGAGACATACTGTATATAGATATATTATTAGATTTATTTTCTTACTTCTCATTATATTCAATCATATCATTAATTTAACAAAGGTTGGTTCGACTTCAGTCCGGATATATCTTCCGTATTTTCAAACCACTACAACCATAAACCGTTCCGGCTGCCTCGTTAAATCTGCTGTTTTTTGGTTTTGAGAAAGAGACTTGATAGTGAAGTTGTTGGATGGTTTAATTGGTTTCAAAACACTGAATAGTGAGGTTATAGAAGAATTCTGTTTCAAATTTGTTCAGCTAACTGTGTTGCTGTTTTTTTTTTTCAGGTTTGATCGGTGTATCATAGTAAAGTGCATTAAATTGCATTCATGTTTAAGTTCAATCATCTATTTCAAATTAGGCTGTTATAAGGCTGTTAGGTATAACATTTCCCTTTCAGAAAACAGGCAATCAATCTTCTTTATATTCAAGTATTATCAAGGTAAAGTGTTTACAATTAAAACTACTAAAGTAATGGTCTATTTTTTTTCATAGAATAAGACAATTACTACGAACTGAAGAGGGTGTTAAATTATAATCAAGTTTAACCCTCTGATAGCATAAAATTTCTATCAGCGGGAATCAATAATATTATTCAGGATTTAATTTATGATTCGAGAGGTAATTCATAATCTTAATTTAGTGTTAATAAATAATAGTTTAGTATTCAAATACTGTGTTGGGTTAAAACAAAATTTTAATTCTAACAATATATAAACATAAACTACCCTGGACTAAAATAACATACGTCAAGCCTTTACCCAGAAACCATTTAAAAGGTGTGATTTAAAAGCTCTCTGTCTCTCTCTCTCTCTGTGTCTCTCTCTCTGTGTCTCTCTGTGTCTCTCTCTCTGTGTCTCTGTCTCTCTCTGTCTCTCTCTCTCTCTGTCTCTCTCTCTCTCTCTCTCTCTCTCTCTCTCTCTCCGCAGGGGGTATAAAGGTTATGCACATTTCTTCTGGATGTAGTGAACGTTATACTTGGGGTGTGACAGTCCTCCGGTCCCGAGTCGTGGGATTCTAGAGGAACTGGCTGCCACTTCCTTTAGGTTCTCTCTCTTTCAGGAGGGCGGGTGAAGTATTTTGCACAATCCCGTCCCGTGGGTTACTAGGACCCAATCCCATCCCTACTCTGTCCTTTTAGCTTACGTTAAGGTTGTTCTCCTCTGACTGCAAAAAAAAAACAAAAAACAAAAACTTTTAGTATTAAGTCTTTTTCTCTTCTTTTACTATTAGGACCCTACTGCTACCTCATGCGTGGGAAGAGAGGCTTTGGAACCTCTATAAATAACACCATTTAACGCTCGTAGGTTGTGAGAGACTGGGATGGAGGGGTCCCAGGCGTAGGGGCGCGATGAATGGAGTGTGGCTAGTGCCCCGTTAAGCCCATTCCTAACGCGTAATGGCCTGACCAGCCCCCTGCGACCGTTCTTTGGTGACCAATTGATGGTGCTTGGCTGTACTGCTCTGAGGTGAGAGAGCTTTACTGCCCAGCTGGCTGCCAGGCCAGCGTAAAGTCTCGGGCGTAGCCTCTGGGTCTGGTGGGATATCCCTTGAACACTGGATTCTAAGAGTCTGGCCGCTTGTGAGTGACTAGTAAGACTTAGTAAGGGGCTGCATCTCGCTGTCGCTCCTGGCGGAAAATCCGTGACGCCTGCGTCGCGAGTGTTTGTCAGTTGGTAGCTGCGACACGTTTGGGACTGTCGGCCCTGGGGAGACCTTTGGTCGGTGCGGCAGCAGGAGAGGTGTAGTCTTCTGGAAGGGATGAACGTCACTTGCAAATAGGTGGATGCGTCTACGCGCGGGATGAATTCCCCCCCCCCCTTTTATATACTGGTCAGAACGTTTTTGGATAGTTTTCATTGCTAGAACGCTTTATCTTATTCAGAGTATTCAGAAAAAAAAAAAAAAAAGAGAAAATATGGCAGGGCCAGCTAAATTGAAAGCAGAATGCTTTAAATGTAAAGTTAATCATTGGTGCGTTGACTTCCCTGAGGGTAGTATCAGCGATATCACATCCCTTAGTGTATGTTTGTTTTGTAAACTTAGAGACAACCACGAAAAGGAAGTTAAAGAGCTAAAGGAATTAGTAAAAAAGCTTGAAGCTAGGGTCGTAGCACTGGAAATCCAACCCAGTGGACAAGATCAAACTAAAAACACACCAGCAGATTTAAACTGTAAGATTAAGTATCTAGAACAAAGGGAGGGCGCAAAGAAGGGGCTGATAGAGAAGGGTGGGAAGGGATCGATAGAGAAGGGTGGGAAGGGGCCAATGAAGAAAAAGGGTGGGAAGGGCCTACTGATGGCCCAAAGAAACCGAAGGATGTAGCTACCAGTCGGGGTGGGTCGGGTGGTGTAACTGCGTGTATGGGTGGCGACGGGTTTCGAAAGGTCTCGGGCAAGAAGGCTGCGAAGCCGAAGCCTGAGACCCCAGTTGCCCCTGTCAAGACCTCTAACCGCTTTAGTCTCCTGTGCTCGAAGGAGGAAGACACCGTTTTGATTGGGGACTCGCAGATCAGGGGCCAGGAGAAGTACTTTGCTTCTGCAAACCGGGATGGGAGGAAGGTAAGGTGCTTACCTGGGCGGGGAACGGCGCACTTAAGGAAGGAGGTAGAGAAGGTGCGCGTGGCTAGTCGGAGGACTGCGATCGTTGTCCACGCTGGTGGCAATGACCTGTTCCTCAAAGGCGGTGGGGTAGGTCTTACAGAAGGGATCATCACCGAGATCATGTCTCTTGCGGATGATCTAAAACTGAAGACAGACAGGGGAATGTTAATGGGTATTTTACCGCGAATGAATGCCAGTGACCACGCGCTCAGTAAGGTCATTGGCATCAACGAGAGGGTACAAGACTTGTGCGTTCCGCTGGGCGTGAAGTTTATTGACCCCTTCGATGCATTTTCGGGTAGGTGGGACCTTTACCAGAGGGATGGTGTCCACCTCAATAACAAGGGTAAAGGTGTGCTAGGCGCGCTGCTCGACCGGCACCTATACAGAATGGTGAGGTCGAGTCCGGGGAGAGATGATGGGCCCCCACCGGGGAGAGATGAGGATGAGCCGGTGGCGGACGTACCTTCAACTGAAGGGTGCGTCGAAGTACAGGTGGGTGACCCTCCTCCTACGTTGGAGGGGGCTCAGTCTCCTGCGGAAGTTGCCCCCTCGTTAGTGAGGGGCTCTTCAACTCCGACAGCCCTGGCTGTTCGGGAAACGGGTCGTGCTAGGGGGCGGTCAGAATAGGGAAGGCTCCCTCCGTGCAATGCTTTTTAATGCTAGGTCAATTAGGAACAAGTTTTGCGAGCTACGGGCGCTCTTAGCATCAGAATACCAGGATATCGTTGCTATCACCGAGTCCTGGATTCATACTGATCGTAGGGACTACGTTGGGGAGTTCGAAATTCCCGGGTATAGAATGTTTCGCAAAGACCGCACCCGTGGGGAGGGGGGTGGGGTACTAATATACGTCAGAGACACGTTGAGTCCGGTTGACTGCCAGTTCCGGTCGGAACGGGAGCTGCTTGGCGTCGATCTGAACGTGGGAGGGACGAACTATAGGTTAATCTTGGTGTACAGACCTCCGCATCTCCTCCTCGAGGAGGATACAGCCCTGTACACCGAACTCAGTAGCCTGCTAGGGGATAGGGTGTGTGTAGTTTTAGGAGACTTCAACTGTCGCGGCATAAAGTGGGAAAACAGGACTGCCGATGCTGAAGGGAGGAGGCTAGTTGACTTTGCTGATGAGAACTTCCTCACTCAGTGGGTCAACGAGCCTACACGAGGCGAAAGCGTTCTAGACTTAGTATTCACGACCGAAGACAACCTCGTCACTGGCCTCACCGTTGACGAATCGTTGGGCGGGAGTGATCACGGTCTTATTAGGTTCCGTGTGTGCGTCCCTCGGGTGAAGCGTAGTAACTCGAGAGGCAGTAAGCTCGATCTCCGGCGGGCGAACTTTGTTAGCCTCAGGGATAGCGTAGGAGAGATGGGGTTAGAGGTCGGCGGCGATGTTGAGGAGTGTGGAGTGCATTCCGGGACGAGTTTATGGTGCTGCAGTCTGCTGCCATACCCTCAAAACCGGTCACCCCTGCTTCAACGCAGCCTAAGTGGTTCAATCGTGACATCGCTTCGGCTATCCGAAATAGGAAAGTAGCGTATAGGAGGGCGAAGGCCAATCGTTCCCCGAGAACACTGAAGCGTATGTCCGCCTGTGTAGGGAAGTGAAGGCGAAGGAGTGTTCACCAGGAGGTACCCGTCATCCCCGAGCCAGGCGTGAGGCACGAAGGTGCTGGCCTGGATAGTGTTCGATGTACCGCGACAGTCGTTGCCGATAGAATAGACAAACTGAGCGCGTTTAAGGCTCCTGGGCCAGACCAGTTTCTCCCCAGAGTGTTGCGAGGTGCGCGACCAGGTGGCTCCCCACCTGGCTACAGTCTTCAACAAATCGTTGGAGACGGGCCAGGTGCCTGGTGACTGGAGGGAAGCCAACGTGACCCCTATCTTTAAGAAAGGGGATCACGAAAGTCCAGGGAACTATCGTCCCATTAGTCTCACTTCAGTTGTAGGTAAATTATTAGAAGGGATAATAGCTGATAGGATCGTTGACCATTTGGATTCGTACAAGCTGCTTGGGGACTCCCAACATGGGTTTAGACGGCATAGGTCGTGTCTCACCAACTTGCTCATGTTGAGTGAGTACGATAAGAGTAGGGCGATTGATATACTTTATCTCGACTTTCAGAAAGCCTTTGATAAGGTACCTCACCGCCGGCTAATGGCGAAAGTGCGCGCGCTGGGTATCGGTGGGGAAATAGGTAGGTGGATTGAAAACTGGCTGAGGAATAGGCGGCAGAGGGTGGTAATTAAAGGGGCTAGTTCGGGTTGGGCCTCGGTCACTAGTGGGGTTCCTCAGGGTTCCGTTTTGGGGCCACTGTTGTTTATCATTTACATAAATGATATCGACGGTGGCATCGTCAGTCGGATCGCCAAATTCGCTGATGACCAAGCTTGGGGCCAATGTTGGGACGCCCGAAGCGATCGAGGAACTGCGTGCGGACCTAGGTAGGATAGGAGAGTGGTCCGAAAAATGGCAAATGCCGTTTAACTTGGGTAAATGCAAAGTGATGCACATTGGCTACGCCAATCCCAAGTCGGACTACTCGATGTTGGGTAGTAATATCGAGGTGACTGATTTAGAAAAGGACTTGGGTGTGCTAATTAGCAGCGACCTTAAGTTTACGAAACAGTGCGTAGAGGTGGAAAAGAAAGCCCAGAAACTATTGGGTTATATCAGGAGGCAATTTCAGTTTCGGAACAAGGAGATTGTGCTCTCACTGTACAATTCCCTTGTTCGGCCGCACCTGGAGTATGCTGTGCAGTTCTGGTCGCCCACCCTCAGGAAAGATATTGAGAGGCTGGAGCGAGTGCAGGCGAGGGCCACAAAGTTAATCCCTTCCGTTAGGCATATGGGCTACAATCGACGGTTACGCGCCCTGAACTTGTTTTCGCTTGAAACTCGGAGGCTGCGCGGTCAACTGATCGAGGTTTTCAAGCTCTTACGCGGGTTCAACGATGTCGATTTTAGAAGTATGTTTAGTTTAAATGATAACCCAACTCGCAACAATGGTTGGAAGTTGGATTTGAAACGGTTTAGGACTAGTGTGTGTGGGAATTACTTTACGTATAAGATCTGTGACACATGGAACAGGTTACCTTCGGAAGTTGTGAACAGTTCCTCTGTGGATCAGTTCAAGAAAAGGTTAGACCAAATCTTGCACACTATTTGAGTGTGTACAAAATTTTCCCTGGCACCCGTTGCCATTGGTACCTCCTCGGTATGGGCCGCAAGGCCTTTTGAGGTACTTCTTTTCCTTGTAACTCCTTGTAACTCTCTCTCTCTCTCTCTCTCTTCTTCTCTCTCTTTCTCTGGGCGGGAGTGATCACGGTCTTATTAGGTTTCGTGTGTGCGTCCCTCGGGTGAAACGTAGTAACTCGAGAGGCAGTAAGCTCGATCTCCGGCGGGCGAACTTTGTTAGCCTCAGGGATAGCGTAGGAGAGATGGGGTTAGAGGTTGGTGGCGATGTTGAGGGAGTGTGGAGTGCATTCCGGGACGAGTTTATGGTGCTGCAGTCTGCTGCCATACCCTCAAAACCGGTCACCCCTGCTTCAACGCAGCCTAAGTGGTTCAATCGTGACATCGCTTCGGCTATCCGAAATAGGAAAGTAGCGTATAGGAGGGCAAAGGCCAATCGTTCCCACGAGAACATTGAAGCGTATGTCCGCCTGTGTAGGGAAGTGAAGGCGAAGGTTAGGCTAGCGAAACGTAACGAAGAACTACGGGTGGCAAGCCTCTGCAAGGGGAACCCTAAGGAATTCTTCAGTTATGTTAATAGTAGAAAGCCCATTAGAAGCATGATAGGACCGTTAAAGGACGGAAGCGGCGTTCTGCGGACCTCCGACGCGGACATCGCTAATGTGCTTAATGAGTACTTTGCGGGAGTGTTCACCAGGGAGGATACCCGCGTCATCCCCGAGCCAGGCGTGAGGCACGAAGGTGCTGGCCTGGATAGTGTTAGATGTACCGCGACAGTCGTTGCCGATAGAATAGACAAACTGAGCGCGTTTAAGGCTCCTGGGCCAGACCAGTTTCTCCCCAGAGTGTTGCGAGAAGTGCGCGACCAGGTGGCTCCCCACCTGGCTACAGTCTTCAACAAATCGTTGGAGATGGGCCAGGTGCCTGGTGAATGGAGGGAAGCCAACGTGACCCCTATCTTTAAGAAAGGCGATCACGAAAGTCCAGGGAACTATCGTCCCATTAGTCTCACTTCAGTTGTAGGTAAATTATTAGAAGGGATAATAGCAGATAGGATCGTTGACCATTTGGATTCCTACAAGCTGCTTGGGGACTCCCAACATGGGTTTAGACGGCATAGGTCGTGTCTCACCAACTTGCTCGAGTTTTTCCACGTCATGTTGAGTGAGTACGATAAGAGTAGGGCGATTGATATACTTTATCTCGACTTTCAGAAAGCCTTTGATAAGGTACCTCACCGCCGGCTGATGGCGAAAGTGCGCGCGCTGGGTATCGGTGGGGAAATAGGTAGGTGGATTGAAAACTGGCTGAGGAATAGGCGGCAGAGGGTGGTAATTAAAGGGGCTAGTTCGGGTTGGGCCTCGGTCACTAGTGGGGTTCCTCAGGGTTCCGTTTTGGGGCCACTGTTGTTTATCATTTACATAAATGATATCGACGGTGGCATCGTCAGTCGGATCGCCAAATTCGCTGATGATACCAAACTTGGGGCCAATGTTGGGACGCCCGAAGCGATCGAGGAACTGCGTGCGGACCTAGGTAGGATAGGAGAGTGGTCCGAAAAATGGCAAATGCCGTTTAACTTGGGTAAATGCAAAGTGATGCACATTGGCTACGCCAATCCCAAGTCGGACTACTCGATGTTGGGTAGTAATATCGAGGTGACTGATTTAGAAAAGGACTTGGGTGTGCTAATTAGCAGCGATCTTTTTACGAAACAGTGTGTAGAGGTGGAAAAGAAAGCCCAGAAACTATTGGGTTATATCAGGAGGCAATTTCAGTTTCGGAACAAGGAGATTGTGCTCTCACTGTACAATTCCCTTGTTCGGCCGCACCTGGAGTATGCTGTGCAGTTCTGGTCGCCCACCCTCAGGAAAGATATTGAGAGGCTGGAGCGAGTGCAGGCGAGGGCCACAAAGTTAATCCCTTCCGTTAGGCATATGAGCTACAATCGACGGTTACGCGCCCTGAACTTGTTTTTGCTTGAAACTCGGAGGCTGCGCGGTCAACTGATCGAGGTTTTCAAGCTCTTACGCGGGTTGAACGATGTCGATTTTAGAAGTATGTTTAGTTTAAATGATAATCCAACTCGCAACAATGGTTGGAAGTTGGATTTGAAACGGTTTAGGACTAGTGTGTGTGAGAATTACTTTACGTATAAGATCTGTGACACATGGAACAGGTTACCTTCGGAAGTTGTGAACAGTTCCTCTGTGGATCAGTTCAAGAAAAGGTTAGACCAAATCTTGCACACTATTTGAGTGTGTACAAAATTTTCCCTGGCACCCGTTGCCATTGGTACCTCCTCGGTATGGGCCGCAAGGCCTTTTGAGGTACTTCTTTTCTTGTAACTCCTTGTAACTCTCTCTCTCTCTCTCTCTTTCTCTCTCTTTCTCTGGGCGGGAGTGATCACGGTCTTATTAGGTTCCGTGTGTGCGTCCCTCGGGTGAAGCGTAGTAACTCGAGAGGCAGTAAGCTCGATCTCCGGCGGGCGAACTTTGTTAGCCTCAGGGATAGCGTAGGAGAGATGGGGTTAGAGGTTGGCGGCGATGTTGAGGGAGTGTGGAGTGCATTCCGGGACGAGTTTATGGTGCTGCAGTCTGCTGCCATACCCTCAAAACCGGTCACCCCTGCTTCAACGCAGCCTAAGTGGTTCAATCGTGACATCGCTTCGGCTATCCGAAATAGGAAAGTAGCGTATAGGAGGGCGAAGGCCAATCGTTCCCATGAGAACACTGAAGCGTATGTCCGCCTGTGTAGGGAAGTGAAGGCGAAGGTTAGGCTAGCGAAACGTAACGAAGAACTACGGGTGGCAAGCCTCTGCAAGGGGAACCCTAAGGAATTCTTCAGTTATGTTAATAGTAGAAAGCCCATTAGAAGCATGATAGGACCGTTAAAGGACGGAAGCGGCGTTCTGCGGACCTCCGACGCGGACATCGCTAATGTGCTTAATGAGTACTTTGCGGGAGTGTTCACCAGGGAGGATACCCGCGTCATCCCCGAGCCAGGCGTGAGGCACGAAGGTGCTGGCCTGGATAGTGTTATGTACCGCGACAGTCGTTGCCGATAGAATAGACAAACTGAGCGCGTTTAAGGCTCCTGGGCCAGACCAGTTTCTCCCCAGAGTGTTGCGAGAAGTGCGCGACCAGGTGGCTCCCCACCTGGCTACAGTCTTCAACAAATCGTTGGAGATGGGCCAGGTGCCTGGTGACTGGAGGGAAGCCAACGTGACCCCTATCTTTAAGAAAGGGGATCACGAAAGTCCAGGGAACTATCGTCCCATTAGTCTCACTTCAGTTGTAGGTAAATTATTAGAGGGATAATAGCGATAGGATCGTTGACCATTTGGATTCCTACAAGCTGCTTGGGGACTCCCAACATGGGTTTAGACGGCATAGGTCGTGTCTCACCAACTTGCTCGAGTTTTTCCACGTCATGTTGAGTGAGTAGATAAGAGTAGGGCGATTGATATACTTTATCTCGACTTTCAGAAAGCCTTTGATAAGGTACCTCACCGCCGGCTAATGGCGAAAGTGCGCGCGCTGGGTATCGGTGGGGAAATAGGTAGGTGGATTGAAAACTGGCTGAGGAATAGGCGGCAGAGGGTGTAATTAAAGGGGCTAGTTCGGGTTGGGCCTCGGTCACTAGTGGGGTTCCTCAGGGTTCCGTTTTGGGGCCACTGTTGTTTATCATTTACATAAATGATATCGACGGTGGCATCGTCAGTCGGATCGCCAAATTCGCTGATGACACCAAGCTTGGGGCCAATGTTGGGACGCCCGAAGCGATCGAGGAACTGCGTGCGGACCTAGGTAGGATAGGAGAGTGGTCCGAAAAATGGCAAATGCCGTTTAACTTGGGTAAATGCAAAGTGATGCACATTGGCTACGCCAATCCCAAGTCGGACTACTCGATGTTGGGTAGTAATATCGAGGTGACTGATTTAGAAAAGGACTTGGGTGTGCTAATTAGCAGCGACCTTAAGTTTACGAAACAGTGTGTAGAGGTGGAAAAGAAAGCCCAGAAACTGTTGGTTATATCAGGAGGCAATTTCAGTTTCGGAACAAGGAGATTGTGCTCTCACTGTACAATTCCCTGGTTCGGCCGCACCTGGAGTATGCTGTGCAGTTCTGGTCGCCCACCCTCAGGAAAGATATTGAGAGGCTGGAGCGAGTGCAGGCGAGGGCCACAAAGTTAATCCCTTCCGTTAGGCATATGGGCTACAATCGACGGTTACGCGCCCTGAACTTGTTTTCGCTGGAAACTCGGAGGCTGCGCGGTCAACTGATCGAGGTTTTCAAGCTCTTACGCGGGTTCAACGATGTCGATTTTAGAAGTATGTTTAGTTTAAATGATAACCCAACTCGCAACAATGGTTGGAAGTTGGATTTGAAACGGTTTAGGACTAGTGTGTGTGGGAATTACTTTACGTATAAGATCTGTGACACATGGAACAGGTTACCTTCGAAGTTGTGAACAGTTCCTCTGTGGATCAGTTCAAGAAAAGGTTAGACCAAATCTTGCACACTATTTGAGTGTGTACAAAATTTTCCCTGGCACCCGTTGCCATTGGTACCTCCTCGGTATGGGCCGCAAGGCCTTTTGAGGTACTTCTTTTCCTTGTAACTCCTTGTAACTCTCTCTCTCTCTGATCACACCGCATGGCAATGTATCCATATAACGTTAATAATAACCGAAACTCGAGAAAATATACTCTCTGCCTTCCGCTCTACTCCAAATCCTTTTCTCTTAGTGACCTCTTAATACAAACTAATCTATCATATTTTGCGACTTTTTAACTCTGGTAGGATTCAATTCCATTCCTATAGTGTAAGAGATACTTAAATTCATGTGTGTATTATGCCATATGATGTGCGTAATAAATAATCATTTTTAAATAGTTGGAGCGTTCAAGGTCATCTGTAATAATCTATAGACTACCCCTCAAGCCCACTCTCAACACTTAGATTCCCCTAAGACACAGGCGTCTTCAAGTAACATGAATGCGTAGAGATCTAAGGTGTTAGATTCCATATTATATAATTTATGTGCTAGGTTTAAGAACGCTGGCATTGAAGGATGGAAGGAAGGGACAGTAAAAGCGATAATAGGTTTAATGAAGGAAGTGGAATGAGGATGGAGGTAAGCGTTGCTATGTCGAAGGAAACGAGGTTGGGTGGGGAATTACGAAGGGAGGAGGAAATGCTAAACACAAACTCAAATATTTATTTTAATGCCCTAGACCTAGAAAGACAAAGAGCAAAATACCTTAAACTAACAATGAATTGACAGAAACAGAAGAGTCTGGTCTTAGACGCACTGATAGGTTTAACGTATGTGGCTAGAGGCCGCCACTCAGAATTACCACTACTACCTAAGTCATAATAAGGTTATTTACTATGACAGAGTAGTCATGAGTAGTTATGGAAATAAAATATGATTATACTGTTGATGGCTGACTATATTCAGTTGGGATATAAACTATTGCTGACAATCTTTGGATCCTTGGCTTTTAAGACGAATTTTTTATGCATATGTTCAACAAAATAGGAAATTGGCTGATTATTATTACCATTCGAAGGGTTGGTACCCTTCACAACCGAAATCAATTTCAGAAGGGGTGCATGGTATCCTCATTTCCTTTATCGTCCCAGCACGCTTCACATAAGCCATTTACACAAAGATGGAAAGGCCGTCTGTGCACCACGAGACGACCCAGGCAATGCGGGGAGCAATGGTGACATTGCATGAATATGGTGTGCCAATAAGAGAAATATCAAGACGACTAGACGTTCATCGAAGCACTGTGGAACGGTGGATTCATCGGTATGAAGCAGAAAACTCAATCGCTACTTTGCCGAGGTCTGGTCCTCCGCGTTCAACATCTCAAGAGGAAGATGCTGCGATTGTTAATCATGCCAGAGAGCATCCGTTTGTTCCAGCGACGCATATTTACAGACACCTGAACCTTCGTTGTAGCGCAAATACAGTGAACAACAGACTTCACGAGGCAGGGTATTTTTCTCGCCGTCCAGCTATAAAACCTGCATTGACGATTGAGCATAAAGAGGCGCGGATGGGATTTGCCTTGCAATACTTGCCGCAGGAGGAAGAATTCTGGAGAAAAGTTGTGTACTGTGACGAAAAAACATTTTCAACAGATAGTCATGGTTCCCTGCATTGTTGGAGGCAGCGCGGAAAACGCTATGAAGAAGGAAATGTTTTCCCGAGCAAACGTAGTGGTCACATCAATCTCGGTGTGTGGGGCTGGATGTCTGGCTATGGTGTCGGAGAATTGACTCAAGTAGATGGACGCTTTACTGGACAGCAATATTGCCAGATACTGGAAGAGGTGCTGCTACCCAGTGTTCGTGCGTATCTGGTTCCAGCACCGGAACCATTTTACTTAATGGAAGATAACAGTCCCATTCATAGGAGTAACGTTGTGAGAGCGTGGTACGAAGATCACCCAGAGATTATTAATCTAATTCTGCCACCACGTTCTCCTGATTTGAATCCGATTGAAAACCTTTGGGCAATAATGATTAACGAATGGGAGCAACGCAATGAAAGAACATTTGAAGCACTTTTAGCTCACACGAGGAATAGTTGGGAGAGCTTACGCCGAACACCAAACATTCCCTACAATCTGGCCTCTTCTATGCCGCAACGATTGCAAGAAATTATTGATGCTGGAGGAAGCTATACGAAATACTGATGTTAAAGCCATGACGTAAATGTGTATCGAATATATATTTATGTTAATATAGAATTTTATTATATTTTTATGTTTGACATCTATAAAAGTATATATTGTGACCATGAAAGAACTTTACTTATCCTTAGTTAGAATCTTTTCTTGCAATGTCTACGCTCGTGGAGATGATAATATATGCATTGTTGAAACAAACTATGAGAAGGTAATAGTTTCAGGAAAAAAATAAAAACTGGCAACATCGAGGTCATCACATGTTTATGGGAATTGTCATATGATATGCTACCAATAAACTCTTATATACTACTATATACAGTATACTATATTACGTAATAATTACGATGAACAAATCAAATGCAAATTTCTCTGATTCACGGCCCACCAGTCTTGCTTTAGACTAATGACTTTCATAAGATGGAATAGGTTTAACATAGTTCGTTTAATAGGTTACCACTTAAAACAATGGATAAACTATCTATTAGTGAGACGACCGTGACTTCCTCGAAATGCGAGCGCGTGAGAGGTTCACTGAGGAATTTGGTCATTAGATTCTTCACGTAGGATATATATCACAAACAACAATATTGACAACAATTCCCAACAATTACTTAATATCAATAATTGCATTTGAGCAAATAATTTAGACCTGCGTCAAAATAACTTAGGTATCATGCCATGATTTGGGATATTTGCCGAATTAGTCGTTCTCTATAGTCTACAGTATATATTGAGACGGTATAATGTAATGCCCAGCTAATATTATGATGACTAGGATTGCTCCATAACCATCCCAACATCCCGAAACTTGCTCCATTCTGCTTCTTAATCATTTGTATTTTAAACACTAAAATGTAGCAGAAGTGACGTAATAATGGACGTCATTGATTGTGTTAGAGCAGTTATGTGCACCAATCCGAACACACCTCCGCTGCCATAAGGACCGCCCATTTTATACCTAACAGACTAGCTTGGGACGAGACAGAAGCGTGAGACTTCTTGTAAGCACTTTACATTACATTTTATAACATTAAGACAGATTTCACAGATGCATTTTAAAAAGTCAGATTCCATATTTTTAACAAACATCTGTTGCGGCGTCCTTGGCAATCGTTGATAGATTTTTATTAATTCACGGTATTTCTTTAGCCTATTTGTCATTCTGGAATATACACCGTTTCAGGTTCGCTTGGGAATATATTCGTTGTTTGAAGCACCCTAAACCTGTTTCGCGGTTTATGGCCTCTTTATAAACCTCCAAAAGCTTCTTACGCTGATTCGGGAACATTTGGTTGGCTAATACCCCAATTTGTGATACATCTCTACGTTGTGCGAATAAGACTAGATATTGTGTATTTAGCGACACATCGCGCATGTATCTATTTTTGAAAAATAGATTCTGATTGATGAAGACCACGCTTATGTTAAGCTGGTAGGAGAATACTGTAAATGTCTCGGCAGACGTTTTATCCATCTCCAACATGAGATCGTCAATTACAATGACTGTATGTTCATTTCCCTTTAACGAATTAACGTCATATACCCCCTTGTGGAACAAAATATCCTCTTGGTATTCGTTGAACACTGATTGGTATGTCGAATAGCACCATATAACTTTATGCACAATTTTTGAGAACATCTCTTCCTTTTCTTTAATGATTTTAAGCATAAACACAGTTTTACCACATCCTGTAGGTCCAGATATAATACATGTGGATGGGCTCGTGAACCTGAATTTTTCTACAGAATCCATTTTTTAACACGTCACACCCCTAAGTGGGCCATTTACAAAATATTACAAATATTGAGTGCTGCTCCTTATATTTCGGACCCCATGTAAAGCTCTAGGTCCCCTCCGTCATACTTAGATGTTGCGGAGGAGGTTAAACAGCTCCATTTATTTATATATATATGGGCACAAAAGTAGAGAAAAGGAAATTCATTTTTTTCTTGGAACTGAAAAATATCAAAACTTGATCTAACCTAGTTTAAAAGGTCAGGAGTTAATTTTTGTATTTTACCCCAAAATATAATATATATATATATATATATATATATATATATATATATATATATGAATAAAACCACGAAGGGAAAAGAAACACAAAGTGGTGCTCAAGCGCTTTCGTCTAATGACATCCTCAGGAACACTGAGTGTTCCTGAGGATGTCATTAGACGAAAGCGCTTGAGCACCACTTTGTGTTTCTTTTCCCTTCGTGGTTTTATTCATCATAAATATTTTTCACGCGTCACTTTCGTGAAATAATTTTTCATATATATATATATATATATATATATATATATATATATATAAAAATATTTAAAATTAAACTTTTTATTATTTGCAAAACAAATCCAGGCTGGAAATTTGATATGCACTGTTAAGGAGTAAAACGGCTAAGTTAGGCATTAAATTCAAGTTTTCTGTAAAGAAAACGTTATTTGTCTTTGGGTAAACTTTACTAAGATGAAACAAGTATTTAATAATGTTACGAGAAAGGAGTTTATTGCGAAAGGTATTTTATTAATACGTATAATACATATTATGAGAAAGTGGTTCAAAAATATTCCCAAAGATATTGAGTTAATACACTTCTATTACGAGAAGAGCATTTATTAAGAGGAATGATCGATGTTAAGAGAAACGAGAAATTGAACGAAATTGAGGAATAAACGATATTAAGAGAAACGAAAAAATTGAACGATATTAAAAGAAAGAGATTGGTCCACATTAAGAGAAATGAAAGGTTTTGGGAACATGTGACTCTATTAAAACTATGGAAGATAGGAAAATCGGCAAAATGACAAAAAATGTTCATTCATTTCAGCGACATAATTTTTGTATTTTTACCCCAAAATATATAATTTAGTAGATCTTATATATATATATATATATATATATATAAGCAAACAACCACAGGGAAAAGGAAACACAAAGTCCGAGCGCTTTCGTGATATATTCACATTATCAAGGAGGAACAGAAAATAGACAGAGATTTGTAGCTGGTTCCTTCTTGGTGCTACTTGTAGTTGCCGGGAAGAATGAAGGATACGAGAGGCAAGCTATCGCTTTTTGGGGTATCTCTTTTAGGGGCCTCTCGTGTTCTCTTCTCTCCCTATCGTTTGGGGGTTGGCGTCTTGAAGGAAAAGCCGGTCGTTTTCAGAGTTTATTGAGTTCTTGGTTGGCTGAGGTTATTTTACAGAAGATTTTGTTATTTTATATACAGCTGAATTAATTAAATATATATATATAAATTTATGTACAATACTTATTTATAAAGATTATATATGATTCTTAAAATTACACAGTGATAAAATATATACAATTTGGTACGCGCAAAATTGGTTTGTCGGTAACTAATATAGAAATAATATAAATGCGGAAAATTAACTGCGCGGCCCCACACTACTGCCCACCCCGAGAAGCGGAGCACGTATATCAAAAGTAGAAATATTCGGGTCTTGATTTGAATCGGATCCTTCGTCCAGCTCGCGTTGATCCTCGGTCGGCCTCGTTTCCGGTTGTTGCGTTGTTCTGCGCGCCCGTCCTGAGGTCTGTATTTGCTACCTCCGAGGTGCGTCCTCCATCGTCCTTTTTCCTTGCGTGCTTTTTCTCCGATCCGATGTCGTCCGATTGTGCGCCCGGTACCTGTGTGGGACCTGAAACTATATACGCCGGTTTTAAACGATTAATTGAAATGGCTTCTGATGATCCGTTAGTTTTTTTTATTACGAAGTACTTATCGTGGCGTTCGAGAACACGGAAAGGTCCTTGATATGGTGCCTCGAATGGTTTTCGAACGCGGTCGATGCGTACCCATACGTGGCTTGATTTGTGGAGTTCCGATGGAATGAATGATTTGGGGGCTGAGTGAATGTTTCCTTGAGAGAGTTGGGCGAAATCGATTTGCGTCATTTTCTTGGCTAATTCGAAGATGAATTTTGAATTGGATTTTGACGACGAATTGGCGACATTGGCCTCGGGCATAATAGGGTGGTTCCGGTGACGGTGGTGAACGGTGAATAACCCGATTCGTTGGGGAGACTGCGTAAACCAAGGAGAACTATGGGTAAAGCGGGGAGCCAATCTTGTTTTCGAGCGATGATTGCTGTCTTGATGGTGCGATGAGATCTTTCAATTATTCCGTTGGTTTGAGGGCGATACGACAAAGTTCTTAGTCGGTGAAATCCGATGAGAGCTGAGAGTTCCCTAAAGAGTTCGGATTCGAATTGGGATCCGCGGTCCGTTATGACTTGCAGTGGTACACCAAATCTTGAAATCCATACATCGAGAAATGCGTGTGCTATTGATGTGGCTGTAGTATCAATCAGAGGATATGCTTCTATCCATCTTGTGGCACGATCGATGCAGGTTAGGAGATATCTATATGGGGAAGGATATGTTTGACCGGGCAAAGTGGTTGGCGGTAAGGGACCGACGATGTCGATATGTACCGTTTCAAATCTTGAACTTGGTAAATCGAAGGGGGTTATTTCTGATTTTGTATGGCGAGAAATTTTTGAGGATTGACATGATTCACAATTTCGGGACCAAGTTCGAATATCCTTATTCATTGAGGGCCAAAAGTATCTTGATTTAATGATACGAAGTGATTGCTTGATGCCTGGATGAGAAATATTATGAAATTGATTGAAGATGGAAGATCGATGCTGCTTGGGAACAAAAGGACGGGGATATGGCGTGGATGTATCGCAATATAAAGTTGTATTTTCTGGAAACGGGAATGGCTTGAGACGTGGGAGAAATTCTTGCGTTTCTTGATCTTTTTGTTGAGATTCCGCGATTGCTAATAAATCGAAAGCGTCGATATGTACTGCGTTTACGTTGCGTGAAAGGCAGTCCGCTACGACGTTTTCGGATCCACAGATATGTATTACATCGCATACGTATTCCGTGATGGCAGACCAATGACGTTGTTGTCGGTCTGTCTTGGCTCGTAAGGGACTCTTGTAGGCAGAAACCATCGGTTTGTGATCCATGAATAGTATTACTTGACGACCTTCTAAAAATTGACGGAAATGCAGGACGGCTAGGTATGCTGCGAGTAATTCTCTATCGTATGCGGCGTACGCTTGCTGAGTTGTAGTTAATTTCTTGGAAAAGAAGGCGATGGGAACTGGTGGGCTGTCGATTATTTGATGAAGAACTGCTCCAGCTGCTATTTGTGAGCAGTCCGTAACTAAATGAAGGATTGAGCTTGATGGAAGAGGATGACAAAGCGTAACGACGTTCCGTAGTGCATCCTTGACATCTTGAAAGGCTTGAATTGCTTCGTCGTTCCACTGTAGACTTTTGCTTTTGACTTGAGTTCTGACGATTTCACTTAAAGGTGAGACTAAATCGGCGTAACGGGGTATCATATGGCGATAGAATCCCGTCATTCCTAGGAATCTTCTGAGGCTTTGGTAATCTTGCGGTTGGGGAATATCTTGAATTTCGGAGACTTTGTTTACAGGAGGACGAATGCCTGCTGGGGAAACTTCATGACCCAGAAATTCAATTTTGGATTGCTGAAATATGCATTTTTCTAAGGAAATTCTTAAATTGTGTTCTTGAAGGATCTTGAATACGCGTTCTAAGTCTTTCAAATGGTCAACTGCGTTATTTGAATGGACTAAAATATCGTCGAGATACACAAATACGCAGTCAACTCCTCTGAAAATTGTATCCATGAAGCGTTGAAATGTTGCAGGGGCGTTTCTTAAACCAAATGGCATGTATAAATACTGAAATAAACCAAATGGAGTTGTTATAGCCGTTTTCTCGATATCTTCTGGGTGGACTGGAATTTGGTGATATGCTCTGACTAGATCGATTTTGCTAAAGCATGATTTTCCGTGCAGAGATGTTGACAGACTTCTTATATGAGGAAGTGGATATCTGTCCGGTTTCGTGACAGCGTTTAGGCTTCTATAATCACCACACGCCCGCCATTCGCCTGGTATCTTCTTCGGAACGAGGTGTAACGGTGAGGCCCATGGTGATTTTGAGGGTTCTATAATTCCATCTTGAAGTAAGTTGTTGAAAGTAGCCTTAGCTGAGGATAATTTATCGGGTGGAAGACGTCGAGGGCTTGCAAACACTGGTGGTGCGCTGCCAGTGTCGATGGTATGCTTGACAGTGTTGGTGGAAACTTTCTGCGGTTGAGCTGGTTTCAGTAGTGAGGAGTACTTGTCAAGCAGGTTCCTGATTTCTTGAGGTAATTTGTCGGTAGGGTTAATATTGATGAGGTGAAGGTCTTTGGATTGCACAGGTTTAGTAGTGGCTTGAAGAGTTGTTGCTCTATCCTTCAAAATGCCATGCTTGCAGTCCACAAGGATGTCATAATGGGATAGAAAATCGGCGCCGAGAAGTGGACTGGAGACTTGGGCGACGACGAATGGCCACCTGAATATTCTTCGTAATTTAGGAATTGATATGTCCAGTGTTACTTCTCCGAATATTTCGAGCGGCTGACCGTTTGCGGTGGAAATCTTTACTGCGGTTGGGTGGAGTTGACAATCATTGACACAAGTTGGTGGTAAAATTGAGATGCTCGCTCCTGTGTCAATGATAAAATTGACCTTCAGACTGGCGATGCGAGCTGCGACTGAGATCAGCGGCAGGCCGGACGTCGCGTTAATCACAGCCTGCTTATCTAGTTTTCCGACGTTTCTCTTGATGGTGAGGAAGATCTTGAATTTGGGCGTGACGAGGGGAGCAGCTTGGCGTCATCTTTATTTGGCCACTTGCACCATGGCCTGCAGGTCCTTGCTTGGGGGCCATAATAAAGGTGCGCGCGGCACACCACCGGCCGCTGATTCTCGCTGAAGGGTTTTAGGCCGATGGGGATATTCGTTCTTGGGCTTGTATTGGCTCGAGTTGACGTTGGCGCCGCGTAGCAGCTTTGTTGAGCGAACGGTATTAACTCATCGGCTAGTTTGCCGAGTTGAGCGTCAGCTCCTTTTGTGCTGCTACGACGGGCGCTATTGAGGATGGGAGCGCCTGGATGAATTTATGCTTCACCAAATCATCGCTGACGCCCACCTTCAGTGCCGTTTGGTGGATATCTTGAAGGAATTGGGAGGGCTTTCCAGTGAGAGGAGTGTTGGAGATGAGTCGTTCGAAGAGTTCTGGCTTCGTCTTTTCGTAATGACTCACGATTTCTTCTTTTAAATCGGTGTACGACTTGTTGGAGAGAGTTGCTGCTGAAATTCGTGAGACGACTTCGGGGGGTAACGAGGCTAGAACATGGAAAAATTTGGTCTCTTCGGATGTTATTCTGGAAATGTGGAATTGTGCCTCCATGATGGAGAACCATCCTGCGGCCGACGCTTCAGAGAACGTGGGTGGCTTGATGGTGACATGGTGCACTCCTGATTCAACAGATTCCATCTTGCGGGAATGTAATTCGGGTCTGCTGCTGCTTTGGTTCCGACCGGCTACTACGGGTGGGCGGCGAAGAGGCGTGGCTTCGGTTTGTTCCGCCCGGCGACTGAAGGATGCTGCTTCCGCTGGTCACTCCGGGGTCACCAATTGTAGCTGGTTCCTTCTTGGTGCTACTTGTAGTTGCCGGGAAGAATGAAGGATACGAGAGGCAAGCTATCGCTTTGTTGGGTATCTCTTTTAGGGGCCTCTCGTGTCCTCTTCTCTCCCTGTCGTTTGGGGGGTTGGCGTCTTGAAGGAAAAGCCGGTCGTTTTCAGAGTTTATTGAGTTCTTGGTTGGCTGAGGTTATTTTACAGAAGATTTTGTTATTTTATATACAGCTGAATTAATTAAATATATATATATAAATTTATGTACAATACTTATTTATAAAGATTATATATGATTCTTAAAATTACACAGTGATAAAATATATACAATTTGGTGCGCGCAAAATTGGTTTGTCGGTAACTAATATAAAAATAATATAAATGCGGAAAATTAACTGCGCGGCCCCACAGATTACAAAGTAAATGAGTCAAATAGACGCAAAAAATTCACAATCGGCACCTCAAATTAAAGGCCTTAAAGCCCTCTAAAGATTTTTTCAATTGATAACATAATCTGTAGGCTGCTAAATTACTAAATATGTATATAGATGAAATTAGACAAACTGGTAAGACCCTTGAGTTACGTATTAAACAGCTCAATACAGTATAAGAAGTGGCCAGGAATCTAACGCCATTTTCATTCACGTAAGAGATACTAATCATCCCATTGATTGGAAAAATGCTTCCAAATTAAGGTTTAGTAAATCTATTGTTAGCAGAAATATACTGGAATCAAGTGTGATCAAGAATAATGCGGATTTGGTCCTTAATATTAGTCCTGGGTTGTATAAATTAGATTTGTGCATTGTCAGAAAGCTGGCGAAGGGCCTACTGTTTTCTTGACTGCTTTCTTGCCCCCTTAATGGTTTGCCCTGGTTAAATAAATAAATATTATTGTAAGAACTGTTAACATTCTTATGTGTCTATTTTAATTGTAATATTTCTTTCGTGTATAATCTTTGGTTGCTGGGGGGTTTATTGGACTTTTCAACTGGGTTGCTTTTGGGAAAACAACTTTTCCAGACTGTTTGTAGAAAATTTTTGTAATATTCTGTAAGACGATGGCACCATTCCCTTTGTTTTCATTAATTTCTGGCCATTTTTTTTCCTGCTTTAATTAAATATTAGTGTTAATAACCATTATAATAATTTTTGTTTTCTGTACTGGTGTTTTGTCTAATTTCATCTATATAGTCTTTTTATATTTAGTAATTTAGCAGCCTACAGATTATGTTATCTATTTGTTATCTACGTTATCTATTTGTTTTTCATTAAATTCTTGCCAATTAATTGCCTGCTTTAATTAAATATTAGTGTTACTAACCATTATAATAATTTTTGTTCTCTGTATTGGTTTTTTTTTTGTCTAATTTCATCTATATACATATTTAGTAATTTAGCAGCCTACAGATTATGTTATCAATTGAAAAATCTTTAGAGAGCTTTAAGGCCTTTAATTTGAGGTGCCGATTGTGAATTTTTTGCTTGTCTATTTAACTCATTTACTTTGTAATCTCTGTCTATTTTCTGTTCCTCCTTGATAATGTGAATATATCACGAAAGCGCTCGGACTTTGTGTTTCCTTTTCCCTGTGGTTGTTTGCTTATTAATAAGATCACGTGTTATTTTGTGATTTTAGTGCATATATATATATATATATATATATATATATATATATATATATATATATATACAGGGTGTACATAAAGTCCGGATCTATTTTTGTGAAGCACTTGGAAATTATATGGAATTCAATCATAAAATGATAAAGTGGTAACATTTATTAAATAATTAAGAGTAGGATTCGACGTGACGCCCATCAGTATCCCTGCACAGCTCAAATCGTTCCGCAGCATTTCTAAACACATTCTGGAGCATTTGCGGGGTTATGTTATCTGCAGCAGTTCGTATACGTGTACGTAAGTTTTCAAGACTCGTAATCTTCGTCTGATAGACGTGCGATTTGATAAAGCCCCATGCAAAGAAATCTAAAGGGGTTAAATCTGGTGATCTCGCTCTCCAAGGTCTGTTGCTTCCGCGTCCGATCCAGCGATTTGGAAAACGTCCATTTAGATAATCCTGAACAATTTTGGCATAGTGACAAGGAGCACCATCATGTTGATAGACGACGGTACTAACAATCCTATCCCCGTCGTCTATCAACTTATTTATATATATATATATACGGTGAACCAAAAGTAGGTGGACAGTAGGTTGAATACGGTTTGTGTTATATTATATTATAACTATGGTGTTCATTATAACTATGGTGTTTGTGTTATATTATATTAAATATTATAACTAAATTTATTTAAATTTTATTTTGTATTATAGTATACAAAAAAATTAAATATGTATTCTCAAAATAAACGTTATCATTTACTGTCCACCTACATTTGGTTCACCCTATATATATATATATATATATATATATATATTATATATATAATATATATATATATATAAATAAACATATATACAGGGTGAGTCAAAAGTAGCGCCCGATTTCTGTTTTTTCGGCTGTCAGATTCTTTCTGGGAAGTCATGTTGTTAATAATTGTCTTGCAGATTATTAATTTTCTTAGTTTATTTATTTTTGTTTTTGTTTTGCAGGTTATTGCTGAGAGTTTAGAAAGTTACTGAATTTGCACAAAATTGAACCATGAATTACCTTTCAATGAATCAACGCATTGCGGCCGTGAAACATTACTACAAATGTAATGAACAACCAACGATGGCGGCACGCCGTTTGGCACAGGAATTCGATATTAACCCACCCAAGGGGAGAAACATACGATTGATTGTAGAGAAATTTGAAGCAACAGGGTCGGTAGCCACTGCAAAGAAGTCCGGTCGTCCGAAAACGGCAACGAATGTAGCTAAGGCTGAAGAAGCCATCAGGAGACTGGAACAAAGTCCGCAAAAGTCAACTCGCCGTTTATCTGCAGAGTTGGAAGTGAGCCAATCAAGTGTTATCCGTATCCTTCACCAGAAAAAATGGAAACCTTACATTCCACGCTTACTGCATGCCCTTCATGATGGAGATGACGACCGCCGTCTTCAATTTTGCGAGGAGTTCTTAGCTAAACTTGACGAAGAGGACACAATGCTAGACAACATCTGGTGGTCAGATGAGGCATGTTTTAAGCTTAACGGCACAATTAACAGACACAATTGTGTCTACCGGGCTGCGGAGAACCCAAGAGTGACAGTTGAGAAGGAGGTAAATTTACCTGGCGTGACAGTTTGGGCAGCCATATCTCCATTAGGGATAATTAGACCCTTTTTCTTTGAGGGATCTGTCACTGCAGAAATTTACCTGGATATGCTGCAAACCTTCTTTTGGCCCAGGGTACAAGATCAGGACTGTTATTTCCAGGAAGATGGAGCTCCACCTCATTATGGACGTCATGTTCGTCAGTGGCTTGATGAAAACTTTCCCGGAAAGTGGATCGGCCGCCGCGGTCCGATCGAGTGGCCGGCACGCTCCCCAGACCTTACACCTCCAGATTTCTTTCTTTGGGGGCTCATGAAAGACCTTGTTTATCGTGAAAAGCCTCGTACCATTCAGGAATTGAAGGCTCAAATCACTGCAAAGTTTGAGGAAATTGATATCGAACTCTGCAGGCTGTGTGCCACTCTGTGCCTGCTCGGCTGCAATTGTGCATCGATCACGAGGGAGGGCACTTTGAAAATTGCAAGTAAAACAGCTTGGTACAGTTCCGTAATAATTTTCCCCCGAATAAATGGTTAGATAAACATGTCATTCATTTATTTCTACCTTCTTGTACACTGTAATACAAATGGCAAACAAACAATCAACTGACAGAAATCGGGCGCTACTTTTGACTCACCCTTACTATATATATACAGGGTGTCCCATAAGTCCGGCATCATAGGAAAAATAATAAAAAAAGGCAAAACAAAAGCTTTTATTTACAGAACGTGCTCAATATGTCCACCATTGTTTTCAATACACAAATTCAGACGTGATACCCAGTCAGCAAGCACATGGTGAATGATGTCAGGAGTAATGGTGTTACATGCCCCAATAATGCGCTGCCGCAAATGTTCAACACTCCTAATTTTCTCTGCGTATACCAGTGCTTTCAAGTGGCCCCAGAGATAAAAATCTAGTGGCGTGAGACCCGGCCTTCTAGCTGGCCATTCCACAGGCCCTCGACGTCCTATCCAATGACCAGGGAATTGTTGGTACAGGTATTCCCTTACTTGGGTGCTGTAATGTGCAGGAGCGCCGTCTTGCTGGAACCATGTTGGGAAATTTCCTTCTTCGTTCAAGACACTGGGAAATGCTTCTTCCTTGAGCATACGTAGGTAGGTGCCTCCAGTGACATGTTCATCGAAAAAGAGGGGGCCTATGATGCGATCCTTCCAAATGCCACACCATACCATCACCCGAGATGCACCTTGTTCCTTTGAAGAGGTATACCAGTGAGGGTTGTTTTGAGACCAGTAGCGGGTGTTCTGTCGATTTACCTCACCATTTCCATAAAAAAACAGCCTCGTCACTGAATAGAATGGTGGACGGAAAATTGGCATCCCGAGCATAAAAAAAATATGAATTATGGTTTGTAGAAATAGAAAAATATGAATTTCTCCTATGATGCCGGACTTATGGGACATCCTGTATATATATATATATATATATATATATATATATATATATATACATATATATATACACACAGTATATATATAATCGAAGCAATTCATAATTCTTTATTGATGGATAGGTTCCAAGCTTCTACGCTTTTAACAATATGCAGAATTAGCCGCATTGTGAAAACGTTTGTTTGGGTAGAAATACCCTTTCAGTCAACGGTCGTCCTTGGAACTAAGAAGTCGTGGAGCTGAGAATGTGATTTGTGTGTAGTTGTAAATTTAAAATAGTGCTACGTTACTGCCCCTCGCATTACTCGTTTTATCTAAAAGTGCTTTCGGTATAAATGAAGTTAGTAGAATGTTAAACGGTTGCATATTATTCCGCCCGTTTCAAATTATAACGGATTCCACTCGGCCACGTATTTATAAGTACAGCGAGGCGTGTGTAAATAGAATGATGATGAATAAAAAGAAAATGAATAGAAAGTAGAATAAATAATGAAATATAATTATGAAGGAATGGGCCCTTAAAGAAATTAAACACGACATTTTAGTGGCAAGCGGCGTTCCTTTAAATAAACAAAGGCATCCCACGTCGCTTTATATTTCGGCCATAATTGTTGCTATCCATATTATAGCATCAATAAATATTCCGGTTCGATTATTTAAATAGCAAGATGCATTGTGTTACCCCATTTGCAAGCAATTTCGCTTCTCCTTCCTTATCAAATTATTGTAGTCGTTTTTTCAAGATGGCGTCCATCAAATTTCATCTCGTGGTGGGTATTTTCGCGGTCACGTCTACACGTATTTATAAAGTACATCGAAGCGTGTGTAAATAGAAATGATAAAGAGAAATGTAAAAGATTATTTTTTGGCGGGATGTAAATAATGGATTTACATGCTTCGCTTTGTAGTTTTAGTTCGTTTATCGTGCGCAACCCTTTAATTTATGTGGTGCGCACCTTTTTCAATTGCACTTATTTCTTACGCGCGTGTTCGTTGCTTTCAGGATGACTCTGCCTATCCACTCGGATGGCCCTTTAATTTTTTTTATGCGCGTATTTTCCCTCGGCTTACTGGAAGCCCACTTTGAATTTTAAACTTTCAATGTTAATTTACCCTCAGCTTACAAGAGAGGCCTATTGCAAGGTAGCATAAAAACGACACACTCACTCTTAAGTTTATTCAATTTCACTCCAATTAGTACATACATTCAAAGAAATAAGCTGATTAAAAATTTTGTTAAATAGAAAAAAATCAAATTGTTCATTTAAAGAAAATGTTTGCAATTATTTAAGTCTCAAAAAATCCTTTATACAGAGGGGTTTTTATTTGCGTGTAACAAAACAACAGTACTAAATTCAAATTTCGTAATCTTTAAGTACAATCGCGAGACAGTTTTAATTCAACTTAGAAATTTTCTATCACACCACAGATGTTAAGGAGTTATTTCTTACAAGCCACTTTTAACTTTCAGGACGGAACTACAACTGACTTAAGAATCTAAAATACACCTTAAAATTCCAAGGACTCCGCCTTATCATATTCGGAATGACCTATCAAAACATTTTCAACACATAAAGTCGTCCGTACGAAGGATTTCCTCCATACATAAGGAAAGGAGCTTTTTCTCTTCCCTTACTGGGTGTTCCCAGAATCATTGTCCTTTGATTGGATTGACATTCCCGTCCAAAGATAAAACTCCTCCTTTTCCGGAAATTAATTTAAAATACAGTTCTTTTCTTCGAAGCCACTTGGTTTCCCAAATTTATGACCAACGTCATGGTCCAATTTAACAAGTGGATTCGAAGTCTGTCTCCCAAAAGTTTAGCCACAAAGTGAAAACAAACCATTTTACATCTGAACTCGGCCCGCTTGTTTTCTCTTCTCTTTGTAGCTCTGGCCGCCTTCCAACCCTGCCATAAAATCTCGGTCACAAGGTTGTTCGGGTTTCTACCATTCTCGTGAGAACACAAAAATAAAAATCGAACGAACGTTAAACAATCTGAAACATTTTCATTTATTTATTTATTATTAACCATAACCCAAACCACCTTGCTTTAGAGATCTGAACAACAAAATCTTAAAACTAAAATTTCTGCTCTTATTCTCGCAAGAGATTTCGGCATGCAAATTTACCGCCACAACACGTTTCATAATTTCAAGTTAATTTAAAGTCGAACGTTCTTAATTTAAGAGAGTTTTAAGGCATAAGTTTATGAAGTATAAAAAGTTTTGACCAAAGTTAGGAAGTAATGCCTCTTCAAATTTGTTTTTTACTTTATGTATATATATATATATTATAGGTGTGCTGATTGTTGTTGTTTATTTTTTCAGGGCAACTCCGTGTCATGCTTTGTACGGCCGGTTCGATTATTTAAATAGCAAGATGCATTGTGATACCCCATTTGCAAGCAATTTCGCTTCTAATTCCTTATCAAATTATTGTAGCCGTTTTTTCAAGATGGTGCCCATCAAATTTCGTCTCAAAGTGGGTATTTTCGCGATCAGTCTACATGTATTTATAAAGTACAGCGGAGCGTGTGTAAATAGAATAATAAAGAGAAATGTAAAAGATTATTTTTTTGGCGGGATGTAAATAATGGATTTACATGCTTCGTGTTGTAGTTTTAGTCCGTTTTATAATTTTAAGTTAATTTAAAGTCGAACGTTCTTATTTTAAGGCAATAGTTTATGAAGAATAAAAAGTTTTGACCAAAGTTAGGAAGTAATTCCTCTTCAAATTTGATTTTTACTTTATATATATATAATATATATATATATATATATACACACACACACACACACACACACACACACACATATATATATATATATATATATTATAATATATTATATATATATATATATATATATATATATGGGAATGAACTCAGAATGGTCCCCTGAGTTTTTTATGATACACACAGACAGTGCATGGAACAAAGAACTCTTCTGGGATAATTAAATCCACTATAGTCCGAATAAGTAATGGTAAATGACAAATACCATAGTTTTTCTTTTTCATGATGCTAGCCCGACGTGGGCAACGGGTCAATCGCAAAGAGGTCCCATAAATATAGCTTCCCTCACCAGCTATCTGCAAAGCAGACAGGATCCAGCTTTGGGACATGGATCTAGAGTTCCTTGTTCCATGCACTGTCTGTGTGTATCATATATATATATATATATATATATATATATATATATATATATATATATATATATTGGGTGTGCTAATTGTTTTTTATTTTTTTTCAGGGCAACTCCGTGTCATGCTTTGTACGGATTAAAGTAAAAAATATTTGTGGAAGACACTAATTATACTGTTTCAATTTCGGACTGATTATTGGATTGCTGCTGTTTATTATTTTTTTTCAGGACAAGTCCGTGTGATATTTTGCATGGTTAGGTACCGTATGTATTCCACCGCTTGTATAGGAATGTAATATTTATTTTCAATATATTTTGTGAAAGTGAATTAAATAATTTATCTAAATAAAGAGTGATGTGGTGGTGTTTTATTTAAATCCTTTGGCTGTATATAAAACGTTATTATTATTATTATTTAATTATACCAAATGGCTGGTTAGACCTTCAAAGTCAACGGGTGGTTAATCCAGGGGGTGGCAGATAAACGGGGGAAGGTTCAGATTAGCCAGAGAGAGAGAGAGAAATAAACAGATAAGCATCATGATCGAGTGTCGCAATAACGGGGTCCTCCCCATCGTGTCGTAACAAATTTGTATAAGTACATTCCAAGCTTAGTTTCCAAAACTTTAAAATCTGTTATGAAAGGGGGGTCCCTTCATTTTGCTTTGCGCTTGGATTGTTTTTTACTATCTCTAACCAATTAATTTAAATCTATCGAATAAAGAGTTTAAGGTTGCCTTAAGAATTATTTAATTGCAAGTGAATATAATTAAACAATAATAGCGGACAGAATATATATATATATAATATATATATATATATATGTATGTATGTGTGTGTGTGTGTGTGAAAATGAACCATAAATAATTCCCATATTCCTATACAATCTTATTCTTCATGTAATTCTTGTATTCATTTATATAGTTCTTGTATCCATTTTAAAAATTCATGTGTTATATAGTTCATGCATTTATATAATCCTGTATATTCGATATATTGAACTTTATATAATGCCTGTAATCAAATGTATGTACGTGTGTGTATTCATTTTTACATAAGGACCAAAATCGCCCAACGCATGTTTGGATAAAACTTTTGATTTGATTTCTACTTTGCCAAATAATTGGTGACTTGTCTTTTTAAAAATCTCTTAATCAGTTTTTTTAGATTTCGCTTAATAATGAATCCTGCTTAAGCTTTGCAGTGTTCATATTTTGTATACATTCTCTCTTTGTATAAAAGATGAAGTCACGTCTTGCCTAAGCATTCAATTGTAAATCTTAATCCTTTAATTTTTACTTTAATTTGCATATTTTAGTGTAAAGATGCATAGTTCAATTTCCACTTTTAGTTAACTTGGCAGATCATGATAGCATCAGATCTGAAAATACGCGGTTTAAGATAAAAATATGGCTTCATCTTCAAATATCTTGTTTATTCGTTTAAACCTTACCACAGCTAAAAGATTTACTTTATTTTCAAATATTGTGCAAAATAATGCAGCCTTTTCAACATTTAATAATAATGATGTTAGCAGTTTTGGGGTATATAAACCCAACTAAAATCGTCCATATGTTATTAAGAAATAGATTCAAAGGCTGAGCACTACCTGTACCATTTTGCAGTAAAATCCAGTAAGAAATAGTCTTTATCTTCTCCTTCGAGCTTTGTTCTCTTCAGGAACTTAACCTCTTTTGGACCACTGGGTCGAATATGTACCGTTTCCAATACACGCATTTATAACTTAACCCTACAAAAAATTCAGTCGTCAAGAGATTAAGTCAGTCAAATTCCCCGATACGATTAAGAAGAATCCTGGAATCTTCAGAGAATTTTAGTAAGTCTACCAGAGTCCTCCGAGCCACTATAGAAGAACTCGGAGAGTAATATAGAAGAAAACTACTACAAGTCACACATCCGTTGCTGCCACCTAACTAGAACCCCCGTCGACTTCGAACCATCCCAGCCCATAGACGGATGGGTTAACAACTGGCGACCCTGCCAGGATCTTCACAACTGACAACTTCTGCATCTAGGAATCTTCCAGTCTTCCAGACACTGGAACTAGAACCAACACCCAGTTGACCGGCGTGTCACGACTTCTAGTTCGTCACATCCACCCTTGAAGCGGTGCGTCACGACTCCAAGTTCTCCACGCCTAGTTTTCATCCAAGAACGAGTGGCCAGCAAGACACGTCTTCAGGACACGTCTCTAAGGATTTCGCCGTAGGAATCTTGATAAGTACAAAACTCTTTTTTAAATAATCTCTAAACATTTGAAAAGTCAGTATTATTAACAGTTAATATTTAGTATTGAGCCAGAATTAACAAAAAACACAGTGAACATTTCAGACACCAGTGATACATTTTTTTTTATTGAAACTGTGATATTTAATTCTGTGACAATTAACTTCTGTGACAATTACTGAGTTAATGTCACAGAGTTAAAGTTCACAGATTTATTGTCACAGAGTTATTTTCAGAGTTATTTTCAGTTATTTTTACTATTCTAGTTAGTATAGTATGATTTTATTTAATGTACCAAACATAGTATTACCATACCATCACGTACATTCGAGTGAAATCTTGTTTACATTTTTTTATTTTGTTTGCAATCTTTTCAAATTCTCCCCTAGTTAGGCAAATTATTATGCATTTTTTTAATGTATTTTTTTTAGATAGTGTAGTTAGGAGAACCCCTTAAGTGATCATTCCATAAATTAAGATCGGTGAAGCAGACCTAATTAAAACACATTAATAGTACCTTCACATATGAGCAATTCAGACGGTGCGCTTTGTGACATCGAAAATTTCCCTACACCCATTTTTCAACCTACCCCGCGCTCTTCAAACATACTCCCAAACACACAAACTTCAGATCTAGAACAAGCCAATATGTCTCAGTCTCAAACCCCCGCCCCAGCGTACATTAAATTAGGCAGACTAGTAAACCTTCCCCAGACTGTTTTAATTTTTAAGGGAACCATAAATAATCACTTTGTTGAACCACGCGTAAGACCTTGGATTGAGTCTTTAGAGCAACATTTCTTAGGCTAAAACATCACCGATGATGACATATAAATAGGGAAGCAAAAAGATTTATCGACCCTAAAGAAGGGAATGCTCAAGACACAGTCACCTACGTCCTATCAGTTAGCGAAGCTACAACATGGGACAATTTTAAACAAAACTTATTAGAATTTTTTAAAGAAATAACACTTGCACAACCTTAGCTACGTTAGAAACAGTCTTCCAAGCAAAATGTAAGAAAGAGGAACATGAAGATTTAAACAATTTTATTACACGAACACATAAACTTGTAGGAGAAGCCCTCCGTGCCACAGAAAATGCGTGTGGCATTACTTTCACTTCGAAACAAAGAAATCTAATAGTAGCAACAACCATTTACCAAAACCTACCCAGAGCACCTAAAAAAAAGTTTCAGGAGTTTTTAAATGTTGACAAACTTGTAAGTGTAGCCATAAACAAAACACGGGAACATTACCTCGATTTAGCAAACCAGAACTACCGAAAGGGTAGAGAAACCCCTGTACATTACATTCAGCAGCAGCAACCACAACACCAACAGCAACAACAACAACCCTATAAATCAAGGCCAATGCAGGGGCCACCACCCCAGAAACAAGCCCCCCAAACCCAGAATACACGCCCTCCTCCACAGCGTTTTAACTGCGATAGCTTTGGGCACATGATAAGTCAGTGCTATTATCTCTCCTATTGCTCCCACTGTCACGAACATGGTCATCGCCGTGGCGATCGCCAAAAGTGTGCTAATAAAACCCCTGCAGGGTATAGACCCCACTTTCAGAAACCAAACCATCCACGTTCCCAAAACGTATCCCAAAAGTCCTCCAATCCCTAGAAACCAGTCCATTCCCAGCCTCAGTCGAACCACCAACCCAATAGATTACGACCACAGGGTCAACCACACTCTTACCCGATGTACAAACCCCAGTACAACCAGCAAGGTCAGCTAGTTCGGTACGAAGTACCCGTGGAGGAATCATTTTTCCCAGAGTACAGTTTTCAAGAACACCCTCCAGCGTATGGTAATCCCGTAGAATATGACCCAGGTCCCCCATAGAAAACAATTCGAGCCCTTTTTTAGACCCTACATTGGAGGCGGCAGTTCAACCTCCTCCCTCCTAAATTACAGTAATGAACCCAGATACGCACACAAACTTCCCATCAGGATAATAGGTGCGGACCTCCTAGATTTAATAATAAATTGTAACATAGATAACCAAGATTTAACTGCTCTCCTAGATAGAGGAGCACACGCGACGTTAATTAAGAAACAATGTGTAGATGAATTACTAGAGAGTACAAATTACAAATATGAACTTACGGCACCATCCTGCCAACTCAGAGGAGTTACGGGCACACCCATACCTACATACAAAGAAATTGAGTTATATTTAGAAGTTGGAAACGCGGTATACCCCGTGAAATGTTGTATAGTGGACACAGTCGCCACCTTTCAGACATATCCTACTAGGTATGGATTTTTTTAACCGGAATCAATGGGAGATTTACCCAGCCGAAAAGTTAGTAAAGTGTCGAAATAGAACACACCATCTCCATGAGAATCACAAACAGCTTAATGCTAATAGAATTAGTTCAGTTCAGATTTCCGAAAGAAATAGGAAACCCCCTCCACTTGATAGCAGTTCAAGTCAGCCGGTTGCATCCAGAGGGACAACCGCTCCAGAAATCAGACCCCAGGGTAATCAGTTCCAGTTGTTGAATCCAGTTGGATCAACACAGTCAGTTTCCAGTCAGTCAGTTTCCAGTCAGTCAGTTTCCAGTCAGCCAGTTTCCAGTCAGCCAGTTTCCAGTCGGCCAGGTTTCAGTTCAGCCAGTTTCAGTTCAGCCAGCTTCAGTTCAGCCAATAAGGCAAATTTTAGTCGCCGAACCAGAGTCAGATTAACAATTTTTCATATGCCCTACCGAGCATATAACAGTAGCACCTTATGAGAAGATTTGTTTCCTAGCAAAAGTAGTCGACAGTCAAGGAAAATTATTAGAGTCAGAGCGTGCTCTGATTACAGAGAAAAGTAATTTCAAAAGAGATGTTCTTATTGTCCAAGTCCTTAGTCAGAGTCAGAATTCAGCTATCCCTGTTGTTTGTTTAAACAAAGGAAAAAGCCCTATAGAATTAACTTCAAATCAGAAAATAGGAACTGTTTCCACAATAGAAATAGATTCAGATTTCCCCACCAGTACGATAAATCGTGTTTCCAGTTCCTTGGAGTTAAATCCTTCAGTATTAAAAGAAGAATATAAGAAATGTCTGGAGCACTCCCTTCAGGAGTCACCAGCTTTACAGGATCCCAAACTAATGGAATCACTTCTCGATTTCTTGATAAGAAATAGAGATGTGATTGCCCTAAAAGGAGAGCCTCTGGGCCGAACTAATTTGGTCCCTTTTAAAATCAAGTTGGAACCCAATTCCAAACCCATTTTCATTCCTCCCTATCGGGTTCCACATTCCCAAATAGTCACTATTGAGGAACACATCATGGACATGTTGGAGCAGGATGTCATTCAGCCTTCAGCTAGTCCCGCTCCTATGATTCTCGTCTCCAAAAAGGACGGAACATTTCGCCCTTGTATTGATTTTAGACGCCTGAACCACATTACCATCTCGGACGTTTCCCGATTCCAAACATGTAGGAAACAATTCTGAACGTAGGGAAAGCGAATTTTTTTTCATCCCTCGATTTAGCATCGGGTTATTGGCAAATGGAGGTCAGTCCCGAATCTCGGGCATTGATTGCTTTCTCCACTAACCGAGGCCATTACGAATTCCAGGTTTTACCTTTCGGAGTCCGAAATGGGCCTGCTAATTTCTCTAGGTTGATGAATATAGTCCTTTCCGACCTATTAGGTGTCGAAGCTCTCGTTTATCTTGACGATATTATCGTCTACAGTTCGGACATAAAAACACACTTTCAACGCCTTCAGAATGTGCTATCACACTTGAGAAAAGCACACCTTAAACTGAAGCTTGCAAAGTGCAATTTTTTACAAGAATCCCTGGTATACCTAGGATTCCTACTCTCGTCCACAGGAATTAAACCTGATCCAGCCAAACTCGAAGCCCTGGAAAGGTACCCTGTACCCAAGACCATCGACGACGCCCGTGCATTTATTGGTTTTGTCGGATTCTATCGGAACTTTATCCCCCAATTTTCGAATATTGCTAAACCCATTACTAATTTGTTCCAGAAAAATTCGAAATTTAACTGGGAATCCGATCACCAACATGCCTTTGAAACTTTAATTTAAACTAACCTGTCATCCCATTTTACAATATCCTGATTACACAAGACCCTTCATCATAGCCACAGATGCTTCCTCCTATGGACTAGGAGCCGTCCTGTTACAGGACGTAGACGGTGTGGAATTACCCATTGCTTATGCCAGTCAACTTCTCTCTGCACCTCAACGGAATTATTCCACTACGGACCGAGAGGCCCTAGCGGTATATTGGGCTTTGAAAAAATTCCGAAATATCGTCTATGGCTACGATGTAACCATCAAGACTGATCATAAGCCACTCACGTACCTCTTCAAGGACAAGCTACTTGAAGGACGATTGAGTAGATGGGCTCTGTTGATTCAGGACTTTGCAGCGAAAATCGTATACAAACCGGGAAAACTGCAAGTTATTCCAGACGGATTGTCGAGACTCAAGCCCGACGCCCAAGTGAATAAAATAGGAATTCTTCCTGTGTTCGACTACGAGTGTCTGCAATACTCCCAACAACAGGACCAACACACCCAAAACCTTCGGGCGCGCCTGGAACAAAAGGAACCATCGAAGGTAAAAGAACAGTACAACCTCAAAGATGGGCTCGTACATTTCAGGAACGAAGATGGAAACGACCTCGTGGAGATACCAAAGGATCTCGTCGATATAGCCATTGGACTTTGTCACGACTCACCTTTGTATGGACACATGGGGCCGGATCGCACCATCAAGAGTCTTTTGGAGCGATACCATTTCCCGAGATGAACAAAGGTACATAATACATCGCCGAATGTCCGTCGTGTTTAAAGCATAAGGGCAACGTACCATCCACAGCTCCTGCATAAATATCCAGTATGCCAAAGGCCCTGGCAAAGAACTGGAATGGATATACTGGGACCATTTCCCAAAACATCAAAGGGAAATCAGTACATCATTGTGTTTACGGACCACTTCTCGCGTTACAGCGAAGTAGCCGCCATTCCAGACCAGACCTCGGAAACTGTGGCAAGAGCCCTAGTGGAACGCGTCATCCAAAATCATACCACTCCTTCCATCCTAATCTCGGATAACGCCCTTAGTTTCACTTCCAAACTGTTCGAGTCACTCTGTGTGTATTTTTAATTTTACACATGATGTTACATTGTGGCATACCATCCGCAGGCAAACGGCTTAGTGGAAAGGCACAATCGAAAGATCTTGGAAGCCCTGCGCCACGTTGTCGATGCATCCTCCCGTACATGGGATGATTCCCTTCCCATGGTACAAACAGCCATCAACAATGGCTATAATGTGTCCATCGGGGACACCCCTCATTTCGTTCTCTATCACTACGACAAGCGTCTACCTTTTGATTTGCCCGACCAAACCGACCCGGCAGTTCTAACATCTTCCGAAATGGCAGAAGCAAATCAGCAACTAGCTGAACGATCTTTCAAGATTTTTGACATAATCCGCTATGCCCTCGACCAACGAAACCAACAGATGGAGCAAGAGCAACATAGGCGTCATCCCCGTCAACGGACTATAATCGTCGGTATGCGATGTTATCTGAAGAGCGTGAAACCGCCAGGTGCTCATCGCAAATTATACCCAAAATGGGATGGCCCATATAAGATTATGAAAAATCTCGGAGAAAATCGTTATGAAATCTTCGACCTTTGGGATTATTCCAAACTAAAGATCATTCACGCTGACAATTTGAAGATAGCTTCCGTACAACACCTTCCCAAAAAACAGCTGCCAGGCGTTCGAGCCGCCTATCCTTCGAAAGGTCAAGGTATTAATAAATCCAGAAGGGATCAAAAAACCGAAGTGATCACCGCGGGAACCACTACCCATGACGAAGATTGGTACCTCGTAATACCACCAGTACTCGAGCCAATCTCTGAAAAAGAGGAGGCCCCAGAACCAAGAGTCCCATCGGACCCAAACCCTAGAGAAACTCCTCCGAGAGGATCACTCAGTGGAACTCCACCATCTCCTCCAACTCCACCATCTCCTCGGTCACCACAAGTATCCACACGGCCACCCCCAGCTCCGTATAATCTAAGGCGTAGAAATTAATAAAATTGTCCCCCTTATAATTTTCCAAATTATTTACTCTTGTAGCCCGAGCATTAAAATTTCTACCGGAGTTGTTATAGAAAAGCTCGCAGAAGGTAAATTTTTGAAAGGACACGCGGACCTTTTTATCAATTTGCAACCCCCTGCTAGAATCAAGATCAATCTCCTTCAGATACAAACCCAATTAAAAACGTTTGAAAGTAAAGTTCAGGGTTCTTTCCAGGGAAAAGATCAGATTAGTCGCGTTCTGTTAGAAAATACCCTGGAAAATATTCGAACTACAACACGCGCCCTATCAGAAATATTGGCATTACCATGGATACAAACGGAAACACATATCTCGGGAAAATTAATCAAAGAAATAAAAGGGGACTGATAGATATAGGAGGAAAAATATTCAAGAGTTTATTCGGATTAGCAACCGAAGAAGATATTACGTAAAAGAATCGAATTCAAATTGAATCTCCTCGCGCGAAATCGACAGTATAATGGACACATGTTAGAACAAATTATTAGGTCACTACACGAAAACAATCGTTTCCTCCACTCCCTTTCGGACAGATTCACATACCTTGAATCCATGTTAGCTCAATACAAAGAACACAAAAGATATCTAGAATTAGTAGAGATAATTAACCTACAAGTAACCATAATCGATAAGTATTTACAACGAATAATTACGATCCATTCCAAGGTTTTGCATGCAACCCAGCTAACCCATGGAAAACTCACTCTTTCCACCCTAATACCATGGGAAACACTTCAGTCCTTGATTCACACCGCCCAGACACAATTAAAATTATCACCCATATTCCCACTCAACCACACTAATTACCCCCAATTTCTAGAATACACCTGGACTGTACATGGACCACGCCCCTACACATACCTCATAATTATACCATATTTCGATGTACTCACTTACGACGTATATAAATTTCACCCTTTCCCAACACCCTACCAAAACAACTTTATGTCTATCGATTCTATTTACCCACCGTAGCACCTTACCTTTTCCTCACCAAAGATCTGTCAGCCTATTCTATGATGTCAGACAGCGACGTCCGGCATTGCCGATTCCCGCAACCAAATAAACAACTCGGTTTGCCCTCCACTCAAACCAGTTATTCTTCCAACTACTACGTCTTGCTTTATCGACTTAATTCGTGACCGCATGCCCCGGTATGTTCATTTAAAAAAATTCATTCCCCTAAAACCGTCCAACTATAAATTGGACCAGTCATCTGGGTTCCTTTCGCGAACAGGACTGCCGCTACTCTCGAATGTCCGTCGAATTATTCCCTCATCACAATCCCTATGGTTATTCGGCTACCAATTGGTTGCTCCTTGCGTTCAAAAACCCTCCAAATATACAACCCGTACAAGGTTACCCTTAATAACTCATACCCCTTCCCGTCGCAAATTAAATTTAAACCAGTCATAGAGATCTTAAATCTCTCCATAAAACCTGTAACCATCATACCCGAGCTACATGCCCCTGAATGGAATGATCAATTGAGCCGGTTTAAAACTTCGGGTGATAACCAAAATAACCTCTTACAAATACTACAACCTGTAACAATTTTCTCAACATCTGCCGTTAGTATCACTATTGTATGTGCTATTATTCTCGGTATATTTGTGGTGAAAAGATCATTCTGGGAACAAAGAAAACCAAGAGACACGGAACAACATGAAACTATTTATGCACGACCAAGAGTGCGTACCCAGACCACGTGAACTAGAATTAACCACCCGATTTATGTTGTGTATATAAATCTGTATTATAAAACCATAGTTATCATCTAGTTAGCATTAGTTAGGATGTTACACTATTATATTAATATCATTCTAGAAGGGAGAGCCCTGTAAAAATGAACCATAAATAATTCCCACATTCCAATACTATCTTATTCTTCGTGTAATTCTTGTATTCATTTATATAGTTCTTGTATCCATTTTAAAAATTCATGTGTTATATGGTTCATGCATTTATATAATCCTGTATATTCGTATATCGGTCCTATTCAAAGGAGTGACATAACGAAGGAGTGACATAACAAAGGAGTGACAAATCGGAGCTAAAATTCAAAGGAGTGACACGAAAATACCAACAAAGAAGAAGAAAGAACAAATCCAGAGGGAAGAGAGGCTTGCAACTGTTAGGTTAGGTTAGGTTAGGTTAGGTTTCTAGTTTTTGAAATAAAATCTTAATTTTAACAATTCTAACAAATTTTGTTTTTTTAAATAAAATTTTAATAATTATACTCCTTTGAATTTTATCTCAGATTTGTCACTCCTTCGTTATGTCACTCCTTCGTTACGGTATTTATGTCACTCCTTTGTTATGTCACTCCTTTGAAATGTCACTCCTTCGATACAGACCCTCGTATATATTTAACTTTATATAATGCCTGTAATCAAATGTATGTACGTGTGTGTATTAATTTTTACATAAGGACCAAAATCGCCCAACGCGAGTTTGGATACAATTTTTGATTTGCTTTCTACTTTGCCAAATAATTGGTGACTTATCTTTTAAAAATCTCTTAATCATTTTTTTTAGATTTCGCTTAATAATGAATCCTGCTTAAGCTTTGCAGTGTTCATATTTTGTATACATTCTCTCTTTGTATAAAAGATGAAGTCACGTCTTGTCTAAGCATTCAATTGTAAATCTTAATCCTTTAATTTTTACTTTAATTTGCATATTTTAGTGTAAAGATGCGTAGTTCAATTTCCACTTTTAGTTAATTTAGCAGATCAAGATAGCATCAGATCTGAAAATACGCGGTTTAAGATAAAAATATGGCTTCATCTTCAAAATATCTTGTTTATTCGTTTAAACTTTACCACAGCTAAAAGATTTACTTTATTTTCAAATATTGTGCAAAATAATGCAGCCTTTTCAACATTTAATAATAATGGTGTTAGCAGTTTTGGGGTATATAAACCCAACTAAAATCGTCCATATGTTATTAAGAAATAGATTCAAAGGCTGAGCACTACCTGTACCATTTTGCAGTAAAATCCAGTAAGAAATAGTCTTTATCTTCTCCTTCGAGCCTTGTTCTCTTCAGGAACTTAAGTCAGTCAAATTCCCCGATACGATATAAGAAGAATCCGGGAATCTTCAGAATTTTAGTAAGTCTACCAGAGTCCTCCGAGCCACTATAGAAGAACTCGGAGAGTAATATAGAAGAAAACTACTACAAGTCACACATCCATTGCTGCCACCTAACTAGAACCCCCGTCGACTTCGAACCAACCCAGGCCATAGACGGAGGGGTTTTATATATATATATATATCCTGAGGATGTCATTAGACGAAAGCGCTTGAGCACCATTTGTGTTTCCTTTCCTTCGTGGTTTTATTCATCATATATATATATATATATATATATATTCATAAAAACATCACAGAAAAACGACTTTGCCCTGAAAATATTTGTAATGTTGGAAAAACATTAAATGTGGCAGTCTTTGCGAATCATTGGGCGAATGAACAGCCAAGAGTTAATTAATACAGTTTGATGTGATTATAAATTGTGTGTACATTTCTTGTAGTAGTTTTCAGAATATTTAGATGAGCTTTTTTTTTTCAGGAGGAAATTTACATATATAGACTCACGAGAGAGAAAGAGAGAGAGAGAGAGAGAGAGAGAGAGAGAGAGAGAGAGAGAGAGAGAGAGAGAGAGAGAGAGAACGACATGATCGAGTGTTGCTATAACGGGGTCTTGCATTTTTCCCCTTCCGAATTGTTCGAAGTTTTACACCCCGTACGAATTGTTCTCTGGCTAGCACCCGCTCCGGCCTCGAGCTCGATTTTTTCCTTTTTTTCTTTTTTCCGTCCGATTTGTTCGAAGTTTTACACCCCACGTTAGACCTATGGTTTAACACGGATCATTAGGGCACCCTGGATATCAATCACAATTTTTAGATGAACTTTTTCTGGAGATTTGCATATATATAGGCATGCCTTTGCTCCCCGTACGAATTGTTCGGTGTTTTACGCCCAACTTCCTTAGATCTACGGTTTAACATGGATCATTAGGGTACCCTGACTATCTCGGCTGCGGAAGGACGCACCGGGGTCGAACCCGCCTCCGTTTAACGTACATAAACAGTGTGTACACTGTGCCGATGGTGCCCGAGGCACTGGCTGATTAAACCAACTGGGTGATGATGCCCGGAGGCACTGGCTGATTAGGGGTCCTATAAGACACTGGCCGCTCGGCTGCAGTCTTAATATGCGCCTGGCAGCTGCCTAGCGAACACCTCTCTCCTCTCTCTTAGTTTAGGTTCATTGCAACTTGGGGGATAACTTCAAGTTGCAACATTCTCCTCCCCCATTTTGGGGGTGCCTTGCAACAAACGAGGGTGGAGGGTTAACACTATCGGGGGGTGGGGGTGGCACTCTTCCAACATTATGCAACATTTGCAATTGCATTGCACTCTAACATTTTGCGGGCATACTACTAGCGTGGTGGCACTCTAAGAATATCTTTTCTCTCCTCACGTTCTGTATGCGTACCTCTTTCTAAAATCTCGTTAAGTGTTGTTCCAATCGAACGGTGGTGTGAACGGTTGTCGGATGAGGCCATCAAATCCAGAATGTCTATATATCTGTATGTGTTTTTATGTATGAAATAGCGATGCATACGTTCCTTTATGGTACGTTGAACTCTTTCAGCTAAAGATGCCTTATGTATAGAATTGCTAGTGCAATAACTGATATTAAACTCTGTCAACATGTTCTGAAAAGCTCGGCCTATAAATTCCTTCCGTATGTCCGTAAAAAAATAGCCACGAATCCTGTTTTCTTTCAACATCAACGTTTTGGTGGCTTTAGCAACTGTTTCAGACGATATATTTTTCAGGAGAACTAGCCACAAATATCTAGAGAATACATCTATTGTGAATCGGATGTAGCGGTAGCCTCCATTATACACTAAATATCTCTGCATGTTGTTAAATCCGCCTGCCAAATAGAATCAACCGAGGCTGCTGTTGTCTTGTCTGTTTTAAACTTTTTTCTCACCGGTTTATGAAGTGTATAAGCATTCTGTGCCCGCAAAAACCTCTCAACATCTTTTTCCCTACTCCTTCATTATAAATGCCTCTGTACAGTCTAATAACGTCACCGAAGGATGCATGGCTAGAAATGTGATAATAACGTTTCCTTAATATGTTAGCCATTTGTGCATTTTAGAGGCGCTCGCGTAGAGTTGGCCGTTGCTGTTTGGTCTCTTGTTCCTCCTCTTCAGAGATGTTACCGCTGGGGGCGAAGGCGCGTTCAGCTGTGGTACATGCGAGGCTTGCCATAAGTCTTTTAACCTGTTTAGATTACCTATCAGTGTTTTGGGGACATTTATTTGCTGCTGGTGAGGGCCTATCCCACTTTTTCGCCAAGTCATGTACGATGTCAATGATGTTCGAACCCTGTACCTTTGATCCTTCCACAACAACCGCACCTGTATCGGTTCACTGTATAATAAGGTAGGTTGATTTTCCGCATTTTTTTAGATATCGACTTTGGACTAGTCGAGATAGTCAGGGCTTAATATAATAACTGACAAAAAATTTCAGATCCCTAGCTTTAACCGTTTTTTGAGGAAACCGTTTCAAAAATAGTCAAAAAATCGTACCAAAAAATACCGCATTTTCGCAATTTTCGGCCGAAAAAATCATGCTATTTTCATAAAAAAATCCTGAAAAAAGTTACAATTTTATTGAAAAAAAGTAAAAAAAACATGTACAGAGTCAAATAGACACATTTAGATCCCACGATCATCATAATTTTCACTGTAAGAGCCCTTAGAAGCAAAGGAACCCTCATCTGGCGGCTTAGGGCTTTGGCCAGAATGTGTTTGTGCCTTGATTCGAGTCCATAAACAGTATGGGAAGCTTCAGATGTCAGCTTCACGGCCCTTTCAACACTCTGAGAATGTGAAGGCAGATCAGGCAGCTCCAGCTTGGTGCCATTCAGCAATGCTTCTTGAAGCTCCTGGTCAGAAAAGTCTTCTGTGAGAGCAGGTTCACAGATGCCACTTTGAGAAAGGTTGATTAGTTCTGACCAGTGGGTAGCTTCAATGTTGATGCTGTGATCTTCTTCGCTTCTTCTTGGCTGGCTTCCCACTTCTGAAAGAATAATAATTAATTTATTTTTTATTCCAGTTTAAGATTTAATCCCTATTAGTCTCAGAATTGCTGATTTAATTTAACTTAAATTAAAAAAAAAAACCGAGTTCTATAAATCCCCATAATCGAATTTTTTTTCAGAAAGAAGGTAAGATTATTTCCATTATCAGAGGGGAGGGGGGGAGGGAATTGGGATAAGAAAATGTGAAAAAAAATTCGATTATGGGGATTTATAGAACTCGGGCCGTTTTTTATTAAATAAATCCCCATAATCAAATTTTTTTTTCACATTTTTTAAAATTAATAAATGCTTACCTGATGGACAGAATTTTCTTGAGAGCAGCTTCTCTCACTTCCAAGTCATCAGACTTCATCATGGAGTACAGCACATTCTCGGGCAGCAAGGCAAAAGCATTGTACTTCAGGTTCTTCAAAGCAACACCCTGGATTTCTTCAGACTGCTGCTTGATCCTCTGGATCATGTTGAAGATGTACAGCTGCTGATTGTGGAACTTGCTGTCCCTTTTGATCTCAAACCAACTGACTGCATACACTTCCACAATGAACTTGATGGCCTGGTAAAGCTTATCCTGTAGTTCTGGAGGGTAAGCACCTCTGGTCCACAGACACATCAATCTAATTGCCAAAGTCAACCATCTTGCATGGTTTAATGGTCCAATTTTCCAGGCAGCAAATCTTGGGTTGACTTTGCCCCTGGAAATTCCAAGCACATACTCCAAAAGAAGCCTCTGGTCGCTACTGAGATCATTCAGTGTCTCCTCAGCAAATTCCATGTCATCCAGGAGGCCACTGAGTTTGGTGAATTCCACTTGTGGCAGATCTTGGTAGTCAATTTCACAGTTTTCCCAGCGGACCAGTGAAAGCAGTGGGACTTTTGGTGCTGCCATCAAGATGCTTGAAAACAGCTCTGAAAGGAAGCTCATTCTGATGGAGTGAACAGCCAATGGTGTGCAATTTCCGCTCAATCGCACTAAGTTAGGCCAGTTAAAAGTTAAAAAATAATAGCATTACCTTCTTACTGGAAGGACAAGTGCAGATTTGTGCTGTGTTTGACAATTTTTTCTTCTTGCACTTCACAGCATTGTCATCACAGGGACGAACAGGTAGCTTACAGGTGCAAGCAGAATGTCAAAAAGTTTATCCAGCTTTTCCTCCAGATTCTGCTCCTGGACTGTAGAAAGAGATTTCCTGTTTATCTCTCTTGCTTTCTTGAAGCACACTTTATCCACCAATTTCACTACATAATATTCCTCATACAGGGGCAGCCGCGGGTTCACTGCCTGCCAGATCTCAATCACATCCTTTGCTATCATTTTAGCAATATCATAGTCTTTCAAGTCCGGGTGGCTGTTTTGGAGGAAATAACTGTACTGAATAACTTGGCGGAGGGTAGGAGGCTCTGTTTTATCCAAAGGGGAAGGCTGGCCACTGAATTTTTTGGCACTATCACTTCGAGTTAACACTGCAGACTTCCGTTTTTTACCCATTTTTATGAAATATCTGAAAATAAACACATTTACCTATAAAATGTGTATTAAATTAAGTTATTTTATGATGCGTTCATTTAATTATCATTAAAAAATACAAAATAATACAGTAATAAACATCTATAATGCATTTACAATAAGTTTCAAGCATCGTTTTGTTAAAAAAGCCGAATTTTAATTGATTATTTTGATGAAATAAGGTCCGATATTTTGTTTGTTTACATTGCGCGAATGCCGCGGGCGCGATTTTACGCGTAAAATTCGGCAATTTTACAACTTAAAAATAATTAACAATCCTCAAAAAATTCAATCATTTTCACAAATATGAGTTGGTGCAACGTTTTTTATACATTAATACCTTTCTATCTAGACTAGTCCAAGGTCACAGTTCCAAAATCAACCTACCTTACTGTATTATGGGATCCTCACTCAATACCTTATAAAGACTTAAACCTTTATTCCTCAATGTATGTGGGAGACAGCTTTTTAATACATGCTCGATATGTTGTGGGGTCGCCTCGTTGTTCTTTGACTGTTCGTCTCTAGCCTCGGCCCCAGTTCCTATGCCTCCATGCTCAACGTCGTCTGCGCTGTGCCTAATAACTACGGGGAGCTCTGTCGGATTCTTATAATTTTCGTACTCATGATGAAGAAATTTCTGCAGAGCTTTTTGGTGTAAGATTCTTTTCTGTACAACATCAGAATAAAATCACTCTATCGTGTAATCGTATATATATATATATATATATATATATATATATATATATATATATATATATATATATAAATAAAACCACGAAAGAAAGGAACACAGAATGGTGCTCAAGCGCTTTCGTCTAATGACATCCTCAGGAACAATGAAGTAACTAAAGAGTTCGAGACTATATATAGGTCACAAAATATATATATATATATATATATATATATATATATATATATATAATAAATACAGAAATAAAAATTGTGGGAGGAGCATACAAATTTGTAAGGAAAACTACCAATTTTAGCACTTTGCCCTTCTTGTCTAAATCCGTTCTGAACGAATTCAAAACAACAGGATCGAGTTGAAAAGGACCTTGGCTTATGCTAAAATTATTTGTAAGTTGGATAATAGCAGACTCAAGAATATTTCTCTTAATAATGTTGCTAGAGTGAAACAAAACTGAAGCATTATGGACAAAAAGGGCACTGGACGACTGTCCCGTTCTAACGGAATATTGTTGCTGTTTTACACGCGTGTGCAAATCCTTTCCCGTCTGGTCAATGTAAAAGGAATCACATTGTTTACAACCAATTTTATAGATAATGCCAGAATTATTGGTAGGGCTATTTTTTACTATGATATTTTTCACAATATTCTTATATGAAAATACTACATTGATATCCAAACGTTTAAGTACATTAGCAATGCCTAAAAAGCCTGGGAAAAATGGAAGTACTAAAATATTCTTTGACAAAGTGCGAGTGTTATTATTCACACGATAGAAGGTTCGTTTTGCCTTGTTAAGACAAGATTCCATAAACGCAGGTGGGTAGCACAGATCACTTCCAATACCGTTAATTTTTTCCAATTCGGCATCGATGTATTCCGGACTGGCGATCCTAAGAGCGCGGAGAAACATTGAAGAAAATATGGCCTTCTTAATGGGGGTGTCATGTCCAGAGTAAAAGTGTACGTAGGACAATTTTTTTTTTCCGATAGATGTTAAACTTAAAACCTGGGCTTTCCCTATGTACACGCACATCCAAAAACGGGATTGAGTTGTCTTGTTCCACTTCTAAAGTAAACTTACTGGAGGGGACTTGATCATTTAACTGAAGGAGGAAGTCATCCAGGTCACGATTCATGGGCCAGATACACAAAATATCGTCGACGTACCGCAACCATGGGATGCCAACCCCCAGGATTCGCTGAATGTAATTCCGAAAAACTCCATATAAATATTGGAGAGGAGGGGCGACAAGGGGTTGCCCATGGCCATCCCAAAAACCTGTTGATAATACTCGCTATTGAAAGTGAATTTACAGTCTTTGATGCAAAGCTTAATAAGTTCCAAAACGATGTGTGCAGGTAGTGGCAGGTCGTACTTGTGTAATTCTCGGGAGAGAAAGTCAAGCATATCGTCAATCGGCACTTTTGTAAACAATGAACAAACGTCAAAACTGATCAATCTATCGTTGGTTTCAGTGCGTACATTATTTAATTTTTCAGTAAGATCCACGGAATTTTTTATATGTGAATCAGAGATAGTTCCGACAATGGGGGACAAGACTTTGACAAGCCATTTGGAGAGTTTATAGGTAATAGAGCCCACCGAGCTAATAATAGGGCGCATAGGGCTGCCAGGTTTGTGGGTTTTAATAAGACCGTAAATAACTTTAACATAAGCCAAGGTCTTTTTTAACTCGCTCCTGTTGTTTTGAATTCGTTCAGAACGGATTTAAACAAGAAGGGCAGAGTGCTAAAACTTTGGTAGTTTTCCCTTATAAATTTGTATGCTCCTCTTACAATTTTTATTTTTCAATATATATATATATATTATTTTTTTTTTTGTGACATATATATCATGCAGGCATTATCTATAAAATTGGTTGTAAACAATCCATTTGATCTTGTGTTGAATTCGTTCAGAACAGATTTAGACAAGAAGGGCAAAGTGCTAAAATTGGTATTTTTCCTTACAAATTTGTATGCTCCTCCCACAATTTTTATTTCCATATTTATTATATATATATATATAATATATATATATATATATTATATATATATATATTATTATTTTTTGTGTGACCTATATATAGTCTCGAACCCTTTATTTACTTCAGTGTTCCCGAGGATGTCATTAGACGAAAGCGCTTGAGCACCATTCTGTTTCCTTTCCTTCGTGGTTTTATTCATCATATTTTTTACGTGTTACTTTCGTGAAATAATTTTCATATATATATATAATATATATATAATATATATATATATATATAAATAAATGAATATGTGTGATATTCAATTCACTTCACGTTTATTACTTACAAAACATCTCCAGTCTCGTATACGTCTGGTGATGAAAATATTTCCATTTCACTGCCTGTATTCGAATTCATTGCGGCTAACAAAGCGCGAATGTTCACTGGAAAAATAACAACTAACATGATCTCGAAATGAAAATGGCACCCTTTTATATGTGGGACTTTGCTCCAATTCAAGTGACGCAGACCTGTACTCAAAAGACCAATCATCAACTCGCAGGCTTTCTGATTGGTCTGCTTGTTCTACACAAACTGGATCAAACACCACAAATATTTGCATCCGAAAACCGTCCGCATTTATTTTAAAATAATATTTTTATATATCTGTAAACTCAGCAGCAAAAAACACTAAATTTTATTCCCTTTCAGTTTACAAATAAAGAAGATTACGTCTGACGACTGAAGGGGATGATAATGATCATGACGTCTGCTCCTTTATACACGCCTAAACGGCTGAGGTAATAGGCACCAAATTTATTATACACATTAAGGGAGAACCAGGGAAGGTTTTAATAACACACGCGACCCTCCCAGTCTTCACTGGAGGGGACTGGGAGGGTACCCTCTAAAGGGTTAGGGCACGAATAAATGCCGAGAGTAATTTGCAACAAGTTTAGTATAAATATTAAGTGAGAAACGGGGAAAGTTTTAGGAACATACTCAACTCATGTCTCCCAATCTTCCCATAATTTGTGTTTCGGAGTGTGTGTGTGTGTGTGTGTGTGTGTGTGCCTGCCTAGCTCCACAAATGTTCGCTGACCACAATGCTTCGAGCTTCTCAGAGGTAACAAGATGTGCCCAATGCATTTTAATGCAATTTTTTGTTTTTAATTTTTAATATAAATTTTATTATTATTTGTTTCATTGTCTTTTATCTTTGTATCATTTTTAGTCCTACTTTTGTTTTTAATTTTTCTTATTACTTGATATATTACTAGATGTTATTTTGTTGTCTTCTGCCAATAAACGTTTCATTTTCACCTTCATTCATATATATGTATGTATGTATGTTAACCCCTCCGTCTATAGCATTGGGCGGTTCGAAGTTGACGGGGGTTCTGGTTAGGTGGCAGCAACGGATTTGTTACTCTGGAGTCGCTGGTACCGTATAGGGCAGGGGTGGGGAACCCTTGGCACGCGTGCCAAACGTGGCACGACAACGACTTTTTTCCGGCACGCGACTCCCCGCGCTCACCTTAAAAAAAATTAAATAAATAAATATCCAAATTCTTCGCTGAGTTTTATATTTTAACTTAATGTTTTCTGCTAAAAAATGGTAAAGATTAACTTCTGTTTAATATATTATGTAGGTAAAATAAAATTTTATTTTCTCTGTAATTTTTATGTATTATTCATAAGGGATTAAGAATCAATAAAAGAATATCTTTAATTTTATTTTCTTTCATTGTGCTTTAGTCAAGTAAAACGATTATGAGATTGGGCACTGTAATGTATTGGGAAAACTTGAAAAACTTATGGCTGATTGATCTGATATATAAAAAACAAAAAAAATCAGAATTATTGTTTACTCTTTTGCTGATGTTAAAAATTGCGTTTTTAAATTGTGTGGCTGTATATGGCAGCTATAATTACACTTAAAGGCTAATAAAAAATATCCACGCTATCAACAGGGTAGAACGACCTTCAAGTAAAAATTCCGTCACTAAATTTTACATTTATTCAATCTTACATGACTTACAATAATCACTCTTACAATATTCTTTGATTTTACCGCTCCAGTGTAATTTTTGATTATTTGAAAAGGTTCTCCCAATACTTAAAAGGCACCAAATAATAATATGTTCCCCAAAATTTCGGTTGGCACGTGAGAAAATTTTGCATCAAAGATTTCACGATTTTGGCACGCTCACTTAAAAAGGTTGCCCACCCTTGGTATAGGGAATCGCAGTAGTTTCTCTTATACTACTCTCCGATTTCTTCTTGTAGTGGATCGGAGGATTCTGTGAAGCTTACTAAATTCTCTACGGGTTCCCCGCTTCTTCTTGTAGCATATCGGGAAATTATTTTTCTCTATTTTAAGACTAAGTTCTCTGAAGAAAACAAGGCTCGAAGGAGAAGACAAAGATATTCTCTTACTGTAGTTTACTGCAAAAAATGTTACAGGTAAGCTCAGCCTCTAAGTTAGATCAGACAAATCAGAATAGTAATTTGAAAAATTGTTTGACTATTTATACTCAATTTTTGGTGACATCATTATTACTTAATGTTGACCTGTTGTTTTTTAATTATCAATAGGCTGAATTATTTTGCAAAATAGGTAAATATTTTTAGCTGTAACAATGTCTAAACCAGGGGTTCCCAAACTTCTGAGCTTGTCGACCCCTTGATGAACTTATAAAGTTATCATCGACCCCTTGCCCAAATTCTCGATATTTAAAATAATTTTAAATGAAATGAAGTCAAGAAACATCAAAATATAACACAGGTCAACAAAAAAACATTTTTTTTTCGTTGCCAAGGAAATTTGTACGAATTTAGGGTATTTTGGGGTTGCTGAATTCCAAAATGAAAGTAGTTTTTCCGATTTGGCTCTAGTTCTTGTGATAATGAATACCCTCAATTAATAGGAAACGTAACCATAACGCGTGCATATGGGAAACTACCGGAACATTCTAGATGGTGAGACCGAATAAAATGCCATTATGTATTTCATGTGTTTACTTTTGTATGATTTGAGACAATTTCAATGCGATTTGTAAGTAGGCTCCGCCTGAACATTAAATTTTTTGCATTTTTACGTGTTTCAATGGGGTACCAATTATCTCATAAATTAGAGCCAATCTAGCAAAACCGATGTCATATTCGGAATCAGCACCACAAAGTTACCCCAAAATCACTCTAATATGATTGGCAATAAAATGAGTGTTGACCAGTGTAATCAATATTTATTAATCATTATAGTTAACAATCACCATTATTAGTAATTAAGTGAAAATTAATAACTGCTAAATACATTTACAATTAAATTTTCTCTAATGAGATGGATGGGCCTGATGGGCATTAACAAGGGCATGAACATTAGGCTGTAGGTTTGAGAGTTTGAGCCTTAAGTATGTTGAGCCTAGAACTTAAGCCTAGACCCCAAGAACTTTATCGACCCCCTATCGACTCATAGATCTTTATCGACCCCCGCACAGTCCCATCGACCCCAGGGGGTCGATATTGACCACTTTGGGAACCCCTGGTCTAAACAGATAAGCAAGATATATGAAGACGAAGCCATATTTTTATTTTAAACCGCACATTGACAGAGCTGATGTTATTATGATCTGCCGAGTTAACTAAAAGTGGAACTCGAAATGTGCATTTTATTATGAATTACAATTAAACATGCATATGAGCAAAAATTAAATGCCTAAAATTTAAAATTAAGTGTTAAGCAATACATGACTTCATCTTTTACAACGAAGAGAGAATGTATAAAGAAAATGAACATTGCAAAATTTAACAAGATTACATTATGAAGCTCTGATCGAAACACTGAAAGCAAATTAACAAGGGAAAGCAAAACGATTTTAAGATGAACAAACGGTTCCGACGATCTATCTGACTCTTCTTGACTCAACTCTCGAATTCTCTGTATCTCTAACTCTTCTCTTCTTAGCGATGCGCTGCCTTTTTCATCGCGCAGATTTTGCGGTTCCAATCTTGCATGGCATGTTTTCTATTTCTTAATTATTTACGGACTTAAAATTAAAAGGCAGTAATTAATACATGATTCCAATAATTTTTATAATTTCCTACCTATTTTACAGTATTCAACTAACTTTATTGGCCTATTTTCTGATATTAAATCTCTTACTTATATAGTTCTGATACTATCTGACAACCAACCTATCTTGAAAGACATGACTGAGCAAGACTAGAGGAAGACATCACGCGATAACAAACCTATGTTTGATTGGCTAAACGTGAATACGAGTATGAACAAAACTAAACCTGTTGTTCTGGCTTCGTGGTTCATGTCACGTACTCTTGTTTAAATTCAGAATAAGCCTATTTCCTATTTTTTATAATCCATTTATTAAACTTAACTTACATTTATACACTAAGAATTGCTATTTTATATTAATTAGTAAATCTCTATTTTATGATCCCAACAGTTGCATTCGTCTGATTTGAGAAGTGTGCCAGTGCTTTGCCGTCCAAATTGATTATTAATAACTTTTAATTAATTTTTATTATTAAACAAGTTCGTATAGTTAATATTTCTTTATTTTATTTCTTTCAAAAGCATTCAATTTATACCCATATTTTATTCTGTATTATTTTTTACATTAATTCAAACACTATTCTTACTAAGTTTATGATTTCACTAAATATAGGGGGGGAGGACTCTACCATCAAATCTTACAGGTTTTTAACCTCCCTCCGATATACTACTCTCTTTAAACGTTCTCTAAGTAAAACTTCTTTGCTTTTATATATACTTCCATATTATGTCGTTAAAATCAAATGCAGTGACATTAGGTTGTTAATTAATAAGTTAAAATGGTCTTTCTCTCTCTTGTGTATACGCATCCCCTCTTGTAATAACATACTGTCGTCCTCATCTACCAAATTACCAATCATTTCACCAGAATGACTCGTAATTTTTTCGCTGTGTCCAAAATAGATTTTTCTTCATAGACTGCGTGCTCAGTCATATCTAAATCTTCATCTACTCTTAACTACTTCCTTCACGTTCGCTTGCAATCTATATCATTTACTGCATTTTCTAATTTCTTCACTAGCAGACTACAGAGAAAAAATAAAAATTAATATTTTTTATTGAAGAATAATTTCAAAACTTTTTAATTAAATTACCACACTACACGAATAAAAACCGAATTTATATTCGTTATTTCTGATTTGCTTTTCATAATTAAAATAATTGGGATTTATAGATGAAATATTCAGGGAAAATATGAGATACAACGCATATGCAAGTACAACGCATATGGAAACCTGTCTGAGCTTGCTAGTGCATGTTAACTTGCGATCGAGTTCTTCTTAATCCGGACTTGGGTTCTGGCCAATCACGATGCTACTGGTCTTCTGTGGCAGAATACTTATTGAATTTTTATGTATTTTCAACTTTAAAACTTGTCAAATGACGCCAAGTCAACATATATGAACATGAGGTGCAATCTATTGGAGGAAATGCCAGTTAAAGTACCACTAAGCAAACATTTGTTTACAGTGTTTAAACTCGTATGTTTATCTACAAGAACTTCTTAGTAAGTAATTACGACTTAATGCTAGATATAATTCGAATATTCGGTTTTACTTTCGTAGAATTCGAACCACGTCCTTAAAGCTGTAATTTATTCACGCTGACGACTGAACAGAGAGAGAACCAAATTTTGTACGCTCTTTCGCATTCCTTTTGGATTTACATTAATCAGGGTTTGTTGTAGAAAGGAAAGATTACAGAAAAGTAATCAGGAGGTGTTTTCGATTGAAAAATTCCAATTCAAAAATTCTTTCAGAAATTAGATATTTGACGAATATTACACGAATAAATTTCAGACACTCGAATATGAAAATCAAGATCTGAGCGTGAAATGTGATATTTCACAAATACAAAAATATAGTTATATATATCAAGGTTATTTCTCGTGAAATGTTTTAGAGTTCATATGAGTATCTTCATAGAAGTAATGGATGTGTATAAAGTAACGCGAGTAAAGAGAAAAATCTGATTTTAATTATATTAACGCGAGTGAACATGGACAAGTAATATTTATTACATGCACTTTATAATAACTGCATATTCGATAGTAAGGTTTATAAGAGGTGTTGAAAATGTCTTTTACGAATTAAAAGACACATTGAAACTATGATAGTTTAAACCAGTTCAAATAGGATTTCTCTTCACTTGCGTTACTTTATACACACACCCTCCATTTTCAGTTTCAGAATATGAACTTTTACCTAAATACATCACTAAGCATGAATAAGCATCAATAAGCATGAAAGGAAAGTTAGTAAAATAAATTTTTATCCCTCGAATACGGTAGAAGATTAACTTACACATTCCACAAAGCCTACTTGAATGTCATGTGCTTATTAACTTCTTTAGCTTCTTTACCTAAGACTTACTGTAGTTTTTTATACTTCTTTAATATTCCATTCAAATTCAAGCTGTCACCATTATTTTTTTAATCCTTTTGTTATTTCTCTTCCTTAACAGGAAGACTTTACTGAACAGACTTGAGAGGCCTCCAATAGCTCCGGAACGAGTTTTTTTTTCTTACATATATACTGCAAGATTAATTTTGATAATTTTATTTCGTTTTCTCATTTCTTCTCTCATTTTTTGTTGTATGATGTTTAGTTATGTGGAAACTTTTTCCACATTTGAATGTGCAAGATAATTTTACCCAACCAATATATATATATATATATATATATATATATATATATATATATACCCCCTCGATTAGGTACTCCGGCTTGCCGGGCCGAGGGGGCTCGTACACCTCGTGGGTTGTTGAGGTTTCCTCAACTCCTCGCGGGGTATGGGCGAAGAGTTACCTAGTTGCGTTTCCCCCCCCCCCCTTTTCTTTTCTTTTTGCTCCCCCTTTTTTCCGTCTCTCCCGGAATTTCTTTTGTCTTGACTCGGTCCTGTGCCTCTGTCAATCGTAGTATCCCCCCCCCCCCTCTGTTTGTATTTGCAGTCTTGGGGTCATCGGGTGCACCCGCCGGGGGGCATCGCTCGTGGGCTGAGCCGTGCTCCGGGGACGGTACGGGCGCCCGGACCGCTGCTGCGTCTGGATTGGGTCTTTGCTTGGCCCTTAACGGACAAATCTCCGTAGTGCCAATCTGCTGTTTTTAAAACGACAGTTAGGTTGGGGGGCGGGCTACCCGGACGTTGGGCCTGCGCTTTGAAGGATGCAGCGGCGGCTGGTGCATCGCCTTGGGTCCGAGGCTGCCGTTTTCGTAAAACTACTGTTTATGGGTTCTATTTCTAAACTTCACTCCCCTCTTGTTGACGACTCTGGCCCGCCCTTGGATTTGGATCAGACTACTACTTCTGGTCGTTCAGCGGCCTCTGCCTCCGCTGGATTGACCTTCAAGCCGTATGGCCCCCTCTCGTCCTCTGCGGCGTCTGGCTCTCGTGGCCGGACTCGTGGTGGCCGTAGGCGGGGTCTTCGCGGCCCTTGTTCTCTCGCCCACTCTCGGTTACCGTTACACATGGACCTGTCTCGCTGTCAATTTCTGTCCGGTGGACAGGTTCCTTGTTCTCCGCCCTTCCGCTGGCTCCCTTCCGGGCAACTCGGAACGGGTGTTTCAGCGCCTTAAGACGATAGGGGTTCCCTGTCGTTATGATATCCGCCCTCTGAAGGATGGTCTCTTCTTTTGAAGTCCCGTTCTTCGGGGGTGACTGGGTCCCTTCTACAGTTGCAGGATGTCTTGGGTTGCAGAGTTTCTGTGACTCCCCATCCGCAATTGAATAGCTGTCAAGGCACCATTTTCGCTTCCCGTCTGCTGTCAATCCCGGTTGGCGAGTTGCAGGAGGATCTTGCCCCCCAGGGGGTAACGAAGGTCTTCCGCTTTTCGTCGCGCCGGGATGGTGCTCTTACCCCGTCCGCTCGTCTGCTCCTGACCTTTGACTCCCTTGTGCCTCCGGCCCAGGTGTTCTGGGGCATGGGTGATCGCCGGTCGTGTGAGTTTTCGGTGCGACCATATGTGCCTGACCCGGTTCGCTGCTTTGGCTGCAACCGGTTCGGCCATGTTAGCTCTGCGTGCCGCCGTGAGGGTAAGCTATGTGTCCGCTGCGGTGGCCTGCGCACCCTACCCCGTGCACGAAGCCCCCGTGCTCGAACTGTTCGGGGGCCCACCCTTCCTCTTCTCGGGACTGTACCGTTTTCAAGTTTGAATTTGAGGTGCGGTCCTTAAGGACTACCGAATTCCTTAGTGCGCGGGAGGCGCGCGATAGGATCCGTGACCGGGAGCCGCGGCGGGGGTTGTCCTACGCTGCGGCTCTTGCCCCTGGCGGGTCCTCGGGCCCCTCCCGTGCTACCCCGGCGTCTACCGGAGTGGTGCCCCCCCTGGAAGTCCCGGGGGTTGGTGGTCCTCCTGGCGCCGCGGGTCCTTCTTGTTCCTCTGCCTCACTTTCTGACATCCCATCTGATTCCCTGCCTACAAGTGCCCCTTCTCCCCCTCCAGCCTTGGGGTCTGGATCCTTGCCTACTCGTCTCTCGGGTGGGGAGGGGGATGCCCCGAAGGAGAGGAGGAAGCGTCGCCGTGGTCGGAGTCGGAGTCCTTCCGACCCGATCCTGACTGCTGCTCGCCCTGCTTCCCCTTCTTCCCCGTCTTCACCGGAGGGGAAGCGGCGCGCTGTTCCTGATCCGCTCGGGACTCCCCCCCTCTATACGGAGGGCTGGTGAGGCGTCACCTCCCGGTGCCCCGACCAGTGTCCGGGTGTCGGTCGAGGTACACCGCCCCATGACACCCTCGATTACTGACTCTGTTCCAATGATAGACCCGGTCGAGAGGGGCCTGGCCCTCCTTCATGGAGTCTCTCTCCCTCCGGCTCCTGCTGAGAGTGGTCGGGTCTCTCTCCTGGATCTACCTCTCCCACCTGTGGTCGACCTTTCCTCTCCTCCCCGTCAGTGCTTGTCTGGTTTGACGAGCCCTCGAACAGCTGGTTCCCCCCGGTCCCCCTCTGGTGGGGAGTTGGGGGTTTCGGCTGGGCCCGACTCGTCGTCTCTCCCCCCGCCGGGAGAGCCCCCCTCTGACCTCCCTGTTCTACTCTCCACTTCTCGTTCTACTACGGGTGCAGCAGATGCGGAGTCGGTGGCCCCTACCCCCCAGTTCTGGGTGAGTCGGGGAAACCGATTCCGTCCCTGGTTACGGACCGTTGAGTTTGCTGCTCAGCTTGGTCCGTGGCTATTCGCTGTTTTCTCTGCCTCTTATAATGCCGCTTCCCCTTACAGTTCCATCTTGCATTGGAACTGTAGGGGGCTTTTAGCTAACTGGGAGAACCTTGCCTCCCTGCTGGAGAGCGAGCGGCCTTCCTGTGTTTGTCTCCAGGAGACTATCCTGGCTGCGCGGGGACTCCCTCGTCTCTCTGGCTATGTTGGTTTCCCTTGCACCCCGGATGAGCGCACACGCCGGCGGGGTGCGGCGATTTACGTGCATCATTCGTTACCATCGCGTGGTGTGCCTCTTCGCACTTCCTTGCAGGCTGTGGCTGTGCGGCTCTTTTTAGATCGCCAGTACACTGCCTGCTCGGTTTATATTCCTCCTCATGACCCTCCTTCTCGCGACGCGTTCGCGAGTTGGTGCTGCAACTACCTCGACCGTTTCTCCTCCTCGGGGACTTTAACAGTCGCGACCCGGCTTGGGGAGATGTTAGGCCGACTAATGTTGCTGGTATTTTACTCTCCTTAATGGAGGAACTTTCCTTTGCGTGTCTCAATTCCGGTGAACCTACTTACTTCCACGAACCCACGGGTTCATTTACCTGTATTGATCTCTCCTTGGTGTCCCTCGATGCCTTACTCGATTTTTTCGTGGAAGGTGTTGGGGACTCTTATGGCAGTGATCATTACCCAGTCTGTCTTGAGCCGGTCGGTCCGCAGCCGGGCGTCTCGTCTCGACCGAGGTGGTGCCTTGCGCGGGCTGACTGGCCATCTTTCAGAGCTCGTTCCGTCATTGTCCGTTCGGTATTGAGCTTTGGCTCTGTGGATGAGAGCTTGGAGTTCTTCGAGCGGGTGGTGATGGGCGTCGCGGAGGACTGTATTCCTCGATCTTCCGGTAACCCGCGGACTCGTAGCGTCCCGTGGTGGACTCCAGCATGTCAACAGGCAGTGTGCGAGAGGAAGAGGGCAACGCGCCGCTTCCACCGCACCCGGCGCGCGGACCACTTGATTGAGATGCGGCGGGCGAAGGCTTTCGCCCGCCGGACTCTCAAGTTGGCCCGTCGGGCCTCTTGGCGTGCTTTTGTGTCCGGCATCTCCTCATCTACCCCTTCTGCTGCTGTGTGGCGGAAGGTACGTAGTATCGAGGGGAAGCCAGTCCCTGCTAGTCGCCCTGTCCTTCGGGACGGGGACGGCTTCCTTTCGGATCCTGCTGCTGTGGCTGATCGGCTGGCCGGTGCTTTTGCTGCGGTTTCCGTTCGCCTTCAGCTGCGATCGCCCTTTATCGGAGGTCACGTTCCCGCCCCTGGGAACGAGCCCTATAACCATCTCTTTCCGATGCGGGAACTTCGGGCTGCCTTGGCAACCCGTCGTTCTTCCGCCCCTGGCCCTGATGACATTCCGTATGACTTTCTTTGGAATTTGCACCCGATGGCCCTGCACTTCTTGCTGGATCTTTTCAACCGGGTGTGGGTTGAGGGGTCGTTCCCTTCCCGTTGGAGGGAGGCGATTGTGGTCCCGATACCTAAGCCGGGGAAGGATCCGGCGGAGGTGGCGAGCTATCGGCCTATTGCTTTGACGAGCTGCTTATGCAAGCTCCTCGAAAAGATGGTGGCCGTCCGACTTTCCTTTACACTGGAGTCGCTTGGGTTATACCCCCGACCCAGTATGGTTTTCGTCGATTTCGGGGTACTCTGGACCCCCTTCTCCTCCTTGGCCATGATGTACGGGAGGCATTTTCCCGCCGGAATCTTGTTCTGGCCGTCTTTTTCGACGTCCAAAAGGCCTATGACACGACCCGTCGGGGAGTTGTCATGGACCGTTTGAAGTCTCTTGTTTTGTGGGCTTTTTGCCACGTTTCTTCGCAACTTCCTCTGCCGTCGCACTTTCCGCGTCCGTAATGGGGCGGCCCTATCTGCCCTGTATGTTCAGGAGGAGGGGGTGCCCCAGGGGTGTTGTTTAAGCGTCTCCTGCTTCAACCTGGTTATGTCTGCGCTACCGGGAGCTCTTCCGCCCTCGGTGCGCTGTTCCATCTACGCAGATGATCTGGCTGTCTATGCCGCGGGGACGAGTCCCCCCCTCGTGGAGAGGCAAGTCCAACTCGCGGTCAATCGGGTTGAACGCTGGGCGTCGTCGGTGGGCCTTACGTTGTCTTCCCCGAAGACTTCGTGTGTGACCTTCCTTCCCCGTCGAGGAGACGGGGATCCGGCGCCATCCCGGCCTTTAACCTTACACTCGGGGGTCAGCCTCTGGCCCTCGTTCCATCAGTACTCTTCTTGGGTATGGTTTTCGACAGCCGTTTGAGCTGGGTTCCCCACCTTCGCCGGCTGCGCGAGTCCGCGAGACGTACCCTGGATTTGCTGGGGCATCTGTCGCATACTACATGGGGCGCGGATAGGCGGACGCTCCTCCGTTTGTACGTGTCCCTGGTACAGTCCAAATTAGACTATGGGAGTGTGGTGTATGGCTCCGCCTCCCGCACGGCCCTTCGGATACTGGATCCGGTCCTCTCTATAGAGGACTGCGCATGTCATCTGGCGCCTTCCGCTCCTCTCCGGTTGATAGTCTGCAGGTTGAGTGCGACATCCCTCCCTTGGAGGATCGGAGGTCGTTCCTCATTGCTAAACACTATCTCCGGATCCTCCGTCTTCCCACCTCTCTTCTGTTCCAGGTGGTTGAGAGGGCGTTCTGCCGGGATGGGGGTTGGTATTTCACCGACACGGTGACCTCCCTCCTCGATGGTATGGGCACTCCCCCTCCATCCGTTATACCGGTCTCTTTCAGGGGTGTTGCACCTTGGGAGAGCACCCCTGTTGCGTGCTGTAGGGCGTTGCGCCCCGTTCGCAGGACCGAGTCGGACTCTGCCTTGCTTCGGTCTCTGTTCCTTCAGCATGCGGCGTGTCACTCTACATGTGTTGCGATCTTCACGGATGGCTCGAGGTCGTCGGGGGCGTTGGATCCGCGGCTGTTCCCCAGTCGTCTGCCCTTGCTCCCCGATGTACCCGTCTCCCTGATGAGGCTTCCGTTTTTACGGCGGAGCTCTATGCCATTCTGAGCGCTCTGGAGGTGGTGCGGGAGCATCCGGATGGGTCGTTCGTCATCCATTCGGATTCTCGCAGTGCCCTGGATGGCCTGGAGTGTTTTTGACCCTGTCCACCCGCTGGTCCGACGAATCCAGCTACTGTACCATACTCTTTGTCGCTTTCGGTGGCAAGGAGGTGGTATTTTGCTGGGTCCCAGCACATGTTAACGTGGCTGGAAATGAGGCTGCCGATCGAGCTGCCCGTTCCGCGTGCCGACTGCAGGTTTCACCTGTGTCCCTCCCTTTTTCTGATTATATCCCTGGCTTCCGTAGGTTTTTGCGCTCCCGGTGGCAGAGTCGCTGGGATGGCGCTACGGATAACAAACTTTGCAAGATTAAACCCAAGTTGGGATGTTGGGCTCTTCTTCCATCGGTCGCGCCATAAGGAGGTGGCTCTGGCCCGCCTCCGTATTGGCCACACCCACCTGACCCATGGCTATTTGATGGCCGGGGATCGGGTGCCCCGATGTCCCAATTGTGACGTCCTACTTACAGTTGCCCACCTCCTGGTGGAGTGTCCGCTTTACTCTGCGCTGCGCGCAGAGTATTTTCCCTTTTTGGAGAGCGTCGGGCTTTGTGATAGGCTTGGCGCTCTTCTGTCTGAAGGTCCCTACTTTTCGATAACCGGGTTGTTCTCCTTCGTCTTTCGCTCCCGACTTCTTTACCGGCTGTGACTCCGCTATGATCTTTCTGCTTTTCCCCCACCTCCTCCTCCTCCTCCCCCGTCTATTGTTCATTTCCATTAGTTGTTCCATACTCTTCGTTCTGTGTTCGCTCTGCTATCCACCTTTCTTTTGGTGGCCATGAGCGGTCATTCTTTGAAACAAAAAAAAATATATATATATATATTGTATTTTATTTTTCTTACGAGAAAATTCCTTTAGTATATTAGAAGTTTTGGAGCTATTGAAGAATAGGGACCCCAGCCTTCTTTAGTTAGGCTTATAAGGCTAACTAACGAAAATATCACGACCTAACCTAACCAGTCGTTAGGTTAACTGTACGCCCTTGACGATTGGTCAGGTTAGGTCATGATATTTTCGTTAGTTAGCCTTATAAAGCTAACTAAAGAAGGCTGGGGTCCCTATTCTTCAATAGCTCCGAAGTTTTACACGTCTATGAGAGATTCGTTCGTCGTTTCATTCGTTGGGGACTCTGAAGAGTCAGTCGTTGTCGAGATTCCATACTGATAACTTCTTAAAGATTTGTAGCATTCGTTCGCTTCTTGATTTGACTATTGATTAGAATTATCATATTTCATTGTTATTTACATGTTACTTTAAACTTGATTTCAATTAAATATTGTTTCTAGATTTATTTGAGATTCATTAATCTTTAATGTCCATTACAGCTGACATTTCATAGTTTAAATTTGTGTAGAGAAAGAAGCTTTTGAAAGCAAGTCTCCACTTGTTTAATTTGTTACAATTGAATATTTGCCCCTTTGATTTATGCTGGCCCTATAACGCTGTTGTAGGGAGGGATTAATTTTCATAGGTGTATTATTTATATACCTCTTATTTGTTGTCTTGTATATACTTCTTTGTTTGTTATATTAGTGGTGGTTGCAAGTTTAATATTATACTTGAAAGGTTAAAGCTGATAACCTTCGAATTAGTTTACGCCTACGGTTCATATAATTTGTCTCTGCCATTGGTAATGAATTTGTTAATCGCTGTTGTGACTGATTCAAGAGATTGGTTACCATGCAGCCCCTCCTAATAATACCTCCCTCCTAGTTAGATAATTTATAATGTCATTTCGGGTTAATTATTACAGTAGATATGAACCAGCTAGTATCCATATTAGTTTTTCTATAAATAATAAGGGGGAAAAATAACTGAAACGTTGGTCCTTCGTACTGGATACACCGAATAGTTTACTCGTACAGACTGTCATGTCTAAGGTAAAGAAAAGAGGAGGCCATAGATTCATGGCAAAACGCCTAACTGGAAAGGTTGAATTACTTTTGAAGGATGCTAACCTTGATAACAGCAAAACTAAATCTAAATTGATCATGCTTGAAAATCAAAAGCAGATCCTCGAATACGACGAGCTAGCACTAGAGACTTTGGGAGATAAGGCATATATTGACGATATGGCGGAATCAATTGATAGGCGTGGAGAAAATGAAGAAATTATAATTATTCCAACTAAGGCTTTAAATCAAGCTGCAAATGTACTTCAGCCTCACCCCTTAAACAAATCTCAAAGCAAAGTGCAAGCCTGCCAACATTACGGTTGCCCACACTTTATGGCAACCCAATTGACTGGCCACATTTCTGGGATATATTTAACGGTGCTGTACACCAAAGAACCGATATTTCTGGGGCACACAAGTTCAGTTACTTGCAGAGCTGTGACTAGCGCCGCTATTTTTTTAATAGCGCTACCACTAGCGTCGCTATATTTTCAAACTACTAGCGCATTTACCAGCGCCGCTAGTTTTTTAAATAAAAATTAACGCTATGCGCTAGCGCTAATTTTTATTTCAAAAATGAATTTAAAGTCCTTCTATTCCATACGAGTTTGAACGTTTCAAACATGTATGAACATGTATGCACACACCCGAAGCTGCCGGTTCCAGCACGGAAGAGGAAGATAATTTGTTCAGTTGTTTCGAAAAAGATAGTAATATGCATAAAACTATTCTACAACAAAGTAATGAACAAGTACGTGTCTTTTTATCAAACCAGCCTTCCACTAAGAAATGTTTCAAAGCAACAGATTATACATCTTCCTTCCCTTCCGATTCATTCAAAAAACTATTTATCCGATTAAATTAAACACTTCAATTCCGTCAAGTGCAGCAGTGGAAAGGATTTTTTCGACAGGAAAAGATATATTAAAACCGAAAAGGTCCTCGTTGTCGGATTCAAATTTTGAAAAACTGTTGTTACTAAAATTAAATAAATAATTGTCCTAGGTCGTTGTAATAAAGTACTACTGAAACAAGTTGATACCTAAATTAGCTTGATTATATTGTATTGTTTTTTTTCTACTTGATTTGAATAATTACAAATATATTACTTGAAATACTTCTGTTGTATATATGATATATCAAATAATTAAATAAAGAAATGTATTGTTTTCTATGGTATTAGGTATTTTTTATTTGTTATAGCTAAATTTAAATAAATATACTGGATTTAAATAAATAAAAAGTTTTGTTACACTGGATTTAAATAAATAAAAAAAGCTTGGTTCTATAGTATAATTGTTTCATTTAAAACATTCTTTTTGACAATATTACTGCATAGAAGTGTAACTAACATAATAGGTATTTTTATTTGTTATAGCTAATATTGAAAACTAGCGCTAGCGTCGCTAAATTTTGAAATGACTAGCGTTAGCGCTAGCGCCGCTATTATTTTGCCTCACTAGCGCTAGCGCCAGCGGCGCTAGTTTTCATGAGTAGCGCGCACAGCTTTGGTTACTTGACTGGACAGTTGAAGGCCGAAGCTTTACAGCTTGTGGATGTTTTTACTTCGACAGATTTACATTATGACGAGGCCATAAAGCTGCTTCAGGAAACCTATGGGAAGCCGCAGAGGATTATTCAGATACGCTTACATGCCATTTTTCATTGGACAGCCCAAAAGCTAATACAGTTGAAATGGGGAGATTTAGAGCTAACTACGAGTGCACGACTTCGTGCACTGAAAAACCATGAAACAAAGGAAGACGAAGCAGGATTCGTATTCGCTGCCTTATTGATAAGGAAACTCCTCCTTAAATACGCGATAATATAAATCGAGCCGCAAGGTCCAATTACTGGTAAGTGGACTCCTTTAGAGAGGCGGTTAACACTAAAATAGATATATCAGCTACATAACCTGAAGAAAGTTCACACAGCAAGAGAGATTCAGGTAACTCTAAAGTAAGACCGAGAAAGAATAGTCTAAGAAAGCGAAAGGATCGTGTTACAATAGACCTAGTGGACAAAGAATTATTACAATCAGTTTCAGTACTGTGGCGAATCCTAAAAGAGTCTACTACAATATTGTGTAGGTTGTGTTACAGCATTCCTCTTGCTGAGAATTATGTGAAGTACAAGACGACTCAAGTTCGCTTGCAGCGAGTGAAAGATGCACTTGTGCAGTAACTGTTTTACGTTCGGTCACATTGCAGCGGGTTGCAGAAAGAATAAGACTTGTAGTATCTGCAATAGGAAACATCACATAGCTTTATGCATTGTACAAGAAATGACAGGGAAAATGGTGGTGGTCAAGAAACAGCGGAGAAGGATAGCGAGAAGCCAAATGAATCTACAGCAGTTACAGCTGTAAATGCAGAGTGCAATACCTACAGCACTGATGTCCATTAAGACTAATAATAGAGTAAATAAAGTGAGAGCTTTATTCGATCAATGTTCTCAAAGATCATTAATGATGCGTACCACTGAAGAAAGTTTACAACTGAAAGCGATGCACAAGCTCAAGTTGGAAATTGATTTATTTAATTCTGAGGGTAAGCCGTCGTCCTATGACGTAGTAATATTTTTCTTATTAAGGGTGGTCAAGTGCGAATTGAAGCTACTCTTGTTGATCAATTGATCAATTGCCAACACGCATAAATATGTCCGATTTAAAGGGTACAATAATTTTGCTGAAAATTGAAGGTTCCATACTAGCCGACCCATTCATACCTGGAGAGAATGTGAAAGTATCAATTCTTATAGGCGCGGATTATTATTATAGCTTCGTAGACGTTCTCAAAGTATGTGGAGGAGTACGTATCGTAACGAGTAAATTAAGGGATATGGTGACTGGTCCCATACCATCGAAATACGGTGAATTTAAAGGTGGGACATCGGTAGATGTAATCACACTGTAGAGATACGCGGTAAATGAGGCTTGTAATCACAGTAAGGAATTACAGAATTTGTGGTCATTGGAATCAATTGGAGTTTATTCTAATGTTCTCAGAAATGTAGACAAACTTGCTTTGCAGGAGTTTGCACAGAACGTAGAGCATAAAGATGCACACTACGTTGCAAAGCTTCCGTAGAAAATTAATCATCCGCCACTTCCCAAGAATTATGGAGTGGCAACTGGGAGATTAAATTCGACTCTTAAAAAAAATGAGGGGCACACCAGAAAACCTTAAGCACTATCAAGTGATTAAAGATCAACTTGAAAGGAAATTTATCGAACTTGTTGATGCTTCGATGCAAAATCCTAATAAAGTTCATTATTGGGCACACCACGGTGTGAAGAAAGATTCGGCAACTACTCCGTTGAGTTGTATTCGACTGCTCTGCCGGGAAGCCTAATCTCAACGATTGTTTATATTCTGGACCTTCTCTGGTTAATGAACTATTGAACTAGTAAAGATATTGCTTAGGCTTCGTTTGAGGAATTTCGCTTGTATAGCGACATAGCTAAAGAATTCTTAATGATATCTTTCCAAGAGAAGGATAGAGAGATAACTAGATTTCTGTGGTCTGAAAATCCTCGTAATCCGCAAAATAGTAGTATAACAATTGTTTCCGAGTAGTAGTATTTGGTCCAACTTGTAGCCAATTCCTTTTGAACGCTACCGTGCAGAAACAGTTACCGATGTATGCTTCAGAAGTAGCTCGTGAAATTGAAAGGAATCTTTATGTAGATAATTTACAAGGAATGGCTAATAAAATAGAATCGAATCAGTTCCTGTCCTTTGAGTCGACAATTACTGGGAAATGCCGGGCTCAACTAAAGAGAATGGGCAACTAATTCATCGAGGTTACAAAAGATAGTTCAATCAAATAATGACGGTGTGATTAATCATATAGAACCTATTAATGCACTTGGGCTACGATGGGACACTAGCAGGGATGTTTTGAAATATCCGACGAGACTCCCATGGCATGAAGCTGATACAAAAAGGAAAGTGCTTAGTGAAGTGGCGAAGGTTTATGACCCCCTGGGTTTTTAGTTCCGGGAACTATCACGGCAAGAATTCTTCTACATGAATTGTGGAAGCTGAAAGTTGCTTGGGATGAACTTTTGCAGGAAGATATCCAAATGAAATGGAGACACATTGCCCAAAAAATTCATATGATACGTAATCTCGTAAAATAAGTTCTCTGGAAGAGAAAGTAAGTTGCACGCCTTTTGCGATGCAAGTATTCGGGCTTATGGTACAGTTCTATACCTTGTATATACTGAGGATTCTAACATCTTGATGACCAAAGCAAGAGTGGCACCGATAAAAGAACTGACTATACCACAGCTTGAGTTAACGGCGGCAACTTTACCCGCTCGTCTTGTTTCCATATGTGTTAGACGCATTTTCCAAAGGAACAAAACCGTATGTGCAGATATGGACAGACAGTAAGGTTGTTTTAAGTTGGATTTTTACTGACAATTGTGGAAAACCTCGCGTAAAGAATCAGGTAGAAGAGATCCGGAAACTGACACCAAATGCACAATGGCATTACCTCTCCACAAAGGAAAATCCAGCCAATTTTCTTACAAGAGGTGTATCAGCTAAAACGTTTTTGACGTCGAAATTGTGGCTGACTGACGAAATGCAATGTTTAATAACAGGCCTACCAAATTATGAAGAATTCGAAACTTCCACAGTAACAAGTGCTGTAGAGTTAGATAAATTAGAGTGTCCGATTGACATAAAGATTTAGTAGTTTTAATAAGTTGCTTAGTCACGGCTCTCGTGTTGAAATTTATATCTATTTTAAAAGGAGGCCGATCAAAGATAGATCGGGAGATTTCGATCACCAATATTGAAGCAGCTGAACAGTTCTTGATTAAAAACGTTCAAAACGATATCTTTCACAGAGAGATTGAGTATTTGAGAGGCAATCAGCGAGGAAGGACTTCCAATCTTGTAAAGCAACTTCGTTTGCAATTACATGATGGGATGCTGAGATGCCATGGACGGCTTGGAGGGGCGAATTTAGATTGGAATACAAAGTACCAAGTCTTGTTGCCAGGTAAATATCTGTTTACCAAATTAGTTATAAGAGATACTCGCATGAAAGTCCATCATGCGGGAGTTTCTGCCGTAATCGCTTATCTAAGACAAGTGGCGGATACCAAGCATGAAGCAAATAGTAAAAGCTCTAATAAGACCTTGTGTGGTCTGTAAAAGGTTACAAGGTGCAGCGTATCGTATATCCTTGTCACCACCGGCTGCCTCCACAAAGGGTGGAAGAATCGAAACTATTTGCCGTCACAGGAGTCGATTATACAGGTGCCTTGTCAGTAAAGGATAAAGGAATCCACATTAAGGCTTACATAGTCTTGTTTACTTGTGCTGTGACCAGAGCAGTTTATGTGGAAGTAGAAGATAATTCTTCAGATTCCTTTACAAGAGCTTTTAAACGTTTTATTGGACGTCGTTCTTGTCCAAGATACCTCTATATCGATAACGCGACTACTTTTGTATCGTTAGCCGACTATATAAGGCGAATTCCAAACAACGGAGACATGAGAACGTTCTTGGCACAATGTCGATGCGAGTGGAGATTTATTCTCTCGAGACCTCCATAGTTTGGGGGATTTTGGGAAAGCTTAATTGGTCTGACTAAGACTTCTATAAAGGAAGTATTGGGGAAAGGTTTACCTAACTGTTGATGAACTGAGAACACTCAGTCGAAGTGGAGTCAATTTTGAATGATCGCCTATAACATATGATACTGATAATCTTAACGATATGACTCCACTTACTCCTTTCCAGTTGCTTTATGGTTATAGATTGAGTGAACTCCCAACACCCACAGAAGAGAATGATGTCGGCTGTAACGAGCGTCCTTTGTTAACGTCACGTCAACGTAGATGTGCGAAATTAAAGAATCATTTCTGGGACAAGTGGGAAAACGAGAATCTACGAGTATTATCGGTGAGAGAAAAACATGTCAACAGGTGTCAATAGGTGTTCAAAACGATGTTCAAGTGGGCGATGTTATTAATTCATGAAAACACGAATCGAGTGGACTGAAGAACTTTGTGTTGGAATCGATGGAATTGTTCGCTCAGTAAATTTAAAAACAACTCATGGTGTTGTTAGTAGACCGGTAGTTCGCTTGTACATTGGAGGAAAGAGCAAAGGAGATTTTGAATACTACACAGCAGATGCTGCAAAGGGATCCATTTCGAAGACCCTTGAGACACGACTAAAATTGCAAGGGAAAATATTGCAAGACAATTGACATATGTCAAGCTACTTTAGTTTGAATCCGTATATTAATATTAGACACGTTTTTCTTGGTGGGAATGTGTGGAAATTTTTGCCACATTTGAATGGGCAAGATAATTTTACCTCACCTATATTTATGTATTGTATTTTATTTTTCTTACGAAAAAATTTCTTCTTTAGCATAGTAGAAGTTTTACACCTTTGGGAGAAACCAAAGGTACGACAATTCGTTTGTCGTTTGATTTGTTTGGGATTCCAGATAGTCAGTCGTTGTCTACAGTAGATTCCATACTTATAACTTCTTAGGATTTGTCATATTCGTTCGCTTCTTGATTTGGCTATTGATTAGAATTATCGGATCACCTGAAGATCAGGGCCCCCAGCCTTCTTCAGTTAGCCTTATAATGCTAACTGACGAAGGCTTGGGTCCCTGATCTTCAGGTGATCCGAATTATCATATTTCATTGTTATTTAATTGTTACTTTAAACTTCATTTCAATTAAAAATATAGTTTCTAGATTTAATTGAGATTAACTAATCTTTAATGTCCATTTCAGCTGACATTTCATACTTTAAATTTGTGTAGAGAAGCTTTTAAAAGCAAATCTCCTAGTTTAATTTGTTACACTTGAATATTTGCCCCTTTGATTTATGTTGGCCCTACAACGCTGTTGTAGGGAGGGATTAATTTACATAGGCATATTATTTACAGTATATACACCTCTTGTTTGTGGTATTGTTTTAATGGTGGTTGTAAATTTAATATTATAGTTGAAAGGTTAAAGCTGATAACCTTCGAATTAGTTTACGCCTACGGTTCATATAATTTGTCTCTGCCTATGCTAGTGAATTTGTGAATCGCTGCTGTGACTGATTCAAAAGATTGGTTAACATACAGCCCCTCCTAAAAATACCTCCCTCCTAGTTAGATAATTTATAGATATCATTTCGAGTTAATTACTGGATATGAACCAGCCAGTACCGATGTTAGTTTTTTTTATCAATAATAAAGGGGAGAAATAAACGAAAAGTTATGCAGATCATCGTGTTAAAAATATCTGTTTGCAATGTAGAGAACGTCCACACATTACTTTTATTCTGTCTGTAATGTCGTTCGTTCCATGGCGCTATTATATTTAGTCACTCCAGACTCAAATCTTACTTCTCTTTTTACTTCGTCACCCATCATCCAATGACTCTACAAATACCAGATAACATGTTTCATAAATTATTCCAAAATATATCTATCAACACACAGCACAAACAACAAGCATGTTCAAATAATTTCACTAGTGTACTTAGCATATGTACTTTAATTACTACTACCACACTTACTCTCTCGTATGATCATACCTCACCTCTCTAATAGTCTCTTAATAATTCCTATTTTATACTTCAGTGCATACACTTCGTTTCTGCCCATTCAACAACTTTGTTTCATTAAAACTGTTTCCTTCAGGACAAGTAACGCGATGTTTTTTGTAGGAACAGTATGTCACTATTAGGAGTGCACGCTTTTCAGAAAAGAAATTATATATATAATATATATATACACAGGGTGGGGCAAAATTAATCACCCCATCTGTTTTGCCTATAACTTTTGAAAATGTAATAAAAAGACAAACTATAAATGGTATTAATATTCTTTAGTTCATGGAAATTCAATTGAATTACAGTATGTATGGAAAACACTATCTGATAAATGGCCGCCTCAACTGCGTTCACAAATTCTTGCTCTTTCGATGGCGTTTTCCATGATAGTCCTCAAAACTTCAGGCGATATGTTGTTTATTTCATGTGTAATGCTATTTTTTAAATGCTGCAAAGTCTCTGGTTTGTTCGCATAAACACGTTCCTTAAGATAACCCCCACAGAAAAAAGTTGGGTGCAGATAAATCAGGCGACCGTGAAGGCCAAATTAAATCACCAAAGCGTGACATGATGCGATGTGGGAAAAGCCGTCTTAAAAGTGTCATTGTCTCTGGATGTGTGGGCCGAGGTGTGTAGTGGTGGATAATGAGTTCCCCAACCCTCTACTTTATTTCTGAAAATGGAAAATTGAAAAAAATTAATTTATAGACCTGCAGCGGTGCACCTGAGGTTTGTTTTAGAGTACATACAATTTTTTATTGTTGATTCTGGTAGGGTAGGCCCTCCAGATCATGAAACCAATTGATGCCACTTTGAAACCCTTGGGGAAATTTTTTTATGAGCATAAATCCAAAATACCGCTGCCAAAATAGCGTTTTTTTGTAAACATGGCCAAATAGTAACTTATGAATGTTCAGTGAGGGGATAAATGAGTATATAGCATGGAAATATCTATCCATGGCCTACCAGTGATGATTTAGATTAAGTTATAATGTTATATGGGGTTAAAAAAATAATAAACCAAAATACCACTTATATTTAGATGAGCACATAACTCAGTAATCAGGCACACACACACACACACACACACACACACACACACACACACACACACAGTTGAGGTACTGTGCTTACAAGAAGTCTCACGCCTCTGTCTCGTCCCAAGCTCGTCTGTTAGGTATAAAATGGGCAGTCCTTATGGCAGCGGAGGTGTGTTCGGATTGGTGCACATAACTGCTCTAACCCAATCAATGACGTCCATTATTACGTCACTTCTGCTACATTTTAGTGTTTAAAATACAAATGATTAAGAAGCAGAATGACAAAGTTTCGGGATGTTGTGGAGGAGAAGACAAAAAGGAAAGGACATTTTTATTGAAATCTTAAATGCAATCTCTACTTTTAAATAAAATAAACGGACTATAACTCTTTTGTTATTAATTTCTCCAAAATAAGATATATATTATTGAATTCAGCAAGTAAAACTACAGTAGAAAATAATATATAATTTCATTTTTTGTTGCTGGGGTAGAACGGAAAAGAGCCCTCAAATGCAATGATTGATATTAAGTAATTGTTGGGAATTGTTGTCAATAGTGTTGTTTGTGATACATATCCTACGTGAAGAATCTAATGACCAAATTCCTCAGTGAACCTCTCACGCGCTCGCATTTCGAGGAAGTCACGGTCGTCTCACTAATACATAGTTTATCCATTGTTTTAAGTGGTAACCTATTCCATCTTATGAAAGTCATTAGTCTAAACTCTAAAGCAATACTGGTGGGCCGTGAATCAGAGAAATTTGCATTTGATTTGTTCATCGTAATTATTACGTAATATAGTATACTGTATATAGTAGTATATAAGAGTTTATTGGTAGCATATCATATGACAATTCCCATAAACATGTGATGGCCTCGATGTTGCCAGTTTTTATTTTTTTCCTGAAACTATTACCTTCTCATAATTTGTTTCAACAATGCATATATTATCATCTCCACGAGCGTAGACATTGCAAGAAAAGATTCTAACTAAGGATAAGTAAAGTTCTTTCATGGTCACAATATATACTTTTATAAATGTCAAACATAAAAATATAATAAAATTCTATATTAACATAAATATATATTCGATACACATTTACGTCATAGCTTTAACATCAGTATTTCGTATAGCTTCCTCCGGCATCAATAATTTCTTGCAATCGTTGCGGCATAGAAGAGGCCAGATTATAGGGAATGTTTGGTGTTCGGCGTAAGCTCTCCCAACTATTCCTCGTGTGAGCTAAAAGTGCTTCAAATGTTCTTTCATTGCGTTGCTCCCATTCATTAATCATTATTGCCCAAAGGTTTTCAATCGGATTCAAATCAGGAGAACGTGGTGGCAGAATTAGATTAATAATCTCTGGGTGATCTTCGTACCACGCTCTCACAACGTTACTCCTATGAATGGGACTGTTATCTTCCATTAAGTAAAATGGTTCCGGCGCTGGAACCAGATACGCACGAACACTGGGTAGCAGCACCTCTTCCAGTATCTGGCAATATTGCTGTCCAGTAAAGCGTCCATCTACTTGAGTCAATTCTCCGACACCATAGCCAGACATCCAGCCCCACCCAACCTCGTTTCCTTCGACATAGCAACGCTTACCTCCATCCTCATTCCACTTCCTTCATTAAACCTATTATCGCTTTTACTGTCCCTTCCTTCCATCCTTCAATGCCAGCGTTCTTAAACCTAGCACATAAATTATATAATATGGAATCTAACACCTTAGATCTCTACGCATTCATGTTACTTGAAGACGCCTCTGTCTTAGGGGAATCTAAGTGTTGAGAGTGGGCTTGAGGGGTAGTCTATAGATTATTACAGATGACCTTGAACGCTCCAACTATTTAAATATTATTACTTATTACGCACATCATATGGCATAATACACACATGAATTTAAGTATCTCTTACACTATAGGAATGGAATTGAATCCTACCAGAGTTAAAAAGTCGCAAAATATGATAGATTAGTTTGTATTAAGAGGTTACTAAGAGAAAAGGATTTGGGATAGAGCGGAAGGCTGAGAGTATATTTTCCCCGAGTTTCGGTTATTATTAACGTTATATGTATACATTGCCGATGTCCCTGCTAAAGACCTCTGATGGGATGCGGTGTGATCAGAGTTACAAGGAGTTACAAGGAGTTACAAGGAAAAGAAGTACCTCAAAAGGCCTTGCGGCCCATACCGAGGAGGTACCAATGGCAACGGGTGCCACGGAAAATTTTCTACACACTCAAATAGTGTGCAAAATTTGGTCTAACCTTTTCTTGAACTGATCCACAGAGGAACTGTTCACAACTTCCGAAGGTAACCTGTTCCATGTGTCACAGATCTTATACGTAAAGTAATTCCCACACACACTAGTCCTAAACCGTTTCAAATCCAACTTCCAACCATTGTTGCGAGTTGGGTTATCATTTAAACTAAACATACTTCTAAAATCGACATCGTTGAACCCGCGTAAGAGCTTGAAAACCTCGATCAGTTGACCGCGCAGCCTCCGAGTTTCAAGCGAAAACAAGTTCAGGGCGCGTAACCGTCGATTGTAGCCCATATGCCTAACGGAAGGGATTAACTTTGTGGCCCTCGCCTGCACTCGCTCCAGCCTCTCAATATCTTTCCTGACGGTGGGCGACCAGAACTGCACAGCATACTCCAGGTGCGGAACAAGGGAATTGTACAGTGAGAGCACAATCTCCTTGTTCCGAAACTGAAATTGCCTCCTGATATAACCCAATAGTTTCTGGGCTTTCTTTTCCACCTCTACACACTGTTTCGTAAACTTAAGATCGCTGCTAATTAGCACACCCAAGTCCTTTTCTAAATCAGTCACCTCGATATTACTACCCAACATCGAGTAGTCCGACTTGGGATTGGCGTAGCCAATGTGCATCACTTTGCATTTACCCAAGTTAAACGGCATTTGCCATTTTTCGGACCACTCTCCTATCCTACCTAGGTCCGCACGCAGTTCCTCGATCGCTTCGGGCGTCTCAACATTGGCCCCAAGCTTCGTGTCATCAGCGAATTTGGCGATCCGACTGACGATGCCACCGTCGATATCATTTATGTAAATGATAAACAACAGCGGCCCCAAAACGGAACCCTGAGGAACCCCACTAGTGACCGAGGCCCAACCCGAACTAGCCCCTTTAATTACCACCCTCTGCCGCCTATTCCTCAGCCAGTTTTCAATCCACCTACCTATTTCCCCACCGATACCCAGCGCGCGCACTTTCGCCATTAGCCGGCGGTGAGGTACCTTATCAAAGGCCTTCTGAAAGTCGAGATAAAGTATATCAATCGCCCTACTCTTATCGTACTCACTCAACATGACGTGGAAAAACTCGAGCAAGTTGGTGAGACACGACCTATGCCGTCTAAACCCATGTTGGGAGTCCCCAAGCAGCTTGTAGGAATCCAAATGGTCAACGATCCAATCAGCTATTATCCCTTCTAATAATTTACCTACAACTGAAGTGAGACTAATGGGACGATAGTTCCCTGGACTTTCGTGATCCCCTTTCTTAAAGATAGGGGTCACGTTGGCTTCCCTCCAGTCACCAGGCACCTGGCCCATCTCCAACGATTTGTTGAAGACTGTAGCCAGGTGGGGAGCCACCTGGTCGCGCACTTCTCGCAACACTCTGGGGAGAAACTGGTCTGGCCCAGGAGCCTTAAACGCGCTCAGTTTGTCTATTCTATCGGCAACGACTGTCGCGGTACATCTAACACTATCCAGGCCAGAACCTTCGTGCCTCACGCCTGGCTCGGGGATGACGCGGGTATCCTCCCTGGTGAACACTCCCGCAAAGTACTCATTAAGCACATTAGCGATGTCCGCGTCGGATGTCCGCAGAACGCCGCTTCCGTCCTTTAACGGACCTATCATGCTTCTAATGGGCTTTCTACTATTAACATAACTGAAGAACTCCTTAGGGTTCCCCTTGCAGAGGCTTGCCACCCGTAGTTCTTCGTTACGTTTCGCTAGCCTAATCTTCGCCTTCACTTCCCTACACAGGCGGACATACGCTTCAGTGTTCTCGTGGGAACGATTGGCCTTCGCCCTCCTATACGCTACTTTCCTATTTCGGATAGCCGAAGCGATGTCACGATTGAACCACCTAGGCTGCGTTGAAGGAGGGGTGACCGGTTTTGAGGGTATGGCAGCAGACTGCAGCACCATAAACTCGTCCCGGAATGCACTCCACACTCCCTCAACAGCCTCGTGTAGGCTCGTTGACCCACTGAGTGAGGAAGTTCTCATCAGCAAAGTCAACTAGCCTCCTCCCTTCAGCATCGGCAGTCCTGTTTTCCCACTTTATGCCGCGACAGTTGAAGTCTCCTAAAACTACACACACCCTATCCCCTAGCAGGCTACTGAGTTCGGTGTACAAGGCTGTATCCTCCTCGAGGAGGAGATGCGGAGGTCTGTACACCAAAATTAACCTATAGTTCGTCCCTCCCACGTTCAGATCGACGCCAAGCAGCTCCCGTTCCGACTGGAACTGGCAGTCACGGACTCAACGTGTCTCTGACGTAAATTAGTACCCCACCCCCCTCCTCACGGGTGCGGTCTTTGCGAAACATTCTATACCCTGGAATTTCGAAGTCCCCAACGTAGTCCCTACGATCAGTATGAATCCAGGATGCGGTGATAGCAACGATATCCTGGTATTCTGATGCTAAGAGCGCCCGTAGCTCGCCAAACTTGTTCCTGATCGACCTAGCATTAAAAAGCATTGCACGGAGGGAGCCTCCCCTATTCTGACCGCCCCCTAGCACGACCCGTTTCCCGAACAGCCAGGGCTGTCGGGAGTTGAAGAGCCCCTCACTAACGAGGGGACAATCTCCGCAGGAGCCTGAGCCCCCTCCAACGTGGAAGGAGAGTCACTACCTGCTGTTGGAGGGGGACTACCTGCTGTTGGAGGGGGACTACCTGCTGTTGGAGGGGGACTAACTGCTGGGGGAGGGGGACTAACTGCTGGGGGAGGGGGACTACCTGCTGGGGGAGGGGGACTAACTGCTGGGGGAGTAGGTTTAACTGTTTGGGGAGCAGGATCAATTGCTGGTTTGGGGGGTCTTAGTTTAAAGAGATTATACAAATTAATGTTCAGTAAATCACCATACTTCTTTTTCCCCTTCTGGTTAAAATGTATCCCGTCCGAACCAAAGTATTCCCCATTTCCGTAGAATGTAGGCCAAAAATCGACAAACTTTAGGCCTTTTTCATCACACAGGCGTTTAACTCTTTTATTTATGCTAATGGCTTTACTTAGAGTATAGTCACTAGCACGCATTCGAGGGAGAATTCCTACGACCATACCCATGTCTGTCCTATCCCTAACCTTGTCAGTTAGGTTCTTAAATTCTTTTATAATGGGCTCTGTCTGCCCTCCTGTCCCTCCCATAAAAACGTCATTGCCACCAACATGGACAATGATAGGGCAACTCTTATTCTTGATATTAATTTTGCCTAATTCCCTATTAATTATCTGGCTTGTGGCACCCGGAAAACATCGGAGCTTTCTCTTGGTCGCCCGTCTTGCTCCGAAAAAGTCCCCTTGATTCCTTACCATAGAATCCCCAATTAAAAAGGTTTCATCCTCCTCATCAGCAAGTAAGTGAAACTTATTTTTGATGGTGATGGGTTCCAAATCCTTATGTTTTGGTTTTGGTTTGGAGGGTCTTTTATTTTTGACCAATTTGAATTCTTGATCCTCCGTTCTATTTTCCGGAATAGTCACAGTGTTTTCCAAGCGTGCCACGCTTTGCTCTAGATGCTTAATTTTACAATTTAAATCTACTGGTGTGTTTTTAGTTTGATCTTGTCTACTGGGATGGATTTCCAGTGTTACGAGCCTAGGCTTCAAGCTTTTTTACTAATTCCTTTAGCTCTTTCACTTCCTTTTCGTGGTTGTCTCTAAGTTTACAAAACAAACATATACTAAGGGATGTGATATCGCTGATACTACCTTCTGGGAAGTCAACGCACCAATGATTAACTTTACATTTAAAGCATTCTGCTTTCAATTTAGCTGACCCTGTCATATTTTTTTTTTTTTTTTTTTTTTTTACGTTAATTTAAATAATACAATATGTTCCTTTTAATTAATACGATACGTTACTTTTAAATAATACAATATGCTACTTTAATTAATATAACGAATGGTGAGAGGGGTAATGGTGAGTTCGGAAGTAAACACGTGTTACAGACCGGAAACTGAGTTGAATACAGAATTGAATGGAACCTGTGGGTTGCCGTTAGTAACGATGCAGTCTGATATTAATTTAAATAATACAATGCTATTTTAATTAGTATATTGGTTAGTGAGGGAGGATTGGTGAATGCCGAAATACGAAATAAACACGCGCAGACGAGTGGCACGTGTTTCAGACCGGAAATGGATTTGAATACGGAACTGAATGGGATCTGTAGGGAGCCGTTTATAACAATGCAGAATGATGTTACTTTAAATAATATAATATGTTATTTTAATTTATACAACGGATCGTGGGAGAGAAGTGAATGCGGGAGATAGACCTGCGAGAGCACGTGTTACAGACCGGAAATGGACCTGCGAGAGCACGTGTAACAGACCGGAAACGGAAATAGACTCGAACATACAAATCTTACTATGTAACTCGTCTGAAAATGCAATCTGTAACTACCGTCTAAAACAATGCAAACTTATTTCACGTTAACTTTCTCAGAGAAATTCAGCCGAAAAAACAGAATTTAAACAATATGAAATTATGTTCGTTAACCGGAAAAGGAATAAATTAAGTATAATTAATAATAAATTGTCTAATTATTAAGCAATAGTGCTTGCCCTAATCTCAATAATAAAGTAAATAAATATTATACTTATCTAACAAATATACAATCAAACTTTGTCACTTAGTCACTATTAAAAAAAGATACTGGAGAGACCACACAGCACGTCCGCCTCCGATGAAGTCTAATGAGAGAGAGAGAGAGAGAGAGAGAGAGAGAGAGAGCTTTTAAATCACACCTTTTAAATGGTTTCTGGGTAAGGGCTTCACGTATGTTATTTTAGTCCAGGGTAGTTTATGTGGAGGTGTTAACGTAACTTGCACTTGGGACTGTTAATTGTAAGACAACTACCATAGCTGGGACTGAGACACGTTATCCTCTGCATACGCTATATATATCTATATACAGTATGTCTCTATACATAAATAGAGTGATCAACACAAAGATAATGTGGACGTCATTGATGGGGTTAGAGCAATTATGTGAACCAATCCGAACACACCTCCGCTGCCATAAGAACAGCCCATTTTATACCTAACAGACTAGCTTGGGACGAGATAAAGGCGCGAGACTTCTTGTAAGCACTGTACATGAACAGTTCTACAATGACTAGCCACATGGAGCTAATATGCCTCTTTTGGTTTACTCATCTGTTTCATCAACTCTGTTGTATCATGTTTGTTCGTTGCAACATTCTTGCAAGCCATGACATCCACAGAACATAGAACAGGACAGTTTTGCAGCAGAGCGGCTGCAACTGGTGGTAGCGCATGGACGTGTAGAAGAACAGCCGCATCGTGTCATTTTTAGAACTTCCACGGGAGCTGATGATACATCTGGTGATAAGGGTACAGGAGATAACACACCGGATGCTCTGTCTTGAGACCATCCATAATGAATAGGTTCCAATGAGGGCGGGTCTGGAAGTAACGCGGATCTCCAGATGGCTGTCTGGTAATGAGCACGATAGACATGTTCCTTGAAGGCCTCGGATGTTGGTGGGAGTGACTTCAACTCAGGAGTTGATGTGAGTTTTGGGTTTGACATCTTCGAAGACTATACCTTATACCTGACATCAGATAGTTCATTGCATTTTTTTAAACCATAGCAGGCAGCAATAAAGGTGGTGGCCTCAGCGATCACGTCTGGCATCTGTGAATCAATAACCCCTAACTTTGACAGAGAGTAGTGATTCTTCAACATTTTGACAATTTTTCCTTTGCCTATACCCCATAGAGATGAAACAGAATCGCAGCCAGATAAGACATGTGCAAGGAGAACCTGAGAGATGTATTCAGCATGTTCACGGACTGTGGATTGGATGTCAACAGAGGATCGGCCTTGACTAGTGACAACCATGATTAATGCACAATCAAGATCTTGTGAATGATAGAAATGAAGTAAGAGTACGAAGACATCAGTGTCGTCAGAAACTACTCTGATGCTTCGTTTTCCATGAGTGGCTGCAAAGACCATCTGCTCTGCAATTATCACATCAGCTTCTTCGTGGGTGGTTCTCATATCCATTCGTTTCACAACGCGAGATTCATGTAATTCCACTGGTTCAGCATTGGCCTAGTTATGATCAGCTGTGATGAAGCAAGAGGCAGGAAGTCTGAGTGCTCTCTGAGGTAGGTACATATCTGCTGGATAAGTTGTACCTTATTCTCTGTTACACTTAGGGTGACTTCTGGGTGGGAAGAAGTGTGCTCAAACTCAGCTTATGTTGTCTACTGGCTTCCTTTCCTGCTCTGGCACAACGTGTCGCGGATTTGATACTGTCAGTGTTGTATCGACACCAGTAACTATGTTCCCAATCATTGCTGCCTCCAGAGAAGTGTTGAACTTGTCAGATACTAAAGACAGCAGATGTAGAAGAGTGGGACTGGCATCATTACTGATATCCTTAATGGCCAACCTTGTTTTGTAACGAGACTTGTCCTGCTTCAAGGATTTGGATTCATCTGCTATGCGTTTAGCTACTTTATACACGGCAGCTTCATCATCATCATCGTCATCAGACACCAATTTCAGGAGACTTGTTGATGCCTTGCTCCGGAAAACTAAAAGGCTTGCAACCTCTCGACCTGACAATATCAATAATCTCTCTCCAAAGTGGTCAGATAAGCATTTGATCAATTGTCTCCGGCTATATTGATCACCTCCGTAGAGATGGTATAATTCATGGACTTCAACAGAATTCCAGGTTATGGATTGATCATCAGTGAGATAATTCACAACATATTGAAAGGGTTCATCTGTCTTTTCATTTGGTGTTTTTGATGTTGATGCCTGAATGTTTCTGGATCCTCTGAAGAGAGACATACAGTCCTTGTGATATTGTCCATCTGCTGTATGTAAATCACTCAAGGCACCTTCAATTCTCAAGCTTACCTCACTGGCCCACTCGTCATTTCTCAGATGGCAAGCGTCCACTATTACATCTTTGAAGCTTTTCTGGTCGGCACCTCGATCAGCAGTTCTACACTGAACAACCCTTTTCCAACGTTCGGGATGACAGGGATCTGGAGCAGAAGAACATTTTTCTCCGCATATCAGGCAATTTTCTTTGAAGTTGAAAGGAGGTTTAGTGGAACGACGAGTCCTTTTAGTGGCAGTTTCCTCTGAAGTCTTTTTCTGTCGGGCGAAGTAGCGATCTATATGTGTCTTTGATGTGTAAGTAGATGCACAATTTCTGTGGACATATAGGTTTGTGGAAGAATGTTCTAATAAAGTCTCTAATTCCACATGCAACCCATCACCTCTACATTTACTAGCAGCTAAAATACTTGTAAGTCATTCTTGGCTAGCAAGCATCAAATGTTTTCTTTTGTTTTACAGTTAATATGGTTACGGAGAAGGCATGCAGGTGATGATTCTGCCATTGTTAACCATTACCTGTAAAGAGAATAGAAATACACATAGAGTATCATGCTTGAATAGTATTGAGGGGGATTCACATGCTTTATAGCTGCAAAGATTGCTTCTAAAATAGTAGCTTATATACAGACGTTCAAGTAGTATTAGCAAATAAGTAAGAAATGGTTCATTTTACTGCTTCACATTGGATAGATCATAATTGTATAGCTACCAACTAATTATTTAACCTCGAAAATGTGCAGTTTAACACCAAAAGCAAGTTTCTACGACTATTTTTAGAGAAAATATTGCAATAATTTAGTTTCGGTGTCGGCCATTTTGGATTTTTGCCCATGAAATTTTAACCCAATGGCTAAAAAGGGATATCTATTGGTTTTATGACCTAACAAGATATACTACATATACATGGTATCTACTGATTTATTCCCACTTTTTATTTTAAGTTACTTTTTAGCCATGTTTAGAGAAAAAAATGCGCTTTCGGTGGCGGCCATTTTGAATTTTTGCTCATAAAAAAATTTCCCGTGGGGTTAGAAAGTGGAATCAATTGGTTTCATGATCTGGAGAGCCTACCCTACCAGAATCAACAATAAAACATTGTATGTACTCTAAAACACACCTCAGGTAATTTGAGGTAAATATCACCACTCTGCTGCAGGACTATTAGCCTAAAAATTACAGTCAGTTGAAATGGGGTGATTAATTTTGCCCCACCCTGATATATATATATATATATACAGTATACAGAATGTATGTATATACCAGTTTCTATGAAATTATCATTTAAAGATTTTCTCTATAGTTTATTTACAAACGCATTGTACTTATGTAAAATTTCATAAGAGAAGGAAAAGAAAATTGTTTCCATAAATCATAAAACCGAAAAAGATTTTAAAATTATATAAATTTTCTTTTTGGTTAATTTTGTTTTACTGCGCTTTTCTTTCACAAATATTTGTAATTTTATTTCGAAAGTGACTAAAATTTTTTGATAGTATTTTATGAATATATTTCAATTGATTGTTTCGCAATCATTATGTATGTATTACTTAATATAAGATGAACGGTAGATAAAAATCCACAAAATTCTATAATATTTTCAATAATTTTGGACTACTGATAACCGATTTTATTGTTAAATTGGATTAGAAGGTACGTTACATGAGGTCATATCAACAAAAAAATACTTTTTCCAGTTCCTATATAAGGTACAGTTCTTCTACAGAAAGTTATACTTCAGACTCAACCTGAAGAACGGGAGAATCAAGTCATTCTAAAATGAAGTTTGTAAGTGTTAGTTTCCTTGGTGTAGTATATCTCAGAAAGTTGATTTTCTATGGGGTTGTGCACTGTATTTTAAACATTAAATTCATTGTACTCGTAAGCTTGTAACACTGATTAAGTTATCTGGATTACTATCAAGACAAGTGAAATATATTTCATACTTTATTTCAGCATTATAATAATAATAATAATAATCATTTCGTATACATTTCATGAGAACCCAACAAGAAATGGGACGTTTAGTGTCCTGAACCTTTTATTGGCGTTAGTAGTATGGCCGAAAAAAAGTGCAGAGCAATTGCAATGTTGATGAAATGAGTGCCAGTGCCACCCCCCTTGTTGCAAGGTGCCAACCCCCAGGGCGCCCTGCCAAAAGTGGGAGAGCGAACTGGGGGAGTCCACTTAACATCTTTTGGGGAGATGTCCCATAAGTCCGGCAAAATAGGAGAAATTCATATTTTTCTATTTCTACAAACCATAATTCATATTTTTCTATTTCTACAAACCATAATTCATATTTTTCTCTTTCTACAGGCCATAATGTCTGTGAGCAAGGAAGAACGAATCCGGACTGCATCCAGACCACGAGCCAATAACACAGAGTTGTGTTAGCAGACTTGTTGCAAAGTTTAAGGAAACAGGATCCATAGAAGATAAACCACGCAGTGGACCTTCAAGGAGGTCCACTGACGACGATACAGCGACTGCTATCCTGGCTCATTTTAACAGAGGTCCCAATAAGTCTCTTCGGCGATTGTCCGCCGAGACAGGAGTGTCGAAAAGTAGCATCCATCGCATTCTTCAAGCTCACAAATGGCATCCATATAAACTTCAGATCCTACAGAAATTAAGTGATGATGATGATGATGATGATGATGATCTACAGATCTACAGAAGCTAAGGCTAACAAAGACCCTAAGATCCACTCTAAGGCTAGCCCGAGAGAAAGGAAAGAGTAGGGGGTTAAGAGAAGAGAGGAGAATAAGGGGTTAAGTAAGGAGCAACACCTATCATTCGTGGGTTAACATTCATTCAGAAAAAGAGGGAAAAAGTCTCACCATCATCATCCGCCGGCCACTGCCGACAAGTCAGAAAAATAGTCGGAGAATATAGGAGAGGGGTAAAAAATGAAAAGAAGTAAAATAAGAACGCTTACAAACCATGCAAACACAGTCTTAACTCACTGTCATACCATGCAAACTACAAACATGCAAGGAAAGAGTTACAGACATGCAAGTAAGGAGATAAGAAAAAAAAAAAAAGTAGGTAAAGTTAAACAAAAAGTGGGTTAGTTTACGCTACAAGCTACATCTACATTCGTGTTAGTCTAATTTTTTTTTTTTTTTTTTTTTTAATTATTTATAATTTTTTATAATTTTTTTTTTTTTTATAATTTTATTGCTGGCATCACACGCTGGCATGTCACAAGCTGGCATCCATCGTCAACAGACTCATCCTCGAGCACCACCACCAGAGCTCCTGTTAACTTTCTTTTTTAATTTTAAACAACGCTAATACTTTTAAAATGTCTGTCAAGACGGTTCTTAAACATATTAACGCTGGTAGAATGAACGACTGACGCGGAAAGATTATTCCATTTATCAATTACTTTAAACGTAAAGAAGTTTTTAGCGATAAAGGTAATGAAACGTCTGCCACGCAACTTAAATCCGTTATTGCGAGTATTACTATTATCGAAAGTGAACAATTTGTCAAAATTTACGTTATCGATGTTATTAACGATTTTGAAAACTTCAATAAGCTCCCCCCTTAATCTCCTAGTTTCGAGTGAATACAAGTCTAACTCTTTAATCCTATCTTCATAAGGCTTATTGCGCAAAGACGTAATAAGTTTCGTGGCACGACGCTGAACCCTTTCTAACCTATCAATATCCTCACGCAAGTACGGGCACCAAAACTGAACGGCATATTCTAAATGAGGCCTGACTAGGGACTTGTAGAGGGGCAATATAATATCCTTCGATTTAAATTCGAAATTACGCGCTATGAAGCCTAACATCCTATTAGCTTTTGCGCAAGACTCCAGGCACTGGTTCCTAACCTTTAAATCTTTAGTTACGCGTACGCCTAAATCTACTTCCTCGTCAACGCTCGCTAACTCCTTATCATCCATCGTGTACGCGTAATTATTGTTGCGAGAACCTATATGCAAAACTTTACATTTATCTACGTTAAATTGCATCTGCCACTTATCCGTCCACTCCGTAATCCTATCTACATCGTCTTGGATCCTATTTCTATCGTCCTCGTTAACAACCTTACCCCCTATTTTAGTATCGTCCGCGAACTTTGACACGTTACTAGTCAATCCTACATCTATGTCGTTAATGTAAATTACGAATAACAATGGGCCTAACACTGAACCCTGTGGGACACCGCTACCTACATCTAACCACCCCGATTCACTACCATTAACTACAACCCTCTGCCTCCTAGCACGAAGCCATTCTTCTAACCAGTTAGCTACCTGACCGCGTATACCGTGCGCTTTAACCTTCGCAATTAGTCTCCTATGCGGAACTGTATCGAACGCCTTTTTAAAATCTAAATAAATAACGTCAGCTGCCCTATGCCTATCGTATTCGCGCACTATTTCGTTATAAAATTCTAACAAATTAGTTAAACAAGACCTATGGCGTCGAAACCCGTGCTGACTACTATTAATCAAACCCCTACTTTCTAAGTGATCGATAATACGATCCCTAACTACGGATTCCAAAAGTTTACCGACAATTGACGTTAAGCTAATGGGCCTATAATTGCTAGCTACCGCGCGGTCGCCTTTTTTAAAAATAGGCGTGACGTTAGCTAATTTGAAGTCTTCAGGAATAATCCCCGTTTCGAGTGACTGATTAAAAATCTTCGCTAAGGGGCCTACGATAACGTCTTTCAAATCTTTCAAATGTCTAGGATAAAAAGCGTCAGGGCCTGGAGCCTTGCTAACTTTTAGCCTATCGATATAATGCGCAATCTCAGCCTCGTAAACAGTTATTTCATCTAAAATAGTCTCGCTACTAAATGGAACGATATCGTCAACGTCGGGGACATTATTTACGTCCTCTACGGTAAAAACTGTCGCAAAAAATTTATTAAAAATACCCGCCATCGCCTGAGCGTCAGAAGCCAAAGCGCCATTTACATCCACTAGAGGGCCTATGTTATCCTTTACCGGCTTACGATTATTTACGTATTCAAAAAACTTTTTTGGATTATGTTTACTATCCGCAGCTATAACTATCTCTAAATTACGCTTAGCATTCCTAACTGATCTTTTAACCTGACGTCTAAGCTCGATATATCTATTAAAGTTAGCTACCTGGCCATTGCGCTTGTTAAGTCTATACGCTCTATTACGCTCGTTTATGAACTCGCCTACTTCCCTAGTCCACCACTTCGGCCTACCACGATTTCTAGCGCGCTTGGGCCTACGAGGAATAAACTCCCTTTCAATATTCCTAAAACTTTCTTTAAACGCCACCCAACGCAAATTTGTATCATTACCCATAAATAAGTTATCCCAGTCCACTACTCTCATCCTATCAGCAAAACTATCAAAATTAGCCCTACGAAAATCAGGGACTTCTATTACGTTACTATCCTGGGTGTTTTCTATCAATAACTTAAACCTAAGAATTTGATGATCGCTACATCCTAAACTCTCGCCTGCTTCTAAACCTTCGACTATATTCTCGCCGTTCGTCATCACCAAATCTAAGATATTATCACCGCGCGTGATGATGATGATGATGATGATGATGATCCCGACCGGCGGATGGAATTTTGTGAATGGGCTACGGAACAATATGCTCGGGATGCCAATTTTCCGTCCACTATTCTGTTCAGTGACGAGGCTGTTTTTTATGGAAATGGTGAGGTAAATCGACAGAACACCCGCTACTGGTCTCAAAACAACCCTCACTGGTATACCTCTTCAAAGGAACAAGGTGCATCTCGGGTGATGGTATGGTGTGGCATTTGGAAGGATCGCATCATAGGCCCCCTCTTTTTCGATGAACATGTCACTGGAGGCACCTACCTACGTATGCTCAAGGAAGAAGCATTTCCCAGTGTCTTGAACGAAGAATGAAATTTCCCAACATGGCTCCAGCAAGACGGCGCTCCTGCACATTACAGCACCCAAGTAAGGGAATACCTGTACCAACAATTCCCTGGTCATTGGATAGGACGGCGAGGGCCTGTGGAATGGCCAGCTAGAAGCCCGGATCTCATGCAACTAGATTTTTATCTCTGGGGCCACTTGAAAGCGCTGCTATACGCAGAGAGAGAAAATTAGGAGTGTTGAGCATTTGCGGCAGCGCATTATTGGGGCATGTAACACCATTACTCCTGACATCATTCACCATGTGCTTGCTGACTGGGTATCACGTCTGAATTTGTGTATTGAAAATATTTACAGGACGTGCTCAATATGTCCACCATTAAAAGCTTTTTCTCCTATGATGCCGGACTTATGGGACACCCCGTATATATATATATATATATATATATATATATATATATATACGGGGTGTCCCATAAGTCCGGCATCATAGGAGAAATTCATATTTTTCTATTTCTACAAACCATAATTCATATTTTTCTCTTTCTACAGGCCATAATGTCTGTGAACAAGGAAGAACGAATCCAGATAATTCTACTCATAGGAAATCGGAGTCAAAGAGAGGCCGCTGCTGAATTTAACAGACTGCATCCAGACCGCGAGCCAATAACACAGAGTTGTGTTAGCAGACTTGTTGCAAAGTTTAAGGAAACAGGATCCATAGAAGATAAACCACGCAGTGGACCTTAAGGAGGTCCATTGACGATGATACAGCGACTGCTATCCTGGCTCATTTTAACAGAAGTCCCAATAAGTCTCTTCGGCAATTGTCCGCCGAGACAGGAGTGTCGAAAAGTAACATCCATCGCATTCTTCAGGCTCACAAATGGCATCCATATAAACTTCAGATCCTACAGAAATTAAGCGAAGATGATCCCGACCGGCGGATGGAATTTTGTGAATGGGCTACGGAACAATACATATTGAGCACGTTCTGTAAATAAATGTTTTTGTTTTGCCTTTTTTTTATTATTTTTCCTATGATGCCGGACTTATGGGACACCCTGTATATATATATATATATATATATATATATATATATATATATATGTATATATATATATGAAGAGATGCATGCAAAGCCCCAAGAACAAAATATATATGAACATAACCACCACACAAGAAAAAACACCACAGCACCAAACCACCAATCTTCTAAGTATAGCTTACAATCACCTAACCAAACCCATCTTACCCGCGGCTTTTACTTACCAGCTCCTGTTAGACTGACAAGGTCTCTAAATACGACCCAATAGAGAGAGCTATTAAGCATAAACAAATACGTCTATGGGGCCAGGGGGTAGACCGACAAGGTCTAAAAAAAAAGGGTCGACGCTAATAGGTTTTCTATTAAGCTTCTCATGGTGGAACACCACGAGGCCAATTTGACGTTTGGTAGGCGATCTTTTATACAAAAAATTGAAGATAAACTAAGTTTAACGCCAAAACAAATTTCCACCATAATATACAATTTTATCCTTAAACTATAACAAAAAGCATTAATATGATTTTTAAAACAAAATAGAAATTAAATTAGGGGTAACTTTAATTTTTCCTCTTTTGGCCAATTATTTTGTTTCAATACAAATTTATCTTTAATATATATTTTTATCCTTAAACTATAACATCAAAAATATTAATATAACTTTATATTAAAAATAGATTGTATTTCGGGATAACTATTTCATTTCTCGTCTTTCGCCCAGATTCAATTTCAGGGTAATTTATTAATTTTTCCTCTTTATCCAATTATTTTGTTTTAATATAAATTTATCTTTAAGACACAAATGTATCTTTAAACCTTATTACAAAAAATATTAATATTTTTTATAATAAAAATAAATTCTATTTCGGGGTAACATTAATTCTTCCTCTTTTATCCAAATATTTTGTTTAAGTATAAATTTATCTTTAAGACACAAATGTATCTTTAAACCTTATTACAAAACAAAAATATTAGTATAACTTTATAATAAAAATAGATTCTACTTCGGGGTAACTTATTCATTTTTCCTCTTTTACGCAACTATTTGGTTTCAATGAAAATGTGTCTTTAAGACACCAATATACCTTATGAACCTGATGTTGTTTCGTGCGTTGGTCTCTCTTCACACGGAGGTCAAGCTGGTGGCCCCGCCTCTAGGTCTGGCCTGGTGGAGGAGCGAGTTGCTTTCTTGCGCTCTCCACCGTACATAGCCAGGCACGCCCGGCTCATCTGGTACTGTCCTGAGCCAGGCATCCAGTCTTTTCTTGAAGACTTCAACTTTGACCCCCGTTACGTTTCTGAGGTCCTTAGGAAGCTGGTTGAAAAGTCTTGGCCCCCTGACAACCAAGCTATTTTCCTTCAGGGTTGGGGTGGTCCCTTGTCGTGCCTTTAATTTGGGAACACTACACATTCTGCCTTTCCTATTTTCCAGTGTTGTTTGAATGGTAATTGGGTTTAGTCACGTTTGGTACCAGTTTTTCGATCATTTTCCATATGTAGATTATGATGTACCTCTCTCTTCTTCTTTCCAGTGAGTACAGATTTAGTTTACGTAGTCTTTCCCAGTAGTTGAGTTCTTTGCAGCCATCAATCTTGGCTGTGAAATGCCTTTGCGTTTCTTCTAGTTTATTAGTTTCTTCCTTTTTATATGGGGACGTCAAAACTGAGCAGTATTCAAGTTTTGGTATAATCAGTGTTTTTAGCAGGGGAATCATTACTGTCCTGTCCCTTCTCTTAAACGTTCTTAGAACCTGTCCGGCGACTCTTTTTGCTTTATTTATCGCTATCTGATTTTGTGTTTCGAATTTCGCATCATCTGTCATTATTATCCCGAGATCAATCGCTTTCATGCTTATCTGAATTTCCTGTCTATCTGGAGCATAATATGCAGTCTGTTTAAGTTCTTCTTTTCTACCATATCTCAAGAGCTGAAATTTCTCGGCGTTGAATGACATGCTGTTGTTTTCTGACCATTTGTATATTTTGTTCGTGTCCCTCTGCAAGGCCTCCACGTCATGTACATCGCTGATTTTTCTGCTGATCTTTGTATCGTCTGCAAAGGATGTTACTATACTATTGTTGTTTACTTCGCTGTCTATGTCTGTTAGCATGATAATGAACAGGAGTGGGGCCAGTACTGTCCCTTGTGGTACTGAGCTGCGTACTTCCGATTCTGATGATGATATACCTTGAATTTTGACGACCTGCAGACGATCACTAAGGAAGTTGTAGATCCATTTTCCCACTTTGCCTGTTATTCCCATGTCTTTAATTTCATGTGCTATTATACCATGGTCACATTTATCGAAAGCTTTAGCAAAATCTGTGTATATAACATTGTAGTTGTCATTGCCTTCCAATGCATCTAGGATATATCTTTAAACCTTATTACAAAAAATATTAAAGTAACTTTATATTAAAAATAGATTGTATTTCGGGATAACTATTTCATTTCTCGTCTTTCGCCCAAATAGATTCTTTTCGAGGTGATTTATTCATTTTTCCTTTTTTACGCAACTATTTTGTTTCAATACAAATTTATCTTTAATATACAATTTTATCCTTAAACTATAACATAAAAACGTTAATATAATTTTTAAAACAAAATAACCTATGGAATGAATAAGTTATATTTGGTAAAGACACGCCCCCAGAATTCGCGGCTCGTCCAATTGAGAACGAATCCAGGATCTCTGGTTGGCGGAAAGTCTCGCTCTCACACAGGAAACTCGGGAATCGAATATTGGGGGTGGGGCCAATCGGGGTCATGTATATAAGAGGGAACATTTTCAGCTGGATCCACCAACGGTTATTTTCACCAGCGAATAAACAAACACATTCCCTCATCATGGACACTTCCAGTCAGACACATCAGCTTTACCGCTGCCCGCATTTGTTTGAAAACGGGGACCTCTCTACAATGACTACGGCCATCTTTTTGCAGCGGCGGACCGGAACGCTCTACTTTCAACGCAATCAATTGCAGAAATTTGTGACGACGAGAAAGAACCAGCGATTGAAGAGGCCATTCAAATGTGAGTAATTACGTAATAATTTAGTTTGTGATTCGTTCTCGGGCTATATACATCGCATCATTCAGTGGTTATCCCTTGCAAGTGTTAGTTAATTTATAAAAACCTATAATAAACGAAGTGAAAGGATATCTGTCCAGGGGTTCGAGACTCTGCGACGGGGTTTAGTAGCCCCGCTAATCTTCCTTCCTGAGAATGTCATTTAGACAGTGAATTTTATTATGCGATGAAGGCGTCCTTTGAAAGTGAAATTTTATTATGCGCTTGTTTCCCTATACGTGCTAACTTAAAAATTTATAGTAAGTTCTACAGGTTGGTTTTTAGAATTACTAAAACTTTAAAGGTAGGGAATTGTTGCTGTCCCGGGTTCGTGACACGGTGCTGGCAGATGATGCGTAGAACATTCAGCTAATCTTCCTTTTGAGCCCAGTTAGGCTAGTTGCTTTGTGTTTATTATCTGATCCGGTATTCTATTAAGTATTTAGAGAGTGAATTTTGTTTATCAAATAATTTCGTGTTAACATTTATTTAAAATTAGTTTGTGAAATGTTTCATTAAAATAGCATGTATCCTCAATTATTTATATATATATATGATGAATAAAACCACGAAGGAAAGGAAACACATGGATTTTAATTAAAAAAGATTCAATGTGGATGATTCGTTTAATATCTGCCAGGTGCTCAATACCCTGTCAAAATAATTTTGTTTACAACCGTATCCTTTCTCCTTATAGGTCCGATGCGGAACTCGATGGTGTTATATCTACTTTTCGTAACAGTTTTGAAGAAAAGCAAATAGTCGACGGCGATTTGGAGGTTTTACAGCGCAGTCAACCCAGTGACCTGAATACGGAGGTCGAAGTATTGGCTCACATCCGGTCCAACGATTGCCAGGTCGTCGGGGAAGTAATGTAAGCTTTTTTTCTTTTGGTTAAGAACAAAACAGTGTATTTTCATCAATTTATTAAATGGTAGAAATCATGTTTTATAAAGTAGTACAATTTCAGCTTACAGAATTAGCATCCAATAAATAAGCTACAGAGCACAAGACTAACATTATTGAGGACATCTTTTATTTTACACAATATAGTTACAATTATATATACACGCGTAAAACTTTACACAATACATCGAGTGCGCACAAATGGGAACTTTTTTTATCTGCACGCATATCAATTCACCATTCAGCTCAGTGTCGCACAAATCGAATAATTTAAAAAAATTTATAAATCCCTTTCCACGTGACATGTGCAGGAGAAATGAAAGACAATACATCCCGCAAGTATTACTAAAATATCCTTGTTCGGGGATATGAAACTGTTCGAGAAATTTTACAATAACAGGGTCACTCCAGGGATGAGTCTCCAGTGAATTAAAATAATACATTCTTTCCCTATATTTAAAGTATATTGCAAACCAATGAATCCCCTCGCCCCAACAATGTCCGTGTTTACAATAATACCCCCGCATTTTCTCGTAGTTGGTAATTTGAATGTTTCATTCTTTGCAAGCACAAACACACAGATAAATTTGGAGCGTGTGATTCGGTCACTATTCATTACTCTCTGAAGTGTATTCGCATTCATTTTAAACGTCAATGACTAAGTTCCGGAAGGGGTTAACCTCAATTAGGGCTTGTGACTCGAGGTATACTAGTACACTAATAGGCGCGTCTATCGGGCTGGCGAATTCCAATCTGACTGAGATGTTCCCACTTTGTTGTGGAATTAAGTGTGTATTTACACTAGCAGATAAGTCGGGTGTGATATCAAACGGGTAAAGGTTAAATTGATCGGTGAATTCTTTCTGCGTTACTCCAATCCCGAGCTCATCACAAGCACCAGCAATATGGGCCAGATTACTATAAGCTCTCGCGCAAAGCGGGAACACAGCGTCTGATGAGTAGTCCGTATCCATAGTCCCACCCAACGCAACGCCATTGACGTAGTTATATTTTTAAGGCCGAAATTCTCGAATTTAAAGCCGTTCTTTTTATATTTTCCATTCGTCGAAGCGTGATCCTGCATTCCAATTAATAACCTTTTAGGTAGAACTCCCAATGCCACGTTTTCTAGCTGCTTCGAGGCCAACCCTGTGGGCATCGTGTATAGTTTGATTTGTACTCTGTTAAATGTGGATTTTACTGTTGCGTATATTAAATTTTTTTCAATTTCTAATTGTTTAACAGCGCTTAATTTCACTCGACGCACGCGGAGATATGTTTCCATAATGTGAATCACAACAGGTTTTGCGCCCTCTTCTTCATCAGGCCCCAGATCTATGCAGATCTCCGGATTCGTGCGTTAATTTCATATCCACCCCATTCATAAGCAGTTTCTCCTGGAATGTGAAGTCTGTATGCAGATGTCCAAAACACTCGTATATCTTCTTAGAATTTTTAAATTTGTCCTTCGTACTACTTTCGTGTTTAGGCTGATAATAGCCCTCGGCAGTTAAAAAGGTATCCTTCGCTTCTTTTGAAAAGTTGAGGACATTTTCACATAGGCTCGTAGGTGATAATAATCCGTTCCTGCCGAACGTGCAAGCAGCTGGATCAAAAAAGTATGGGCCTGAGCTGGGTATCACGAATTCTATAGAGGCACTCGGGGAACTAATTGTATTTAATGGGTTAATTGTAATAAAGTCATTGTGCTCAATAGAAACTTGTGTTGGGGGCATATCAAAGCGGGACAGCTCCGATTTACAACATTGTGAGCTACACGGATGGATGAAGCGTGCCATGACGAATCAGAAATAGTGCCACCTCTCTCGACAAGTAGTAATCAGCCTATGATTTGTGAGAGCAATGTCCTCAGCTTATATCAGTTAAAAAATGATCAACCATAGGTTTCATTCGCTTAGAACACTTCTTTTTTGATGTCCTTTTACGATTAACGCCACGTGTTGGTAACCCCTTCTTCCAGCCAGCCCTCATCTTCCCGCCACCACGCATTTTTCTCTTTGCATGTTTGATGATTTCGTCCCGTGGACGTTTTAAATGTTTTTTTAGACCTTTAGGTTTAGCTCCACCCATTATGTCTTCTACCGTGTTAAAACCTGATTGTAACGCCTTCCTCTCGAGGTATCTAGCCCCCTTCTTCAACAATGAGACAGCCATGCGTAGTATGGTTGAAAAAATGGATCCAAGCCCACTTCCACGCTGATATCTCACCCCTCGATAGAATGTGAAAGGTCTTCGGGTCATTATGACTCAGTGCGACGAACGTGTAGCTTCACTGTTAAGCTCCCATCACCGAATGGGAAATTTTTTCCCTCAGTCGTTCTTATATATATTGAGACATTGGTTAATAGATTAGTCGCAACATTCACATAATGGGGCTTGTCAAATGTAATGCTCAAGCTCTTCCCTCTATGGTTGGGAACGTGTACAATGCGGAGCAGACGCGCCTTGGTATCCCTAACAAAATGATACCCCACGATATTGCTGTAAATATAGCACATGTCTGGGGATGGATAGCCATTACCCAATTTCTCCAATTTCAACTGATACATTAAGCTGGACAAGTCATGTTGTGCCTCGTGAAAGGTATCTCTTTGGAACGCTGCTCCATATCGGCCCTATGTTATAATTTGGAACAATCCTTTGTCTTTAATATTTCTATTATCATATGATTTTAGGGTCAGAGCATGTGCAGGGGTTTCTTGGCTTACGATTTCGTATACTAAATCAGCCGTAAGATTTGAGCTTTTTAAACTTCCGTTTAAGTCTCTCACAACATCCTCGGCTGCACCATAACGACCTCGGACTCGTGTTACTACTGTAGTGTAACACAGGGCCTCCTCACTACGGGCAGCACGCAAGGTTTCATCCCTAATTACCCCTGCCTTTTCACACTCATCACAACCTCTAAGAACCATAAAAATGGGTTCTTTATAATCAATACTTTAGAAGCTGGTGGATGCTGAATTTTGCATAACCCCCACCTCATACGAATCACGTTCCAATTCAATGGGCCCATGGAGTTCTGTTACAAAGTTGGCTAGTATGTTGTTAGGATGTACAGACAGAGAAGACCAGGCACGTGCACAGGGGGGGGGCTTGGGGTGCTTGAGCCCCTGCCCTTTTTTTTCTTCATATCAAAAGTGCCCTTTTAGTCAAAATTCATAAATGTATTGATTCGACATAAATTTGAATTAATTAGTTATTTTTATTTAGTTACTGCTACTTCAACAGATTTTCAGAACTGGAATTACTTTGATCTATGATTTTTTTATTAGAATAATAAACTTAACATACCGTTACTATTATTTTGTCAATCAGGGAGGGCGTCCCTAGTGGTAACACTGACTGCAGCTGTTCACTGTTGATTGCGTCTCTCGGGTATGTGGGTGTATTGTTTACTGTTTGTTTATTTTACGTTAACCTAAACTAACTAGTGATTTCTCACTGATAATTATGGTAAGTTGGAATCCAAAGCAGTGTGACATTACTCGTAAAGTTGGTAAAAACGTCCACGTCCCCTACTTAGTCTTAGGCCTATTAGGCTAGGCCCATCAGTACACCAGTGTGTCAAACGATGGATTTTGGGTTTTAGTACTGGCATGAATTTCATTAAATTAATAAATGATTTATTAAACAACATATCATAACCTTTTCATTTTTAATATGAAATTGATTTTTAAAAACAATACAATTTTCATTAAAAGTGAATAAAAATACCTAGATTATTTATTATAAAACGATGCAATTTTTCCGCAAGGACGACAATTACGGTAGATCCTTCTACCCTTTATCCTGCTGATTGATACTTATAAAAGTTATAAGTAAAGTAACTATTTAGAAATTGCATTTGTATTTTCCTGATAAGAATCAATATTTTTCTATTGCTACTTAAGAGCTGTGGCCATCATATTAAATAGCCCACAGTATATTTCTATAAATCTTTAATTTATAGTTTCATATTATTCCATATTTAAATGTATATACAGCAGAATACTGTAATTTATATGATGAGCAAGCTAAAAGTCAATATAAGTAAAATTGAATAATAATTGTAAATACACTCCAATATTTCAATATCTTCATATCTTTTGAAAATCTTGCAATAAAAACATGCCTTTTTACAACAAATTTTCATTTATTTTCTTTAATCAGCTTTATATACAAAATTATGCATTGAATTTAATGGAATTTAAGAATATTTACCACATACAATTTAAAAATTTTTTCTTTGTGTGTGTATACATATATATAGCCTATATGGCATTGCGGATTTCATTTTTAAAAATGTTAGGGGAGTGCCCTTTTTCCAACTGAGCCCCTGCCCTTCTGAAAGTCTGTGCACGTCACTGGAGAAGAGGACGGGAGTGTGACATAGAAGTGGTTATGTGCCATGTTGCATACGATGTAAGCTTCATTATTGCAGCAGCTTTTATATAGGTGTTGAAGCTTTCTGGGTACCCTAGCCATTTCAACAGGTACATTTTTCTCCTTCCTGAACCTCTGCTGCCTAAAATTTTAAAAATTTTAAACACATTTTTTCCTAAATTAAATGTCACTTTCTGCAACTCATCGCGGTAAAAGCCTCCTGCGATTTCTTCCCCATTCAAATCTTCAACGTAATACAGTATTATCTCACCTTTAGGTTTCATAGCCCTAACTTTAAAAATTTCACGTGTCCAAGGGCTTGCTCAAAGCCCTTCGCGAATTTATTTCCCGAACTCGATAGCCCTACATAATCATTGATTTTGAAACTCGTAGAGTGTGGCGGTGCTCTACGAATATCTCTTCTCACCTCACGCTCTGTGTACGTATCTCTTTCTAAAACCTCGTTAGGTGTTGTCCTAATCGCGCGATGGTGTGAACGGTTGTATGACGAGGCCAATGCTTCCAGAATGTTTATATATCTGTATGTGTTTTTATGTGTAAAATAGCGATGCATGCATTCCTTTGTGGTACGTTGAACTCTTTCAGCTAAAGAGGCCTTATGTATAGAATTGGTAGTGTAGTAACTGATATTAAACTCTGCCAACATGCTCTGAAAAACTCGGCCTATAAATTCTTTCCCCATATCCGTACAAAAATAGCCTGGAACCCTGTTTTCTTTCAACATCAGCGCTTTGGTAGCTTCAGCAACTGTTTCAGGCGATTTATTTTTCAGGGGAATTAGCCACAGATATCTAGAGAATACATCTGTTACGAATAGGATGTGGCGATAGCCATCATTATATTCTGAATATCTTTGCATGTCTGTTAAATCCGTTTGCCAAATAGAATCAATCGAAGCCGCTGTTTTCCTGGCTGTTTTAAACTTTTTTCTCACCGGCTTATGAAGTGTATAAGCATCCTGCTCCCGTAAAAACCTCTCAACATCTTTTTTCCCTACTCCATCATTGTAACCATCTCTGTACAGTCTATCAACACCGCCATAGGAGGCTGAGTTAGAAATGTTATAATAGCGTTTTCTTAATATGTTAGCCATTTGCGTATTTTAGAGGCATGCGGATAGGGTCGGCCGTTGTTGTTTGGTCTCTTCTTTCTCCTCTTCAGAGATGCTACCGTTGGGGGTGATGGCGTACTCTATTGTGGCACATGCGAGACTTGCTCCAAGTCTTTTAACCTATTCAGGTTTCCTATCAATGTTTTGGGGACATTTATTTGTTGTAGCCTTGCTTTAATATGCTTCCATCCTGATGGTGAGGGCCTGTCCCACTTTCTCACCAGATCATTGAGAATTGTCGACGATATTCGAGCCCTGTACCCTTGTTCCTTCAACAATGACCTCACCTGTATCGGTCCACTGTATGATGGGGTCCTCGCTCAATAGATTATAAAGACTTAAGCCTTTATTCTCAATGTATGTGGGAGACTGCTTTTTAATACATGCTCGATGTGTGGCGTTCCGTTATTCTTTGGTTGGTCACTCTAACGTCGGCCTCAGGTCCTATGTAGCCATGTTCACCGTTGCTCGCACTGTGTCTAATAACCACGGGGATCTTTGTCGTATTCTTATAATCTTCGTACTCATGAAGAAATTTCTGAAGAGCCTCTTGGTATAAGATCCTTTTTTCACCAGGTCTATCAATTCGCTTTCCATTCTTTTAAGCCTGCTTTTACGGGGTTCTAGAACCGTGTCTGGATTTTGAACTTTGCAGTGCGGAATCACTCCCACTTTCTTCATAATATTAATCTAGTTAGTAAAGGTCCCAAAACTGAAAATAAGATGGGGAGGAATGATCCCCCTCTTTGTACAATTATTCGCTTTTTCTTCCCCACAGTCAGTTTGACTTTTACGAGCGAGCGTACGTATTATGTTCTTGTAACGACGTCGGCAAGCGTTCTGAGGGGATTTTATTGGTACATTACATTTTATAACATTAAGATAGAGTTTCACAGATGCATTTTGAAAAGTCCGAATCGATTTTTTTAAAAAAACATCTGCTGCAATGCCAGGGGCAATCGATGATAGATTTTTATTAATTCACGGTATCTCTTTAGACTATTTGTCATTCTGGAATATACACCGTTTCAGGCTCGTTTGGCAATATATTTGTTCTTAGAAGCACCCTAAACGTGTTTAGCGGGTGAAGATCACGAAGCAAATATCCGTAACGTTGACTTGTAGTTTCTTTATAAACTTCCAAAAACTCCTTACGCTGATTCGGGAACATTTGATTGGCTAGTACCCTAATTTGTGACATCTCTACGTTGCGCGAATAAGACTAGGTATTGTGTATTTAACGACACATCGCGTATGTATCTATTTTTGAAAAATAGATTCTGATTGATGAAGAATACGCTTATGTTAAGATGGTGGGAGAACACTGTAAATGTCTCGGCAAACGTTTTATCCATTTCCAACATGAGATCGTCAATTACAATGACTGTATGCTCATTTCTCTTTAACGAATTAACATCATATTACGCCTTTGTGGAACAAAATATCATCATGGTACTCGTTGAACACTGATTGGTACGTCGAATAGCACCATATTACTTTATGCACAAATTTTGAGAACATCTCCCCCTTATCTTTAATGATTTTAATCATAAACACAGTTTTACCACATCCTGTAGGGCCAGATATAATACATGTGGAGGGGCTTGTGAACCTGAATTTTTCTACAGATTCCATCTCCAAGACACCCCTAAGTGGAGCATTTACAAAATATAACAAAATTTAAGTGCTGCTCCTTATATTCTTGTTTTTCTTCCACAGATCCGTGAATGACGACGATATACAGCACTCCACAATCGATATTACACAAGACCCGATGACAGTGTAGCTACAGACACCAGCCTCGCTGACGAACCCTCACCAGCGGCGACACCACCACGTGGCAGTTCAAAGCGGAGGCACAATGATGAAGAACCTTCCATGTCAGGTATAAAACGTGCCCGTATTGCACCGGTTTCTAGACCCCCAATAATAGAGCGCGAGCCCTCTACGTCTTAAGACACAACCTCCACACTAGCTCCCTCCTCAATTAAATTTGTACCCCCCTTATTCCTGTTCAATTCCGGTTACATCCTCCACGCCAGCAGCTCCACGCCAGGTATAACATTCGAACTGGTGCGCACCGCTAACCCCACCCCGTCCCTGACTAGAAATCGGTACGTAGTCAGGGTTGACCCTGGAACCCTGTATAACAACGGTGTTGAATACGGACTGCGGCGCGTAGTTGAACGTACTGTGGAGTTTGCCCTTCAGAACCGCGACGAACGTGAAGTTCGGACGAGGTTGTCTTTCAGGTTCAGGACAGGTGACGAGGATGTTGATGATGTTTGGGTAGTAATACCATTCAGACAATTGGCAGTTGTAGACATAGAATATATCTTGGGCCGTATAATGCAGGCCTCTCAAAGTAGTACAACCTTCAATATGGACAACTTCACGGTAGATATTGACAGAGTATTCCGTGTTGCTGGTCGTAGTGCCACACCTTATACTCTTAATTTCAATTCGCGGGATATTTACAGAAAGCATATAAACGCCGAGCGTGGTTGCGGCTTTATAGCATTAGTCTTAGCCCATATGTTTACTGTACTAAATACGTGGGTCAAAAATATTTGGTTGCCTACGGTTGTACAGCATGCCCGTAAACTGGCTTCAGATTGTAAGCTTGAGTTTAAGTGTAATATGGGTCCTGAAGAGTTGAGAAGGGTAGAGCAGGACATGACTGTTCGTATAGTTGTATTTGGAATAGATAATCGTCGTAGGACTGTGTATGATTTTAAAAGCTGTCAGAGATCGTACAAGACCTCTACTTATTTTAGGATTGTCAGGAACAGCGTATCTCCCCATCCGCGATATAAGGGACCTTTACGCTAGTTATGATAAAAGTCGAAAATATGGAAGGCATCATGATTAGTGTAAGGGATGTCCCGAGTTTGCGGATGATATAGTGAAACATTGTAAGGAATGTCACATGCTACGTGAGCAGTGTAAAAGCTGCAAATGTGAAAGTCTTGTAGTTGAAGCTGAGAAGAGGGAACTTAATGTGTGCAGACGTACATTTTTCAATAATAAATGCTTTGAGTTCCATAAGTCAATTGACACTTGCAGGAAAATGAGAATCTGTGAATGTGATAGGTTTCATATGATGGATAATTGGAGGAAATTCAAGCATAAATGTGATGAAATTCACTGTCCTACATGCCATGAGAAATATAAGGCGGATGGAGTGAAGCAAGTATGTTAAATGAAAGACGCTAAGCCTAAAAATAGACCTTGTATAACTGTATACTACGATATAGAAACTTACACAAACCCTGAAACCAAAGAGGTTATCCCACATCTACTTGTAAGCCAGACTATCTGCGATGAGTGCATGGAGGTTGAGTATGACGAGTGTCACAAATGTAGTAAACGGACAAACGTTTTTAAAACGATCGCACACGACAGCCCTGTGACACTCTTTGTGTCCTACAGTATATTGTCAAGTTAGCGGACAAGGTAAAAAAATGATTGTGTATATTCTTGCCCATAACGGGGCAAAAATTTGACACACAGTTCCTTTATAAGGAACTGCTTGAGCACGAGTCATCAGAGATATTCACGGGTGATCCCTGAAAAGAGGAAACAAGCTTATACAAATGCAGATAAAAGGTAATGTTCAGTTTAAAGATACTTTATTATTCACACCTTGTAAACTAGCCAAGCTACCCAAGGTGATGGGTGTAGCCGCCGAAGTTTCAAAAGGGTATTTCCCTTACACTTTCCTCACTAGCGACACTTTAAATTACGTAGGACTACCTCCTACCAAACAATACTTTAACTACACTAACATGAGTGATGGTGAGCGTGAAGATTTTGACCACTACTACAACAGTTTTAATGAAACTAATCCATACAATATAGCTAATGACTGTGAGCGTTATTGCGTGAATGATGTGCGCGTGCTTAGAGTATGTTTCCAGGCCTTTAGAAGGATGTACATAAACCGTTTCAACTGCGATCCGCTGCAAGTCGCAACCACAATCGCATCATCGTGCTTTACTGTGTTCAAGAACAATTTCATACCTAAAGACACCTTTTCCGTCATTTACAGAAACACCCCTCGCAGTTATGGGCACAAGGCTATTTACTGGCTCATACACATACAGCAGCAGACCGGAGTATACATAAAACACACCCGCAACACGGGAGAAGACCCATTAACCATTAAGGTTAATGGTCATGTTTTTTGGGTTGATGGTCTAAGCGAAGACCGTGCCACTGGCAAGAAGACTGTGTACTCCTTTAACGATTGCTGATGGCATGGGTGCCCACTAGGGTGGAGTGAAAAATATTTTTTTTAATTTCAAAATGCTTGGGGGTCGGGAAAGTTGCGTATTTATGTGAAACGTACTGTGTGAAATTTTTTTAATGGTACGGCTATAATTAAATTGAGCACACTGAACTCAAAGTTTTTAAAAATTGGCAAAATTACTAAAAGTTCGCCATTTTTATTAAATTAAATTACTAGCGACACTTTAAATTACGTAGGACTACCTCCTACCAAACAATACTTTAACTACACTAACATGAGTGATAGTGAGCGTGAAGATTTTGACCACTACTACAACAGTTTTAATGAAACTAATCCATACAATATAGCTAATGACTGTGAGCGTTATTGCGTGAATGATGTGCGCGTGCTTAGAGTATGTTTCCAGGCCTTTAGAAGGATGTACATAACCGTTTCAACTGCGATCCGCTGCAAGTCGCAACCACAATCGCATCATCGTGCTTTACTGTGTTCAAGAACAATTTCATACCTAAAGACACCTTTGCCGTCATTTACAGAAACACCCCTCGCAGTTATGGGTACAAGGCTATTTACTGGCTCATACACATACAGCAGCAGACCGGAGTATACATAAAACACACCCGCAACACTGGAGAAGTACCCATTAACCATTAAGGTTAATGGTCATGTTTTTTGGGTTGATGGTCTAAGCGAAGACCGTGCCACTGGCAAGAAGACTGTGTACTCCTTTAACGATTGCTGATGGCATGGGTGCCCACTAGGGTGGAGTGAAAAATATTTTTTTTAATTTCAAAATGCTTGGGGGTCGGGAAAGTTGCGTATTTATGTGAAACGTACTGTGTGAAATTTTTTTAATGGTACGGCTATAATTAAATTGAGCACACTGAACTCAAAGTTTTTAAAAATTGCCAAAATTACTAAAAGTTCGCCATTTTTATTAAACTAAATTACAAAATTACAAAAATTTCACACAGTACGTGTCCAAATAAAACTGAAACTAAAAATGGCGAAATTTTAGTAATTTTGGCAATTTTAAAAACTTGAGTTCAGTGTGCACAATTTAATTATAGCCGTACGATTAAAAAAAATTCAGACAGTACGCTTCACATAAATACGCAACTTCCCGACATCAAGCATTTTAAAATTAAAAAAACAAAAATTTTCACTCCACCCTAGTGCCCACATCCTTAGTGTGAAATCGTAGGAGATATCCACGGTAGATCTCCTACCGACCGTCTTGCATGGACCCGCACCCGCGATCAGCTTATAGGCACCCAGTTCACTCACAAGATCTTGTGGGAGCATGAGTATGATGCATGTATGGAAACAGATGGACAGTTCCGTGAAGAAATAAACATGATCAAACATCAAGCGTTCAATGGTGTTGGATCCGTTCAAATGCGGTGATAGCTTGTTCAGAGGGAGTACAAATCCATTCAAGGTATACTTTCCACCTACGGAGGGCGTGAAACTCCATTACTACGACTTCTGTTCTTTATATCCCTACGTGATGAAGAACAATCCGTACCCTGTAGGTGCACCTGAAAAACTAGTGGGACCTGACCTGCCCACCATCGATGTATTCTCAACAAATTTGAACAATTAGGGCCTACTCCTTCGGTCTTTCTTTCGTAGACGTGCTCCCCCCTCGCAATTTATGGATGCCGATCTTACTCGTCGTTATAGATCACAAACTCATGTTTCCTCTGTGCGTGAAGCGCAGAGGAGAATAATGGTTCCTGTAATCATACAACCAACCAGCGGAAGATCAGAGGTGTATATACAAGTCCTGAGCTGTCCCTAGCCGTTCGCCATGGTTACAGAATATTGAAGATATATGAGGTGTGGAGGTTTCAGAAACTACCCAACATTTTCACGCCGTATATAAATACTTTTTTGAAGGATAAAGTAGAAGCTTCAGGCTATCCGCGAAGGGTTGAGAGCGAGGGTAAAAAAATCGGCTTATATTCAGCGTTACCGTGACCGTGAAGGCATACAACTTGACCAGGCCCAAATTGGTAAGAACCCTGGCAAGCGCTTTAGTGCAGTTATGCCTAAATAGTCTTTGGAGCAAGTTTGCACAGAATACAGGTAAGGGGAACGTTCATTTGCCCAAAGTTATAACGAGGTGTGGGATTATGCCAATGCCCCGATAAAGAGGTTATGGAGATCGTGAATGTTGGTAACGCGTACAGTGCTTACAAGAAGTCTCACGCTTCTGTCTCGTACCAAGCTAGTCTGTTAGGTATAAAATGGGCGGTCCTTATGGCAGCGGAGGTGTGTTCGGATTGGTGCACATAACTGCTCTAACACAATCAATGACGTCCATTATTACGTCACTTCTGCTACATTTTAGTGTTTAAAATACAAATGATTAAGAAGCAGAATGGAGCAAGTTTCGGGATGTTGGGATGGTTATGGAGCAATCCTAGTCATCATAATATTAGCTGGGCATTACATTATACCGTCTCAATATATACTGTAGACTATAGAGAACGACTAATTCGGCAAATATCCCAAATCATGGCATGATACCTAAGTTATTTTGACGCAGGTCTAAATTATTTGCTCAAATGCAATTATTGATATTAAGTAATTGTTGGGAATTGTTGTCAGTATTGTTGTTTGTGATATATATCCAACGTGAAGAATCTAATGACCAAATTCCTCAGTGAACCTCTCACGCGCTCGCATTTCGAGGAAGTCACGGTCTCTTACTAATAGATAGTTTATCCATTGTTTTAAGTGGTAACCTATTAAACGAACTATGTTAAACCTATTCCATCTTATGAAAGTCATTAGTCTAAAACAAGACTGGTGGGCCGTGAATCAGAGAAATTTGCATTTGATTTGTTCATCGTAATTATTACGTAATATAGTACACTGTATATATTTTCCTGAAACTATTACCTTCTCATAGTTTGTTTCAACAATGCATATATTATCATCTCCACGAGCGTAGACATTGCAAGAAAAGATTCTAACTAAGGATAAGTAAAGTTCTTTCATGGTCACAATATATACTTTTATAGATGTCAAACATAAAAATCTAATAAAATTCTATATTAACATAAATATATATTCGATACACATTTACGTCATGGCTTTAACATCAGTATTTCGTATAGCTTCCTCCAGCATCAATAATTCCTTGCAATCGTTGAGGCATAGAAGAGGCCAGGTTGTAGGGAATGTTTGGTGTTCGGCGTAAGCTCTCCCAACTATTCCTCGTGTGAGCTAAAAGTGCTTCAAATGTTCTTTCATTGCGTTGCTCCCATTCGTTAATCATTATTGCCCAAAGGTTTTCAATCGGATTCAAATCAGGAGAACGTGGTGGCAGAATTAGATTAATAATCTCTGGTGATCTTCGTACCACGCTCTCACAACGTTACTCCTATTAATGGGACTGTTATCTTCCATTAAATAAAATGGTTCCGGTGCTGGAACCAGATACGCACGAACACTGGGTAGCAGCACTCTTCCAGTATCTGGCAATATTGCTGTCCAGTAAAGCGTCCATCTACTTGAGTCAATTCTCCGACACCATAGCCAGACATCCAGCCCCACACACCGAGATTGATGTGACCACTACGTTTGCTCGGGAAAACATTTCCTTCTTCATAGCGTTTTCCGCGCTGCCTCCAACAATGCAGGGAACCATGACTATCTGTTGAAAATGTTTTTTCGTCACAGTACACAACTTTTCTCCAGAATTCTTCTTCCTGCGGCAAGTATTGCAAGGCAAATCCCATCCGCGCCTCTTTATGCTCAATCGTCAATACAGGTTTTATAGCTGGACGGCGAGAAAAATACCCTGCCTCGTGAAGTCTGTTGTTCACTGTATTTGCGCTACAACGAAGGTTCAGGTGTCTGTAAATATGCGTCGCTGTAACAAACGGATGCTCTCTGGCATGATTAACAATCGCAGCATCCTCCTCTTGAGATGTTGAACGCGGAGGACCAGACCTCGGCAAAGTAGCGATTGAGTTTTCTGCTTCATACCGATGAAGCCACCGTTCCACAGTGCTTCGATGAACGTCTAGTCGTCTTGATATTTCTCTTATTGGCACACCATATTCATGCAATGTCACCATTGCTCCCCGCATTGCCTGGGTTGTCTCGTGGTGCACAGACGGCCTCTCCAACTTTGTGTAAATGGCTTATGTGAAGCGTGCTGGGACGATAAAGGAAATGAGGATACCATGCACCCCTTCTGAAATTGATTTCGGTTGTGAAGGGTACCAACCCTTCGAATGGTAATAATAATCAGCCAATTTCCTATTTTGTTGAACATATGCATAAAAAATTCGTCTTAAAAGCCAAGGATCCAAAGATTGTCAGCAATAGTTTATATCCCAACTGAATATAGTCAGCCATCAACAGTATAATCATATTTTATTTCCATAACTACTCACGACTACTCTGTCATAGTAAATAACCTTATTATGACTTAGGTAGTAGTGGTAATTCTGAGTGGCGGCCTCTAGCCACATACGTTAAACCTATCAATGCGTCTAAGACCAGACTCTTCTGTTTCTGCCAATTCATTGTTAGTTTAAGGTATTTTGCTCTTTGTCTTTCTAGGTCTAGGGCATTAAAATAAATATTTGAGTTTGTGTTTAGCATTTCCTCCTCCCTTCGTAATTCCCCACCCAACCTCGTTTCCTTCGACATAGCAACGCTTACCTCCAACCTCATTCCACTTCCTTCATTAAACCTATTATCGCTTTTACTGTCCCTTCCTTCCATCCTTCAATGCCAGCGTTCTTAAACTTAGCACATAAATTATATAATATGGAATCTAACACCTTAGATCTCTACGCATTCATGTTACTTGAAGACGCCTGTGTCTTAGGGGAATCTAAGTATTGAGAGTGGGCTTGAGGGGTAGTCTATAGATTATTACAGATGACCTTGAACGCTCCAACTATTTAAAAATGATTATTTATACGCACATCATATGGCATAATACACACATGAATTTAAATATCTCTTACACTATAGGAATGGAATTGAATCCTACCAGAGTTAAAAAGTCGAAACTATGATAGATTAGTTTGTATTAAGAGGTCACTAAGAGAAAAGGATTTGGGGTAGAGCGGAAGGCAGAGAGTATATTTTCTCAAGTTTCGGTTATTATTAACATTATATGGATACAATGCCATGCGGTGTGATCGAGAGAGAGAGAGAGAGAGAGAGAGAGAGAGAGAGAGAGAGAGAGAGAGAGAGAGAGAGAGAGAGAGAGAGAGAGAGAGAGAGAGAGAGAGCTTTTAAATCACACCTTTTAAATAGTTTCTGGGTAAGGGCTTCACGTATGTTATTTTAGTCCAGGGTAGTTTATGTGGAGGTGTTAACGTAACTTGCACTTGGGACTGTTAATTGTAAGACAACTACCATAGCTGGGACTGAGACACGTTATCCCCTGCATACCCTATATATACAGTATGTCTCTATATATAAATAGATAGAGTGATCAACACAATGATAATGTGGACGTCATTGATGGGGTTAGAGCAATTATGTGAACCAATCCGAACACACCTCCGCTGCCATACGGACCGCCCATTTTATACCTCCGTGTTACAAACATACCTGTAGCCAGTTTCACTACGGCATATGCACGTATCAAGCTTTGGGGACTATTGCACTCTCTTGGGCGGAGGGTGCTGTACGCTTACACAGATAGCGTAATATTCACAAAGAGGGAGTGTGAATACATGCCGCCTATTGGGGAATTCCTCGGAGAGTTGACTGACGAGATGAAGGATGAGTATGGTGATAGTGCATACGCTGACTCCTTTTGTATCAACAGGGCCAAAAATTTATGGGGTGCGGATGAGGGTGGGGAAAGAGCTGAAATATATCGTGAAGGCGAAGGGCATCACGCTTAACCTGGCAAACCGACAGGTCGTTAACTTTGACCCGTTGAAGGAGCTAGTGTGTTTAGAAGATGAGGGTGACCAACCTCCCCAACTGACTAGGAACCCACAATTTTCGGGCACAGAAACTGGGGTGTGTGAAGGAACTTAGGGGCACAAAGGTGTGTCGTAACACCTACAGGAAACGTCTGGAGCTTCGAAAGTGTATTTTCTCACGTAAACTAAAAATAGTGATGGCGACTTTTGATATTGCGTGTTCGACGTTTATTAAGTGGTATTCTTAAAGTCGGAAGATGTGGTGAATACTGAAAGACGGCCTAGCCTCCCACCTCCTTTGAAACTTTTAAGGCTGCATTGAACGGCGCGAAGCTTGAGGAACAAGATGTTCAAATACTCTATATTGCCGAATTTCGCTGCACACACGATGTAATGGACTACGTTGTAGGGCTAACCTGTATAAAAGCGTACATATACCGTGAGGTGAAAGAAAAACGCGTGCAGAAGAGAAGCAACGAGTATGGGTAGTGAGTTTTGTTGATTAGTGGTGTGACAGACGGTACTATGTCATGCTGCATCATACCGAGTACGCGTACCCTGCGGCTGAGAATGTAAACCTTGTCATCATGGACAAGCTAAAGTACTTTTATCACTACATTCATATATCTCATGACGAGGTTCGCAGTGAGGTTGTGGCTAAAGACCTCTGTGAGTTTTTAATAGAATTTAGAGACGAGTATCGACTGTTAAACAAAAAGGATAAATACGGGCACATGTTTCTCTCAAATAGTGCACCGGATTGTTGATATGTTTAGTTTGTGGAAATGAACGTCTAGTGCGCATTCCGATAAAACATTAACACCGATATTGCCCCATGTATCGGAAAATTGCCCGGTATAATGGGTACAAGTACTCGCATGATTCTTTCATGCTGGAACAAACCCGTACACGAAACATTAACGCTTGGTATGACTCACTCATCCACACCTGTCCCCGAGCCAAACAGCGCACCGGTTGCTCATAGTCATCTCAGAGCTTGACCCGACTGGTTGTGCACTCTAACAATAGAAAACAATGGAGCTTCCTTTGAGCAGCATTCTCAATGCCGCGTACGATATGTCCGTGACGAAGTCATTGCGTGTGTTCAGAGACGTAAAACCGGCGCCATTAACTATGTACTTGAAACGACTTGTCGACAAGCAAACTCTGGTAAACGTAATGATGTTTATTTAAGTGTTGAGATGAATAGAGTCTTCGTGATAGTTGAGAAGTGGGGTGAGAATCGTTATAAAATACCTGCAGGTGTAGGTACAAGAAGAGAACAGATTAGTGATACCCCCCTCATATGCCATTGTTTGTACGGTGTGTATAAATAACTATCAGCCATGCATTGATATACGACTAATGTGGAAGAATGCATCTGATAATAACGTTCTTGTCCTCACGCGAAACTGCTTCATCCTCGACAGAATGTTTGAAATCGTTGGTTTCCGCAAACTAAAACCTATATTAGCCGCACGTGTTACCGATATGGTTTATTTTGATACGTTATTGAATACGCATACACCACTTTGCTCGACGGGTTTATTTAATGTAGGAATGAACATGGCAACAATGGTCTAGAGCTGGATGCTTATTTAAATGGTTTAGACTCTTCGAAATATCATGAACTTTGGTACAAAGGACTTCAGCGGTACATTGCGGAGCTTGCCTACACTGTTCACCCTGAAGAGTTGTATCTTTATATAATGAGGTGCTGTCGTTACGATTTAGAAGATTATTTCAACTGCCGCTATGCGATGTGAAGAAGAATTCACGATTAAAATGCTCGGATCGGTGAGAAAAAACCCTCGATTGGAAAGGAGTATTTATAAACTTGAATTTAATAATGAAGTTGTGGCTAACTACCCCCTCTTTGTGCGTGCTTTTGATTGTATTCTGCCCATGTTTAAAGATAACTTGCCAACCAATTGTAAGGTGGGCACAAAAATAGTATTGAACGAAATGAAGGCCCTTTACATCGAGTATAGGCACCCGCACACCTTGAATGGTGAAATAATGCTAAATCGTATTTATCGTATAGTACAAAGCAACAATGATGCAACTGTAGACTTGATCACGTGCGAGTTTAGTATTTTAGTTAAGCGCGGTAGAACATAAAGTGTATGTATTTTGATTTTATATAAGTGTTGCTGTTTATATATATATATATATATATATTAATGGGTATATAGTTTTATCCTGTACTATTACTATTTTTTATATAAGTTTTGGTGTTTATATATATATAAGGGCGTATTTGCTCGTACATATATTAAGTGGTTATATAGTTTTATCCTGTACTAATATTATTTAAGAGTGTATATATATATATATATATATATATTATATATATATATATATATATATCCGCTTAATGTGTGTATTTTTGCTGTATATTATTTTTGAATGTATATCTATTTCCTATATATTTCATGAATTATTTCCCTTAACTCGTTTAAACAAACAGAATGCTGTAATTATGTTTTATTTAATTCTTTTGGTTGTATATATAAAGATATTAAGGAATAACTGAGCTGGGAATATATATATAATTATATATACACCAAATGGCTGGTAACGGCTTCCGTTGTCAAGAATATATGTATAGCGCAATGTGGCAGCTCAAACGATATATATATATATATATATATATATATATATATATATATATATATCTGCCATTTACGTCTTCTAAGCTGACGAATAGCGCAATCTAGCAGCTCAGACTTTATATATATATGCCTTCTAAGCGAACTGGCAGATTAAACCAATTGGCGGATTAACTCAACTGGCTGATTAAACCAACTGGCGGATTTCGAGTTCTAAGCCAAGTGATGCTACCCTGAGCTCCCATTAAGCTTCTGCATATCGCAGATGCTGGATGGTCTCTTCCTCTCTCTCCCTTAGGTTAGGCATACCCCTTTGGGGGAGTGAGGCCGTCCCAACTTCTCCCCCAAAGAGGTTAGGTGGACACCCCCATTTTTTGGCAGCCTGGGGGTTGGGGCTGGGGGAGGGGGTTGGCACATTGCAACAAGGCTGTGGGGGTGGCACTGGCACTCATTTGATCAACATTGCAATTGCTTTGCACTCGTCTTGTTTTCGGCCATACTACTGGCGTTTACTGAAGGTCCCATTTCTTGCTGGGAACCTTTTCAGATAATACTGGTACTACCACTTAATTGCAATATAGGCAATTTGGACAGACTTCTCTTAACTTTTACAAAATGAGTTTATCGATGTTAAATACACAAATTTTGTTTTCAAGAGTGTCGTTGCTGTTATTGTGGCCCTCTACGCCACCGCTGCAGCCAAACCGGAACTTGAGCCTCAATCAGTAGCTAAGCCTGAAACTAAACCGGACACTGTCTATTCTAAAGGATACCAGTAGTTCGCTTCGAAGATAGTGATCAATGTTATGGAACGTTTCGCCGTCCAGCTGATTACAAGTTTCGCGGGTCTTGGAAGACTGTCTGGCTTCGGGAGTTACGGAGTATATGGTTGGTCACTGCACGACTATTTCTCACCGTACTGGCGCTTCGGCCCACTAGGATTCGGTTATCTTCCTCTTGGACGACTACGATGATCTTGATTACTTCGACAAATTAGCTTCTATCAGAAAGTATTACGCCGCACTCGGACACGCTTACAACACCTACAGTTTCTTAAATGCCAAACAATTGCCACCCGTGACCACATACACTCCCTACTCGAAAACGTACTCTTACTCCACCTACAATAAACATTGAGATGTTGAATGAACAGATTATGATACTGGACCTTGGCATATTAATTTTGTTTGGCTAAAATTCTAGATTAATGTAACTTATTTATTTATTTAACAATTGTCTTTATTAGGTGAAATAAAATTATAATTGGCATCAAGTCAGTATTTTTAATGAACCTTATCTTACATTGTTTAATAATTACGAATAATTTCCTTCAGTAAATCGAAGAAAACACGATAATAAACTATTTAAAGCTGTAAAACCCTTAAATTTATTCATTTGTTTTATTAAATGCAATTAAGAATTACTTTAATAAAAGCATGAAAATTATATGCATATACTGTAGAGGCGGACCATCAGCTTGACCTACTTGTGAAGAGAGACCAACACACGGAACCAAAACGAGGTTAACGAGGTTTAATATATATATATATATATATATATATATATATATATATATATATATATATATATATATTATATATGTGTGTGTGTGTGTGTGTGTAAAAATAACCACGAAGGAAAATAAAACATGAAATGAACACCATTTCGTGTTTTATTTCCCTCGTGGTTATTTTCATCATAAATATTACTCGTTACTTTCATGAAATAATTTTCATATATATATATATGTATATATATATATATATGGGAATGAACTCAGAATGGTCCCCTGAGTTTTTTATGATACACACAGACAGTGCATGGAACAAGGAACTCTTCTGGGATAGTTAAATCCACTATAGTCCGAATAAGTAATGGTAAATGACAAATACCATAGTTTTTCTTTTTCATGATGCTAGCCCGACGCGGGCAACGGGTCACTCGCAAAGAGGTCCCATAAATATAGCTTCCCTCACCAGCTATCTGACGTGAAGGCAGCGAGTCTTTTGCTTATATTGAGGTTCTAAATGTAGCATGGCTAGGTGCTTTAAACCCTAGATCCATGTCCCAAAGCTGGATCCTGTCTGCTTTGCAGATAGCTGTTGAGGGAAGCTATATTTATGGGACCTCTTTGCGAGTGACCCGTTGCCCACGTCGGGCTAGCATCATGAAAAAGAAAAACTATGGTATTTGTCATTTACCATTACTTATTCGGACTATAGTGGATTTAATTATCCCAGAAGAGTTCCTTGTTCCATGCACTGTCTGTGTGTATCATAAAAAACTCAGGGGACCATTCTGAGTTCATTCCCATCTTGAAACGGACATGTTATGTGCCTTGAAAAGTGGACGCTCAATTCTGCCAGTTGAGGTTTAAGTTTTGGTTTTTGGCTAAAAATATAATAGTTACCCCTTTTTCTTTTTCTTTGATGCATTCAATCTGACGTGAAGGCAACGAGTCTTTTGCTTATATTGAGGTTCTAAATGTAGCATGGCTAGGTGCTTTAAACCCTAGATCCATGTCCCAAAGCTGGATCCTGTCTGCTTTGCAGATAGCTGGTGAGGGAAGCTATATTTATGGGACCTCTTTGCGAGTGACCCGTTGCCCACGTCGGGCTAGCATCATGAAAAAGAAAAACTATGGTATTTGTCATTTACCATTACTTATTCGGACTATAGTGGATTTAATTATCCCAGAAGAGTTCCTTGTTCCATGCACTGTCTGTGTGTATCATATATATATATATATATATATATATATATATATATATATATATATATATGTTACAGGGAATCTATGTACATTACTGTTTTTTTTTTTATTAAGCATCATCATTAGGGGCAATTAAAGAAAAATATATATTAAACGTCTCACTTTTGAACATCAATGTGCCCCTATATTTTTTTGATTTGATTGAATAACCTTTATTAATAATAAAATAAATGCATTCGTTTCAATTTACAATGACATGAATAATTGTGAAGCTCGACTATTTATTTTATTTAATTTGGCCCTTAAGCTTTAGGCTTTACTGGGCTCTTATTAAAAATAAAGAGCTAGTTGTTATTAATTAATAATAAATAAATAAATAAGTAATATTAATAGTTAAAACGTGTATTAATCTTAAATTATCAATATTGACATGACAAATACAAGGTCACCATTAAAGGCACTATACCAATACCATACAAAGAAACCAATATTATACACGAGAGATAAGAACTGAACAATCCCAAGAAATGTGTTTTTAATACTAGATTACACACGAGAAATTAATAATTAGTAAACAATATTAATGGACATTAATCCTAGATTTTTGTTAGTATGCCATTATTAATCGCGATTTCAACTTGGTTTTAAACAAATTTACATTCACAATATTTTTTATATCGGCATTTAACCCTTTAACGCCGAACGTTTTTGTAGGGTTAAGTCTAAATGTGTGTATTTGAAACGGTACGTATTCGACCCAGTCGGCGTTAGAGGGTTAAATTATTCCATAGTTTCAATCTAATGAAAATGGGTAGTTTTTGAGATGAAGACAATTTAAATTGAGGTATAACAAGCTTTGATCTATTTCTGGTCTGATACGAGTGGATTTCTTGATTACAAAATATCTATTTACCCATTGTAAATTAATGATTTTGTTCTTAACACTTGTATATAAAAATAAAATGTGCCAGTTTGGTTATATCACTGAGCTTTAGTAGGTTTAGCTCTTAATAATGCACTAGAGTGATCAAGGAAATCAGCATCAGATAATAATCTTACTGCTCGTTTTTGAATGACAAAGATACCATTTAATGCGTTGTTAGCGGAATTTCCCCAAAGAAGGGTGCAGTACGTTATTCAAGGAAGAACAAGAGTATAAAAGAGTCAATAAAACTTGTTTAGGAACTACATATCTAAGTTTAAACATTATAGCAACGCTCCTTGAAATCTTTTTCGCGTTATAATTTACATGATCACTCCATTGCAAATTCTTATCTAACATTACACCAAGAAATTTATAGCGATTTCATTAACATTAAGTTAATGAAGATATACATTTCTTTTATTAGTAAAAATCATGAAATTTGTTTTACTGGTATTTAGGAAGAGTTTATTGGAGGTCACCCATTTCATTACACTGATAAATTTCAGTATATCAGATGAACGTGGAAGGTCATTTCTATATAATAAAAATAACAGTGGGCCCAGAACTGAGCCCTGTGACACAGCATGTTTGACAAGCGCTTTAGTTGAGCGAAACTTGTTTACTGATACAAAATGATATCTGTTGGACAAATAACTTTTAAATCAATCACTGATTTCTCCTCTAAAGCCGTAACAATATAATTTATTAAGTAGAATATTATGGTCTATTGCATGAAACGCCTTACTGAAATCTATAAATATTGATATCATTATTTCTTTGTTCTCTTTAGCTATATTTGCAATTTCCATAAGATTTAAAATAGCCATTTCCGTTGTTTTATTATTATGGAATCCATATTGATTTGGAGATAATAAATTGTGGGATTCTAAATATCGCTGCATTCTACTTTTTACAATTTTTTCCAAAATTTTTAGCATTGATGGGAATATTCCTTTGGAAATACTTTGATTGATAATTTTAGCCAAAGTTACAGATATCTTTAACAAGTTTCAATATAGGTACAGGAATGTTATGAATGTTATTTTTTGTATTTTTTAATTTACCAATAACAGTCCGGACCTCAGTACTGTAGAGGTAGCAGGAGCAAAAGAATATGAAGTTTTACATATTAAAAATATATTTATAGGTTTGGGTTATTCCAAATTATTCATTGATAAAGCTTATTTCGTCGCTAGGAGATCTTTCTTTTCTCCCAAAACTAGGAACCAGGATAAAGACGTTTCATTCCTTAAAGTGCCCTTTGAGACTAACAAAGGGCTTTCCTCACTCTTCCCACAGCAGATTAAGTTGGTCTCCGCTGTGCCAAATGAATTGTCTTCGTTCATTCTATTACAAAAACCTCAAATAATTCTGGCGTAGTTTAGGAAATCACATGTAGAGGCTGCCCTCAAAAATACATCGGAGACACAATTGATTTTCAGAGAAGGATTAATTCCCACAACACAAACGTGACCTGAGGTCGGGTAATACTTATAATAGTTTGGTTCAGCATAGGGAACAGCATAATCATATTTTTATCTTCCAGGATTCTAAACTTATCATAAAGGTTAGGGACCAGGAACAAAGACAAATATATGAGGCATTTTATATTTTAAGAGAAAACACCATTTCAAATATTAAGTTGTCCTACAGTATGGATAGCTTTATTTTTAACGTTTTAAAATATTTTAGGGCAATTTCGGGTCGTGACCGGCTGTCAGATGTAGAGGATTGATTTTTTACTTAGATTTCTCACCTTGAATGTTTGAAATCTAGGCAATTTTTTTTGCCTTTTCCAACTTCCAGATGTACGACAGCCACCATCTATCTCTCTGTCGCAGGGCTCCCACTTTCAAGGTAATACTTTAGTTTAGGGTAATTTGGATACATTTTAAGGTGGGAATTTTTAAGGTAAATCTGAGGTAATTCAGCTCGAAAGCAGTTTCTCATAATCTGTTGAAAAAATATAAAATAAAATAGTGAAAAATAATACAAAATATAATAAATAAATCAATTAGAGAAAATTTAAATGATTACATACTGAAAACCCATTATTTTTTCTACCTACAATTGGCACCAGCCGAAATTAATTAGCCTTTTTAAACAGTCTTATAATTTTTCCTTGCGGCCTTGAGTGATATTATATTGTTGCGGTAAATGAAAGTTTATATATATATATATCTTCGTAAATTGCATTAAGCAGGAAACTCTAATGCATTTACAACGCCAAAAATATGCTAAAAGCTCCTTGAGCGGAATTGTTTATTTATCAGGTTATGGTTATCCATTTTTAAAATAAAAATAGCAACTCTAACTAACACAACCACAAAAACGCAATAAATGCCAAATTAAACAATTCATGTAAAACATTATTATTAAATCATAATTAGCTTAGCTTATTTGTCTTTGATTCTCAAATACTTTGAGAAAATTAATATATACAGCATATATATATATATATATATATATATATATATTAGTGATGTAGGTCACATCCGCATCCGCATCCGCGGAACATCCGCACATTTTCTCGCATCCGCATCCGCACCCGCATCCGCACTTTGGACTGCGGATGTCGTGCGGATGTGGACCATTGAGATAAAACGTTATTAATAAGCGGAAATTATCAAATTCTACTATATTGATAGAACTAGTTCATTGTGCGCAAAAGTGATGCAAGCGACAAGACGAGAGGCTGTTCTTGTATGAAGTTACTCTCTTGCAACCTACTTAGATCCACGTTACAAAGCTAAGTTATTTTCACCTAGTACATTAGAACGAGTTAAATCATCACTTGGCAAAGCAGTTGAAGAGCTTCAATCTCTTGAATCTGTCGCTTCGCCACCCACCAAAAGAATAAAAGTTTCAGTGACAGAACCAACACCTTCAACAAGCAAATCTATCACAGAATCTGTCTCTCAGTTTCTTGAGTCAAGCAGCAATGACGAGACCTACGCGATGTCAAAAGATGTAGTAAAAATGATCGAGAGCAATCACCAAGAAAAACGCCTGGCTGCATGTAACAATCCTATTAGTTGGTGGAAAAATACGCAGAATATCCATCCATACTTGAGTAAACTTGCAAGGAAACATTTAGCCTGTCCTCCAACAAACGTACCAAGCGAGAGATTATTTAGCAGTGCTGGATTAATATATGATGAAAAGAGAAACAGACTGGCAGCAGAAAAGGCAGAAAAATTAATGTTCCTTAAGCATAACCTTCCTATAATTAAGTTTGAACATTAAACGATGAACATCTTAGTTTACTTTATTTTAATTACTCATTTATAAATATGCCTAATAAAACTTTAAACTTAATATAAATAGTTATCAAGCTAATTAAAGATCTCTTTCTATAAGGGTGGAGGTTGGGGAAAGAGGTCGGTGGGGTGCATTTGAGTTGGGTTCACGTCCCGCATCCTGGTAACACAATTATGGTTTCTAATTGTGGCTGAAACTCAACAAAATATAACGAATTTATTTGCAGACGAATTCACTAATTGATTTCTATATTAGTTAGATGCTTGATATTATTTTATATGTTCAGAGAAAAGTACAGCAATTATTGTACAATTAATCAATTATACTACATTATAGCTACAGCTTTCTCTATATAATAACTTATTATATACGTTAAACACAACAAATCTCGAATATATCCTAAAAAATAACGAAAATGTAGACATCCGCATCCGCATCCGCGGATGTTGAAATCAAACATCCTCATCCGCATCCGCATCCGCGGATGTGAAAAAAATGACATCCGCTACATCACATATATATATATATATATATATATATATATATATATATATATATATATATATATACACACTGTGTGTATATATATATGGGCTATGTCGTGGCCAATGTCGTAACACCGCTATATATATCTCTTAATATATATAATAATATATATAAAAGAGGAAGTTTGTTTATTTGTTTATTTAGTTGTTCGCTATAGAAAACCAAACGGTTGAACTTACAAATTTTAAAATAACTTCATAATAACCTGTTTTTTACAAGGAATCTAATGGTGCTATTTATTTATTTATTTATTTATTTTATAAATAACCTAACCTAAATAACTTAACCTAACCAATCGTCAATGCCGTACAGTATAAAGAATCCTCTTCTCTTAATAAAAATAAATAAAAAAATTTTTTTTATTGTTTTTTATTTATTTTTTTAGGTTAATTGTACGCCCTTGACGATTGGTTACGTTAAGTCGTAATAGTTTGGTTAAAGAGAAAATATTCGACTTTCAGCTGGGATATTTTGGAACCCGCACTTCGTGCGGGTTTTAGGTTACCCGGGCAACGCTTGATAACTTTTTGTTTTTATACTAGCGGGTTACCCGGGCAACGCCGGGTAACCCGCTAGTATATATATAAAACGGGTATGCCATAAAAAAGGGTACATTTTAAAAAGGCTATAAAATCAACATTTGTCATTTAATTTTAATAAAACTTCTACACAATAAAACATATGTATTTATCTATATGCAAACAAGTTTTCAGACTAAAATATCAAATAATTCAAATTCTATCAACATTTAACGAAAGAGTATGATTTTTCTACTTAACATGCAAAAATTATTAAGCCTTTTTAATATTTTTTTATGAAAATAATTTTTAACGTAAAATTTACCTGAAATTATTAAAAAATATTGTTCGAAATGCTTTCCTTCCATTTCAATAACTTTTTTTATTCTTGGCCGGAATATGGGAGAACTTAGCAGAGCGAGTCTACAGGACTAGGATAAATGATGTCGCTCATTTTCGCGAGATCATCATTAAAAAATGGGAAGAGCTTCCACAGGAACAAGTGAATCGAGCTATAGATGAATTCCGGCCAAGAATAAAAAAAAGTTATTGAAATGGAAGGAAAGCATTTCGAACAATTTTTTTAATAATTTCAGGTAAATTTTACGTTAAAAATTATTTTTATAAAAAAAAAAAATTAAAAAGGTTTAATAATTTTTGCATGTTAAGTAGAAAAATCATACTCTTTCGTTAAATGTTGATAGAATTTGAATTATTTGATATTTTAGTCTGAAAACTTGTTTGCATATAGATAAATACATATGTTTTATTGTGTAAAAGTTTTATTAAAATTAAATGACAACTGTTGATTTTATAGCCTTTTTAAAATGTACCCTTTTTTCATGGCACACCCGATATATATATATATATATATATATATATATATATACAGGGTGAGTCAAAAGTCTCCATACATTGGCAAAATGATCACTTTATTATGCAATTACTTGTAAGTCACAAAATATGCTCTATGTGGACACCATTACACCGAATGCACATACGGATGCGCTCCTCCCAGTCATGGCAAACGCGCGTTAACACGTCTGGTCGTCTGGTGTTATGCGTGCACACGCATCACGAATGCGTTCCTTTAGGTGGTCCGTGTTTTGTATTTTCACCTCATACACCATGGCCTTCAAGTGCCCCCACAAGTAAAAGTCAAGGGGGTTGAGGTCTGGGGACTTCGGAGGCCACTCCACGGGACTACGGCGGCCAATCCAGTGACCCGGAAACTGCTGATCCAGCCACTGGCGCACGCAGATACCGTAATGGGGTGGCGCCCCGTCTTGCTGAAAGTACACTGGAAATCCCTCGTCCTCGTTCAGCACGGACGGCATGACTGTGTCTTGCAGCATGTTTAGATACATTTCGGCATTCAGATTGGTGTCAATGAAAAAAGGGCCAACAATTGTGTTGCCCCATATCCCGCACCACACCATCACTTTTCCAGCGCCTTGCGTCTTTGAGGGACTCATCCAGTGCGGGTTGTCATTACTCCAATAAAGAACGTTTTGACGATTAACCTCTCCATGAACATAAAAGTTGGCTTCATCTGAAAGCAGGATGCCAGCCGAGAACTCCGTGTCTTCGTCCACTTTTGTTCTTGCCCATTCACAGAATTCCAGCCGCCTGTCCGGGTCGTCTTCGCTAAGATACTGCAACATTTGCATTTTGTATGGATGCCATCTGTGCTCTTTCATAATGCGGACGATACTCCTTTGGCTGACACCGCACTCTGCAGACATCCGTCGAGTGCTTTTTTGGGGACTCTTTGCGAACGCTGCCAGCACCATGGTCGTTGTGCCTTCATCGGTGGCTGTTCGTGGACGGCCACTTCTCGATTGGTCTGCCACACTTCCAATCTTCTTGAACTTCTCAATGAGTTTGGCAACGGTGTCGTGTGAGATGTGCGTGCCGGGGGCGTGTCTCCTGTTAAAATTCTTGGCAACCTTGCGACAGCTTCCTGATCCTGCAAGAAGAATGGTCTCTACACGGTATTCTTGGGACAAAGGCATCTCAGCACATCACCTGCAAAAAATAAAAAATAAATAATCATTTATTTATCATGACCATTTTGCGTATGTATGGAAACTTTTGACTCACCCTGTATATATATACACACACACACACACACACTAAAATTACGTAGTAAACTTTTATATAAACACAATATCTTCACAAAAATTATGCGATATTTAACAATTTTATTTCAAATACAGCAACAATAATTGCTTATTTTGACGTTCAAAGTGTTTTCCTTTAACTTGAACATAATATCATGGCGGTTAATGTAGATGTCAATAGTATTTGTAATAATGCGGACTTGGTACTCTTGCAAGAACACTGGTTGCCGAAACAGGAATTAAAATTTTATCTAGGATTCATGAGGACATTATATTCCATGCATCTTCACCTGTAGATTTATCTAACGATTAACTTTATGGTAAAGGTAAGCCTTTTGGTGAAGTTAGTTTTTTAATCAGAAAAAATTTAACAAAATATGTAAGATTGAATTTCATATATGTAAACAATGAATTCCTCTTAATTGTGAACTACTATTTACCTAATAATAATAGAAGTAATCTAGATCAGTGGTTCCCAACCGGTTTTGGCTTATGGCCCCCTTAGGAACCTTATTTTTCCTGTGGCCCCCATAAGCATATTTTCAGGAGGTAATATGCAGATTAACTCTATTTTACAAAACAAATATATAAAGGATATTAAAACAACTATTTGTATTCAGGTACAATATTATTTGTCACATAGGACTATAAACATAACAAAAACTAAACAGTGGCTAACAAAAATTTGCAGTTATTTACTTATATTATGATTAAGTATAAAAAAATATAATCAAAAGAAATACTGTACTTATAGCAATTATTATAAATTAAAAAACTAGTAAAATTACTACAACTTCGCAATATTAGGGGAAACAAATAAGAGCTACTTACACACTACAGCGACGATCCACGTGGTAAACAGACTGTAAGGATTTCAACCTGAAGTATTTTTATCAAGTCAACAACGCTGCCAGGCGCATAACGATCAAGCGCACAATGGAGTGCGCCGCACAATAAGCTTGTAAGATACAAAATATTTGTTACAGATAAATTCAAATTCTATTATAAAATATCTAAAAAAAAGGAAAATATATGTATTAATAATTTTTTAAAATGTAATTCAACTACATAAATTAAAATTATCTATTGGCCTAACTATAATTTAGGCTTCAATAGGTTGAGTCCTGTGGCCCCCTTCATGGAGTCTGTGGCCCTTCTAAATCTTAACATTTTCCTGTGGCCCCCTTCAAATGTGTCATGGCCCCCAGGGAGCCATATGGCCCCCGGTTGGGAAACACTGATCTAGATGAATACATCGATTTTTTGCATAAGATTAAGTCACTTTCAGATAAACCACAATATTCGCAGTGCATAATAATGGGGGACTTTATTATCGATGTGGAATCATAATTTTTTGTAGAATTGAGTACCATGTGCGAGTCTGCTAAATTAAGTATAAATAATGTAGAATTTCTAGGTACAAGTGGCAATACTGTCACGTATGTTCGCGATATGAATGGAGGTGCTAGATGGATTGATCACTGTCTCATTAGTAATAATATAAAGGAACGTATTGTCAATGTTCTTATTTTGCATGATTTCCCTCTCTCAGATCATAGACCATTGAAGCTAGTAATTAATCGTACCAACTTAAATAGAACACGACATAACTCTTCAGGCAGAAATGAACGTGTTGACTTGTCTAAGGTTAATATGCAATAGAATATCGAATATAAAGATGGACAGAGCACCTTTTTAATAATTTAGAATTATTACATCTTGAGTGCAGTAATTCATGTTCAAATGATTCTCACTTTAAAATTGCTGAAAGGTATTATAATGATATAATATCCATAGTAAGGGAACCAGGAAGGCCTTGGATCAAATCGTACAATTGTCATACTAAAATTATTCCTGGATGGAATGATTTTATAGCTCCCTCAGGGGCTCCTCCAGGAGGAGTGTGGCTGAAGTGACTAGTCAGTCCCCTTGCCTTAGTAAATTTACTTTTTTCGCAATGCTAACTTTTTGTAACGGAAATTTTTATGTACAAGAGAACATTTTTATGTACAAAAGACATTATGTTATGTTCTTTGAAAGCATGGAAAAATGGGTAGCTCATCAATGAGCGAAATAGACACCAAAAAACGCTCTTTAGAAGCTATTTGAGGCAGATTTTGATACCAGCCATTCCCCTCACCCAAATCCTGGGGGAGCCCCTGCCCCTTGAAAAGGTTATCAAAGGATGCTTACGATATATGGTGTCTCTTTGGTCGGCCGAGAATAAGGGCAGCTTACATGAATATGGGTAGAAGTAGGGCTCACTATAAAGCAGCCATAAGGCGATGTAAGCAGGAACAAGACTCCATTCGAGCTTGAAAAGCCTGTGAGGCTAATTTAATAATTAACAAATTCTGGAAATTTGTCAAAAAAGAAGCGAGTACTAAGAATGGCCATCCCAATGATGGAGTGTCTAGGGAGGTAGAAACAGCTAAATTATGGACAACAAAATATTCAGAAATCCTTAACAGTGTGGGGAGAGTTAATCTTAATGCATGCTGCAATGGAATGACATGAGGTGGGCCCAGTGAAAATAATGGGACTTCAGTACTTAAAATTAAGAGTCTGATTAAAGAGGTGAAAGACACCTCACCAGGGGTAGTTAACCTGTCGAATGAGCATTTACAGTATGCTATTGATGTAATCAGTCTTCATATCTCATTATTGTCCTCAGCCATACTTGCTCATAGTTATATTCCTGTAGAGTTTATGAGGGTTTATATCATACCCCTTGTCAAAAACCAATATGGGGACATTCTATCTAGCGATAACTGCAGGCCTATTGCTGTTCCCTCCTGCTTCTCAAAATTACTTTAGAAACTTTTATGGACGTCTCCTAATCAGTTTGGTTTCAAAAGGTCCCATTCAACTGACCTATGTATTTGTTTTGAAGGAAATTGTATTTAGATATCCGTCGGTAATTTAACTATTAATAGTTGTTTTGGGGATATAAGCAAAGCATATAATAGAGTGAATAACAATTTTATATTTAAAAAATTAGCAGACAGGAATGTTCCACCATGTTTTAAATTTATTGAAATTTTGGTACACACCAAAATTTTAATGTTAGAGGGGGTAATGTATTGTTCGAATGTTTTCATTCCTCGTGTGGAGTTAGACAAGGTTCCCTTGTCTCTCTGGTGTTTAATATATATATATATATATTATTATTATTATATTATTATTTATTTCCAAAGGAATATTACCATCAATGCTAAAAACTGGTTGTATAACACCCCTTTTTAAAGGGGGTAATCCTACACTAGCAACAAATTACAGGCCGGTGTGTTCATTATCTGTGTTCAGCAAAGTTTTTGAAAAAATTGTAAAAAGTAGAATGCAGCGATATTTAGAATCCTACAATTTATTATCTCCAAATCAATATGGCTTCCGTAATAATAAAACAACGGAAATGGCTATTTCAAATCTTATGGAAAATGTAAATATAGCTAAGGAGAACAAAGAAATAATGATATCAATATTTATGGATATGAGTAAGGCGTTTGATGTAATAGACCATAATATTCTACTTAATAAATTATATTGTTACAGCTTTAGAGAAGCAATCAGTGATTGGTTTAAAAGTTATTTGTCCAATAGATATCATTTTGTATCAATAAATAAAGTTTGCTCAACTAAAGCGCTCTGGGTTCACTGTTATTTTTATTATATATAAATGACCTTCCACGTTCATCTGATATACTGAACTTCATAATGTTTGCAGATGATACAACTGTGTCTTTTTCTTGCAAAGATGTTAATACAGCTAAAAATATATTTCATTCAGAATTCATCAGTGTAATGAAATGGTTGACCACCAATAAACTCTTCCTAAATACCAGTAAAACAAATTTCATGATTTTTACTAATAAAAGAAATGTATATCTTGATGAACTTAATGTTAATGAAATCGCCATAAAGGAGTGTACTGTAACAAAATTTCTTGGTGTAATGCTAGATAAGAATTTGCAATGGAATGATCATGTAAATTATGTCGCGAAAAAGATTTCAAGGAGCGTTGCTATAATGTTTAAACTTAGAAATGTAGTCCCTAAACAAGTTTTATTGACTCTTTATCATACTCTTGTTCTTCCTTATATAACATACTGCACCCTTGTTTGGGGAAACTCCGCTAACAACGCATTAAATAGTATCTTTGTCATCCAAAAACGAGCAATAAGGTTATTATCTGATGCTGATTTCCTTGATTACTGCAGTGCATTACTTAAAGAGCTAAACCTACTAAAGCTCAACGATATAACTAAAGTGGCACATTTTATTTTTATTTACAAGTGTAAGAACAAAATCATTAATTTGCAATGGGTAAATAGATATTTTGTAACTCAACAAGAAATCCACTCGTATCAGACCAGAAATAGATCAAAGCTTGTTATACCTCAATTTAGATTATCTTCATCTCAAAAACCACCCATTTTCATTGGATTGAAACTATGGAATGACTTGCATGCCGATATAAAAAATATTGTGAATGTAAATTTGTTTAAAACCAAGTTGAAATCCCGATTAATAATGGCATACTAACAAAAATCTGGGATTAATGTCCACTAATTTTGTTTAATAGTGTCCATTAATATTGTTGAATATTGTAATACATGTTTTAACTATTAATAATACTTATTTATTTATTTATTTATTTATTATTATTAGTTTATAACAACTAGCTGCTTATTTTTAATAAGAGCCCAGTAAAGCCTAAAGCTTAAGGGCCAAATTAAATATAATAAATAGTCGAGCTTCACAATTATTCATGTCATTATAAATTGAAAAATTATTTATTTTATTATTATTAATAAAGGTTATTCTATTCTATTCTATTCTATTTATTTATTTATTATGGATTAATTGCATCCGTTAATTAGGCAAGAGTGGGATGCTGTATAGATGACATGAGGATAAATAACTTGGTCTATGACGATGATATGGTGTTAATAAACCCTTCGGTGAAAAGTCTGGATCATATTATAAAACTTGTGAATCATATTCACAAAACCATGACATTAATTTTAATGTTATTAAAATTAGGATTATGCAATTTCATCCCAAAAGCTCAGACCAAACGGCAAATATTATTTTCAAACTGAGAGTTGAACCAATAGAGCAAGTACAAGAATTTAAGTATTTGGGTCAAACTATCACCACCTCCTCGAGTGACAACTCGAACATAAGGAACGATATCGACGTTACTGTGCTAAAGCAAACATGATTATAAGGAACTTCAACTTCTGTACAAACGAAGCTAAAGACACTCTTTTTCGTACTTTCTGCACTAATATTTATGAGCAGCAACTCTGGGCTGATTATAAAAAAGGCTCCTGCGGAACATTGTTTGCTTTCCAACAGATCTTATAGAATGCTACGCAAATTACCTCGAAGATGCTCGGCCTCTCAAATGTTCGCTAACCGCAACGTTCCGAGCTTCGCTGAGGTAACAAGATGCGCTCAATACAGTCTAATGCGAAGATATTGAAACTTACACAATCCAACTGTCCATCAGTCCCGCTTTATGTCTTCTTGACTGTGAACCACTCGGTATGAGTGTTTGTCTATAACTCCACTTAACTCTCGCATTAGCCATTCCATTACACGTACTTTTTATTTTTATGAAGCTCTTATTACTAATTTTATTATTTCTCGTTTCTTAACACGTATTATTGTTATTTCTTTATTACCATAATCCTTTATTGTTTATTTTTTAAATTTATTGTTTAATTAGTTGTATCGTTGATTACCTTGATGGATAGTGTACCTTTCTTTTAGGTGGGGGGATCTGTCTCCTGCCAATAATTATTATCATTATCATTACCATATATATGTTGGTATTGTCACTACGTTACTTTTTATTTATTTTTTTTCTTCTTTTTGTAGTCTTATTAGTGGGTAGTTTTTATTATTACTTGTTTTAGTACGTGTTTATTTTTACTTCTCTTTTACTCATAATTTTTAGTTTTTTAAATTTATTATTGTTTCATTTATCTTATCATTTATTACCTTCAAGAATATTGTATTATTTTATGGCATTTATATTTAAATTCTCAAATTCCTAATTGCTATGGAAACCAATATAGGCCTATACGTTTTGAAGGAAACTATTTATTTAGAAGTGCATTTTGAAGAAATGCATTTTATTTTTATGGTTATTATAACCAGCCAAAGACTTTCTTAACTTATAAACATTAGCTCCCACAGTATCTGAATTGTTCATTACGCATTTACTGGTTTCCATGGTAACTCGAACATAAAGCTTTCAAATTGCTGGCTCTGTCTTTCATGCATGATGTTTTATATATATATATATATATATATATATATATATATATATATATTATACTGTATAATTATATTATCTGCAATAAAGAGGAGAGAAGCGAGAAAAAGGTTCGTCACTTACACAATCAAAAGGAACGTAAAAAAAATTGTAAAAAATGGTATCTCGTAGAGGATATAAATGGTAGGTTTGTAACGCTTTCGTTTAGTGTGTCCACAGAGTTCATCCTTGCATTTGTTAACATCCTTGTATTACAAGTATCTCATTAACATGAAAATGGTATGTTACACACACACACACACACACACACACACACTTACATATATATATATATATATTTTTTTTTTGTTTACATGGTGTTTCAGGTCGACCCTAGAAATATGGAAATTGGCAGAATTTGTAGTTTGTATTTGGTATTTGGTATTTGGTATTTTCCATATTTCTAGGGTCGACCTGAAACACCCTGTATATATATTTGTATGTTTCCACTGGTGTGACTGATTCTTTGTAGATTAATATTTCAGGATTAAATTTTACAAAAAAAGGAAAATTATAAAGGGCAACTCACAGTGGATCTTTTAATGGCTCTTTCCCTGAACATCGGAGCAAATTTAAGAGTTTTGCGATACTTCATGAACCCTACCTTACCTTATGAACCTTATGTTATTTCGTGCGTTGGTCTCTCTTCACACGGAGGTCAAGCTGGTGGCCCCGCCTCTAATGATATCAATTGAGTTTTATTATAGTTAGCAAATTCGACAAGCAGTTGTTGTGACGGTAAATTTGCATGCCGAAATCTCTTGCGAGAATAGAGCAGAAATTTTAGTTTTAAGATTTTGTTGTTTAGATCTCTAAAGCAAGGTGGTTTGGGTTATAGTTAATAATAAATAAATAAATGAAAATGTTTTAGATTGTTTAACGTTCGTTCGATTTTTATTTTTGTGTTCTCACGAGAATGGTATAAACCCGAACAGCCTTGTGACCGAGATTTATGGCCGGGTCGTACCGAGACCCTAGGTGCAAAGCGAAAGGAAAACAAGCCGGCCGGGTTCAGATGTAAAATGGTTTGTTTTTCCCTTCCCTTCGTGGCTAAACTTTTGTGAGACAGACTTCGAATCTACTTGTTAAATTGGACCATGACGTTGGTCATAAATTTGGGAAACCAAGTGGCTTCGAAGGAAGAACTCTATTTTAAGGACAAGGAGGAGCCTTGCTTGGGAGGGAGTGTCAATATCCAATCAAAGGGCAATGATTCTGGGAACACCCAGTAAGGGAAGAGAAAAAGCTCCTTCTTTCCTTATGTAAGGAGGAAATTTTTCGTAGAGACGACCTTATATATTGAAAATGTTTTGATAGGTCATTCCGAATATGGGAAGGCGGAGTCCTTGGAATTTTAAGGTGTATTTTAGATTCTTAAGTCAGTTGTAGTTCCGTCCTGAAAGTTAAAAGTGGCTTGTAAGAAATAATCTTAACATCTGTGGTGTGATAGAAAATTTCCAAGTTGAATTAAAACTGTCTCACGATTGTACTTAAAATTTGAATTGCCTTCGTTTACGCGAACTGGTGTATAAGAACTTTATTGTTAGCGACCGGGGAAAAAAGAACTTAGTTAGATCTTAATTAATGTTAGCCGACAGACCAAGAATTTTGTGAAATTTCAATTAATTTAATTTTGTTCAAATTAAATGTTAAACTGTAATTTTGCGACCTATTAGGCTTCTTCAGGGAAGAGTCAATATCTTGTGTTGAAGTTGGTTCCAGTGGAAAACCCGTGTAAGTTAGTGCATGACCCTTCAGTTATTTTGTGAAGAAATCTAATTATTGGACGGACCTTTTTTGTTGTTTTGTTCTGGAAATAAATCTGCGGGACTCGCGCAGAACTGTTGAGAGTAACTTTCCAAATTTTTTTTAAGTAAACCATTTTTCCAACCTCTTCTTAGATTATGAAATTTGAATTTAGTGCTGTTGTTTTGTTACACGCAAATAAAAAACCCCTCTGTATAAAGGATTTTTTGAGACTTAAATATTTGTAAACATTTTCTGTAAATGAACAATTTGATTTTTTTCTATTTAACAAAATTTGTAATCAGCTTATTTCTTTGAATGTATATACTAATTGGAGTGAAATTGAATAAACTTTATAAGAGGGAGTGTGTTGTTTTTAGGCTACCTTGCAATAGGCCTCTCTTCTAAGCTGAGGGTAAATTAACATTGAAAGTTTAAAATTCTAAGTGGGCTTCCAGTAAGCCGAGGGAAAATACGCGTATAAAAAATTAAAGGGCCATCCGAGTGGATAGGCAGAGTCATCCTGAAATAAACGAACACGCACGTAGGAAATAGGTGCAATTGAAAAAGGTGCGTACCACATAAATTAAAGGGTTGCGCACGACATAAATGGTGTCAGTGAAGTGAAATCGGAAAAGGGTGTGCAGCACATAAATTAAGGGGTTGCGCACTACACAGTTGCTCTTCTAAGGCCGCCCATAAATATTTCTTGACCCCTGGTGGCGGAATCGAACGGGCCCCTAGACCCAGGCTAACGTTTTGATGTGTTATAACAACCCATAATCCTGCATAATAATTGAAAATATTTTTCAACTGTTATGAGTATGTGGAAAAAGTGACATTTTTCTTAAATGCAAGTGGTCAGAATTATGGTGGCAAAATGTATGAGTGCAATTGCATTGCAATGTTACGTAATGTTGGAAGAGTGCCAACCCCATACCCCCTTGGTGTCAACCCCACCCCCCTTTGTTGCAAGGCACCCCCTTTGTTGCCAACCCCCTTAAGGGGCAGAGAGAGAGAGAGGAGGAAGGGAGCAGGTGTTCATCCGACAGCTGTCAGACGCATATGGGGTCTTCAGCCACTCTGCCGCTCTCTTATAGTGTCCCTAATCAGCCAGTTGGCTTAATCAGCCAGTGCCCCCAGGGTCAACCATATAATAATCATCCAGTTGGCTTAGAAGCCCGAATTGAGAAATAACAATTAATAATTATTCTGAAATCCGAAACCAAACAAATTATATAATTATGTACAAGGAACAAATAAAACGCCAATACATCATTCTGTTTATGAATTAATGGATATACAACAGGGCATATATATATATATATATAATATATATTATATATATATATATATATATATATATATATGGTCAAATAATAGATTTGATATATCACTGGGGAACACAACTTTTGGTGACTTAGATGTTAGACCTGTTTCTGGGTATATTGAGGTCGCTGATTCTAAAAATGACATTAGTTTTTCTCCATCAGCTCTGCTTATCAAGATATGATATATATCTATATATATTTCTATATAATGTATATAATATTATATAATTGCTGACTGGCAATCACTGTTGTTGTCAATTGAATACAAAAGTATGATGAATGTCAGCAAAAATAGTGTATTAACATCAAACAAGCATAAGGTACGAAAAATATTTCTTAAATTCAAACAAGCTTGAGACACGAACGGCAAAAAAAGTTCTTTCATTGAGACATCTCACATAAACCGCGTTTCTGAGATTTCTTGCGATGAGATGTGCCAGGACATTCGCGTTGGATGCTCCATCAGTAATCTGCCATCATGTGAGTATCCCATCGTCCGCGGTACCGTTCTTCCATGGTCCTTATTTCTTGGTGAAATCGTTCACCCTGTTCCTCGCTTAGATCACCGAGGTTATCTGGGAAACGATCCAAATGACTGTGGAGGTAATGCAGTTTGATGCTTATTTTACAGCCAAGTTTACAAAAAGAAGAGAGCATATTCTCCACTAGTTCACCGTAGTTATCGGCCTTATAGTTCCCAAGGAAATTCTTCACAACCATACTAAACGATGACCACGCACGTGCCTCAATGTTGTCCATTGAATCTTGGAAACGCGGGTCTTTCATGAGTTCCCGGATTTGCGGTCCATCGAAAATACCTGCCTTCAGCTTTTCCATGCTCAGCGCAGGAAATTTTCTACATATGTAGCCAAAACACGTCCCATCTCTGTTCAAAGCCTTTATAAATTGTTTCATCAAACCTAGTTTGATGTGCAGTGGTGGCAATATGATCCTTTCTCTGTCAACCAAAGCTTCTTTGATGATATTTTTTTCTCCAACCACCATGTTTTCTCTCAGAGGCCACTGTCTTCTCACCCAGTGTTCATCTTTAGCTCTACTGTCCCAGAGACATATAAAGCACGGGTACTTGGTGTACCCGCTCTGCTGGCCCAGGAGAAAATTCACCATCTTCAGATCCACACAGATCACCCATTGGTGGTCTCGGTACGATATCTTTTCTAGGACTAGGGCGACTGTCCCGTGCTCTTCTCTCATACCGACTGAGTGACCAATTGGGATTGATCTGTATCTGTTGCCGTTGTGTAGAAGAACACATTTTAGGCTCCGTTTGGAGCTATCTATGAATAACCGCCATTCACTTGGTGTGTATTCCGATATGCCCATTTTCATCAGCAATCCGCGCACATTGTTGCAGAAAACTAAATCGTTCTCTTTTGAGAAGAAGGGCAGTAAATCCTTTTCTCTGTCGCGATATAACGTGATTTTGGTTCCCGGCAGCAGTAAATATTTTTCTCCCAGCCTGGAAGCTAACAATTCAGACGATTTCTTCGAAAGACTTAAGTCCCTTATGAGGTCGTTTAATTCGTGTTGACTAAAACCTTCTGCAACTGATGACGGTTTTTCGAAATCACTGTCATTTTGCCCACATATGCTTTCTTTGTCAGTAGCAGATTCATCATCTTCTTGAGGGAGCTCTGGAAGATGGCTGAATGATGGGACAGGTATCTCATCTGAATGTGAAACAGGCCGTCTAGCTGAGTCTATGTCAGGATACGTCCATTTACTCCGGTTACGTCCATTGATGCCCTTTATATTCACCAAACAAAAGTAACAGTCATCACTGTGGTTTCTCTGTTCTCTCCATACCATTGGTATACCAAATTTCAGGCACCTCCTCTTTCCGTTGGTCCATTGCCGCAGATGCTCCGTACATGTTTTACACACAACATGAGGAGCCCATGGCTTATCTTGGTCCCCTAGTTGTACTTTGAAATAGGCAAAATAAGCTTTTTTCACAAAATCAGTAATAGTTTTTCTCTCTTCAATGAACGTGTACTCTCCGCAGATAAAACAAAACACATCTGGATGATTTAAACACTTTCTTCGTGATGAAGCCATGTCAACACCTGTAACAGGAAACAATTCATGTTAGTACATGTACAATACACATGCAAAACAGCAACATCAGCAAAATCATAGCTACAATTTAATTATACAGATGCATTTAGATTTACGAGCAACTCATAATACCGTTCCAGAAGGGTAATAAAGTAGGTAATGACGTATGCAATATCTCAAAAACTAGAGCTGCTAGAACAAAATGGATGATATTTTCTGAATCAGTGGCATGAAAATATCCAGAATAAGGTCTAAAATCTCAGGCACCAAGAAAAAAAAAATTTTTGTTCCCCAGTGATATAATCATTCAAAACGGTGCGTTTTCAAATATTCGTACAGGAAAAAATATATGCAGTTATATTAAATATATTGAAAATATACGATACGTGTATTCATATTAGTACAGGAAATATATATATTTATATATATACACACACACACACACACACACACACACACACACACACACACAGTTTAAATATATTGTCTATGTTCTACGATGCAAAACTCACACGTAATAGAGCCAGGTGTCACAGTGTACGCGCGCTAAAAGGGGATGGGTTCGCACCCCAGACAGGGCTTGTTACTCAGGGTACCCTAATGCTCTCTCCGTGCGTCTAAAGCTGACGTAAAACACTTCAATTCAAAAAGATATTATTTTTTAATAAGTTCTAGATCACGCGTCATTAGGCTACCCCACAAAATAGTTGTCAATACCCCAGTGATTAATTTTCCCCTAAGTAAGCATGAAATTATTATTATTATTATTATTATTATTATTATTATTACCACTACTAATGATATATACATATATATAAAACATCCTATTTTGAACAACTCAATAAATGTTCAAATTAAATATAAATTTGTAACTAATCTATTTTTAAAGTAAAGTTTTAGGCCTGTATCTTATTTTATATTTTTTGTTAACTATATATATATATATATATATATATATATATATATATATATATATATATTTCAATTTTCGAAATCTTGGAAATGTACAGGTAAAGACGCGTTTTATGTCGTATCTTTCGTGTTCAATCTATGGTCAGGAAGGCAATTTTAGAATAGGTATTTCTCATTCCTTCATACAATATTATATTTGTGACACATCTGCAGATTAACTTATCGCAGTCCTTGAAGACAAAAGCTGAAGCCTCCTTTTTTCTGCTTAAGAAACAAATCGCCAAACAAATTTTATCATACAAAAGAATATTCGTGTTGGTGTCCCCTTCCACGCCTTTACCTGTATTCTAGTGACCATATTTTATGTCAGTTTGACCCAACACACACACACGCATTAAATATAAATTGTATTTATTCTATTTTTAGAGTAAGTTTAGGCCTATCAAACAAAACAAGGATCGATTTGGTGCTTTTCAGTGCAGTTAGCTTGTATCTTCAATAACAAATCTGAACCATTTGACCGGTAAAGTCGTTAAACAGAATACCCTTGGAGCCGCACACACAATACAATATATATATATCGCATGGTAAAGATTTTTCATTTTAAATTTATTTGCGGAATGGTCAGTGTGACACAATGCAACACAAAAAATGTTTTTGAATCTGTGACCTTTGCCACCCCTAATCTGTAAGTGGCCACCACAGAAAGGTTTTGTGACATGTGACAATATAAGACATTTTCGCAGAAATTTAAATTGTATTGTCAGGGAAATAAACAAAGGGATCTCTGGACCACAAACTCGCTTCAAACAGCCAGGTGTTTTGTAGGAAATATCACCGAAAAACACTATTTGCAGCAGATGTTGACCAAGGCATCGGAACAAACGCCCCACCCAGAGCTGATGCGGGATAGCCAATCACAGCACTGTATCCAGACCTCGGGTGATTCCAAGCAAGCCTATATCTATGCTTCGCCCAAAACTCGTGCCCAGCTTTAGTGAAACACCCAATGACGGTTCTTTGGAAAGGGGTCAGGCCCACGGATTGGCCGAAAATGCTGGCCTAGGTTCTAATACCCGCCTAAAATCTCGCCGGTAGCCAATAGGTAGCTAAGGTCATGCTTGTGAGTCGGCCACATGCTTCCCCTTATAAATGTTGAATTTCAATGCAGAGAGTCAGTTTCTCGCAATTTAGTGCACCACACAAGCCATGGATCAACTGTACGCTTCCCCCGACCTATTTGTTGATGGTGACGTCTATGCCCAAGCGACACTTCGCCTCTTCAATGCAGTAGACCAGAATGAGCTATTTTCTACCCAGTTTGTTACGGAAAATTGCAACGAAATTCAAGTACCGCTCGATGAAGAAGGCATTGAGATGTGAGTATCTTATAAGTGTCATAATAAGTGTTTTCAAAAATTATGTTTAACTAATGTCTGTGTCCCATATATATATATATATATATATATATATATATATATATATATATATTCTGCAATCAAATTAGCAATGGAGCTTTAAGATTATTTTCACAATAATTCAGCATTGCTGTAGGATTTTAAGTTACCACACTGCAAGAAATGCGTTTTGAAAAATTATGTTTAACTAATGTCTGTGTCCCATATATATATATATATATATATATATATATATATACATACTGTATATATGGTGACCAATACTTTTATCTGCAATCAAACTCGTAATGGAGCTTTAAGATGGGTTTAAACTAATCTCAGAGTTTACCCCTAACTCTCTCTCTCTCTCTCTCTCTCTCTCTCTCTCTCTCTCTCTCTCTCTCTCTATATATATATATATATATATATATATATATATATATATATATAAACTGATGCGTGAAAAGCCCAAATAGCGAGATATATACTCTATCATAACCTAACCTAACCTAACCTATCCTAGCGTAGACTAACCGGGCATAACCTAACCTAACCTAAATTAGTCTAACCTAATCAAACCTAACTTAGCCTAACCTAACCTATCCTAGCATAGCCTAACTGTGCGTAAACTAACCTAACCTAACCGCAGACAGTATCAGCGCAAACAAATCTCATTTATTTATTAGCATTGAATAACACTATTTTTCCCCGTTAAAACAACACCGTTGTTAGGGCACAAAACGAGTTACCCGGATCCAATTTCATGACATTTATTTTACTTGCAGGAGCGATTCCGAGTTAGGGCGTGTTATAGCAACTTTTGACGAAATGGGGGCGCCATCCCCCATCCATCCCAGTGAGCCAGATGTCGTGGTATTGGGACGGGTCGACGAGTGCCAGATCATAGAGGAGGTGTTGTAAGTATTTTTAGATTATACAGTACGTTTTTACTTTTCTTGTGGATGCTTAAACGTTAAGTTATAGTCAAATTGAAATAATCGCGTTTTCAAATTTAATTTTCATTCTATATATATATATATATATATATATATCGTAAACACTGATGAGATGTCAATAAATGCTTTGAAAATTAGTTTGTATTGCTTTTCGTTTATAATTGACAGTCTAATTTTAATTTTGTTCTGAATTTTCTACAACGTGAAAATTATTCTTGTTGTGCTTAACTATCCGCTGTCTCCATTGTTATTATATCACCATTTGTCTATATTGTTGTAACATCTTGCAACATTACACTGCAACATCTCGCAACATCACATTGCCACATCTTGCAACATTGCATTGCAACATCTTGCAACATCGCTTTGTAACAATATATATATATATATATATATATATATATATATATATATATATATATATATATGTTGGAACTTTAAGATCATTTTACGATAATGCGGCACTACAGTAGGATTTTATCAAATTGCAACAAAAGTGCTTTGAAAAACATGCTTAATCATGACGCATATATATATATATATATATATATATATATATATATATATATGGTAGCCAACACTTTTAACCATCCAATTTCATGACATTTATTTTAATTACAGAACCGAGACGGAGTTAGACCATGTTGTAAACATTTTGACGAAAGGAGAATGAATGAAGTGATAGCCGCCCCACCTAGCCTACTCAGCGAATCAGAAGTCGTGGTGCTGGCCCAGGACAGCGAACGTCAGGCTGTAGAGGAAATAATGTAAGTGCTTTGAAGCTATATAGTATGTTTTTACATTTCTTTTGGAATTTAAGATAATGCAGCACACAGTAGGTTTATTTAAATTACAGGGCTCTCGATAATTTAAAGATGAATTTTTCCCGTTTATAATATAACCTGACCTTCATTCAGTGTTAATTAGCTTATAAATGCCACAACAAACGCGTTTTGAAATTAGTTTGTGCGTTATTCTCGGCCTATATATATAACGTTTCAATCGGAATTAACTTATAAAAGGCCACAATAATTGCGTTTTGCAAAACATTTTCAATTATTCTCTACATCCTTCGTCGTTATTTCTGCATATATATATATATGGCGTGTTTATATTTGTACATTTCTTGTACAGTTAGGTTTTTAGAAATATTAAAACTTTTAAGAAGTGCCTTCGTTTTGAAAAATAATTTTCTCTATTTTTACTTAATCTTACAGGACCGGGACGGAGTTAGATCATATTATACACACTTTTAACGAAAGGTTGATAAATGAAGTAGCCACACCACCTGGCGAACCAGAAGTCGTGGTATTGACACACATCCGGTCAAGCGAGTGGGATCTCATCGATGAGATTATGTAAGTATTTTTTTTTAGGATAAGAACAAAACAATACATTTTCATTTATTAAACAGTAGAAAAACATGTACAAAAAGGGTCAGCGCCCAATTCTTAATGGTTACAAATGTATACACAGATTTACACAATATAGCTCTTACACATTACAGGGGGTTCTAACATATGGGAACCTTTTTCTTATCTGTCTGCACACATATTTATCATTCAACTCTGTGTCGCACAAATCGAATAATTGTAAAAAATTCATAAATCCCTTCCCACGTGACATGTGCATGAGAAGCAAAATACAATACAATCCACATGTTTCAGTATAATATCCTTGAAAGCGATAAGGATTCCAAATAACCTCAGGCACACGTAATCGCGCGATAAACTGTACAATTGTCGAGTCATGCCATAGTGGAAAACCGAGTGAATCGAAATAGTACATTCTTTCCTTAGTTTTAAAATAGATTGCAAACCAATGAATATCCTCACCCCCCGCAATGTCGGTGTTAATTGCCCCGTACCAGTTTCTTGAAGTATCCAGCTTCAATATTTCATTCTTTGCAAAAACCCCGATAAATTTGGAACGCGCGAAACATTCACTCTTCATTACTCTCGGGAGTGTATTTGCATCCATTTTAAAAATCTGTCGTGACGTTCCTAAATGTATCTACTTCTATTAGAGCCTGTGATTCTAGATACACGAGTGCACTTAAAGGCGTGTCTATAGATTTAGTAAACTCCAATCTCAATGAGACGGTGCCAGTCTGCTGGGGGTTTAAATGTGTATTTACGCCAGCAGTTAAGTCAGGCGTAATGTCGAATGAGTAAATATTAAACTGTTCCAGAAATTCTTTCTGAGTTATCCCGAAACCGAACTCATCACAAGCACCTGTATTATGAGCCAGACTACTATAAGCTCTCGCGCAGAGCGGGAATGACCCAGTTGTTGAGTAATCCATATCCATTGCACCACCCAGAGCGATACCATTTACGAATAGAGTAATATTTTTAAGCCCGAAATTCTCGAATTTTAAGGCACTCTTTATAATTTCCATTCGTCGAGGCGTGGTCTTGCATTCCAATTAAAACCCTTTTAGGTAGGACTCCAAGAGCAATGTTTTCTATCTGTTTCGATGCCAGCCCTGCGGGGACCGTGCACAGTTTGATCTGTACACTGTTAATTGGATATTTGACTGTGGCGTGTACCAGTTCTTTCTCGATTTCTGTATGTTTCGGGGAGCTCAATTTCACTCGGCGTATACGCAAATACGTTTCCATGATGTGTATCAAAACGGGTTTCGCGCCTTCTTCTTGATCAGCCCCCAGATTTATGCAGATCTCAGGACTCGTGTGGGTAAGCTTCAATTTCATATCTACCCCATTCATAAGCAATTTCTCTTGGAAAGTAAAGTCTGTATGCAGGCGTCCAAAACACTCGTATACCCTTTTTTTAGAATTTTTAAATTTATCCTTTATTCCATCGTCATCTTTAGTGTGGTAATACCCCTCGGCGGTTAAAAACGTGTCCTTCGCTTCTTTTGAAAAGTAGAGGACATTTTCCAGATACAATCGTAGGTGGTAGTACCCCGTGCCTGCCGAGATGTTAGTCTGATTTAAATATACGTCACACTGACTGAATATGGAGTGCAGAAAGTTGGTTTCGGGGTATGCAGCATAACTATCATCGCAATCCGTTCCGTCAGAATGGGCAATGCGTAGTTTAGCATACATGTGCATGCAACTCGGATAAAAAAAGTAAGGGCCTGAGCTGGGTATCACGAATTCCATTGGGGCACTGGGTGAACTAATTGTATCTAACGGGTTAATTGTAATAAAGTCACTATTTTCAATAGAGACCTGTGTATGGGGCATATCAAAGAGGGACAGTTCCGATTTACAACATTGTGAACTACACGGATGAATGAAACGTGCCATGACGAGTCAGAAATAGTCCCTCGACGAGTATTACTCAATTTATGATTCGTGAGAGTAGCGTCCTCAGCTTATATCAGTTAAAAAATGATCAGCCATAGGTTTCATACGCTCTGAACACTTCATTTTTGGTTCCCTTTTACGTTTAACGCCACGTGATGGTAACCCCTTCTTCCTAACAGTTCTCTCCTTTCCACTACGTGTTGGTAACCCCTTCTTCCTAGCAGTTTTCTTCTTTCCGCCACCACGCATTTTTCTCTTCGCGTCTTTGATGATTTCATCCCGCGTACGGCTTAAATGTTTTTTTTAGAGCTTCTTTAGGCTTAGTGCCCACCAATATATCCTCTGCCGCGTTGAAACCTGTTTGTAACGCCTTCCTCCCTAGGTACCTGGCCCCACTCTTCAACAGTGGGACAGCGGTGCGTAGTATGGATGAAAAATTAACCCAAGTCCACTACCCCGCTGGTATCTCACCCCTCGGTATAACGTGAAAGGCTTTCTGGCCATTATAACTCAGTGCGTCGAAAGTGCAGCTTCACTGTTAAGCTCCCGTCACCGAATGGGAAATTTTTGCCCACAATCGTTCTTATATATATTGAGATATTAGTTATTAGATTAGTTGCGACATTCACATAATGGGGTATGTCATATGTAATACTCAAGCTCCTTCCTCTATGGTTGGGGATGTGCGCTACGTGCAGCAGGCGTGCCTGGGTATCCACAACAAATTGGTGTTCCGCTATATTGCTGTAAATATAGCACATGTCTGGAGGCTGAGAGCTTACATCCAATTTCTCCATCTTCAAGTGATACATTAAGCTGGATAAGTCATGCGGTGCCTCGTGAAAGGTGTCTCTTTGGAAGGCTGCTCGATAACGCCCCTCGGTTATAATTTTGAACACTTCCGTCTTTAAGATTTCTGTTAACCTTTGATTTTAGGACTACAGTATGTGCATGGTTTCCTCTGTTTACGATTTCGTATAATAAATCATTCGTAAGTTTTGACTTTTTAAAACTTATGTTTAAGTCTCTCACAACATCCTCAGCCGAACCATAACGCCCCGGACTTAGTGTCACTGTTGTACTCTAGTGCCGTGCTACCTTAGTCCGTGCGATACGTATAGTTTCATCCCGAGTTAACCCGGCTTTTTCACACTCATCAATGTCTCTCAGAACCGTAAATACGGTATCTTTATAATCAATATTTAAAAAGAGGGTGTCCAGCTGAAATTCACATATCCCCACCTCATACGAATCACGACCCAATTCAATGGGCCCATGGAGTTCTGTTACAAAGTTGGCTAGTGTGTTGTTATGGTGTACAGACAGAGATGAGGAGGACGGGAGTGTGACGTAGAAATGGTTGGGAGTCATGCTGCATACTAATTAAGCTTCATTACTGCATCGGCTTTTATATAGGTAGTGAATTTTTCTGGGGAACCTAGCAACTTTACAAGGTACATTTTTCTCTTTCCTGTACCTTTGCTTCCTAAAATTTTCTCAATTTTAAACACATTTTTTCCTAAATTAAATGCCACTTTCTGCAATTCCTCGCGGTAAAAGACTCCCGAGATCTCTTCTCCATTCAAATCTTCAAAGTAATACATCATTATCTCACCTTTAGGCATCATAGCTAGGCTGACCATATTTCCTTGAGACAAAAACGGGACATTGGGATGGCCAAAAAGGGACGGGGGTTATGTAATATTCTGTATTCATGAAAAAGTAAGTACATAAACCGGGACAAAATTGACATTTTTATTAAAACGACGGACGGCCAGGAAATATAAAAAAAACGGTACTGTCCCGTTCAAAACGGTACGTATGGTCAGCCTAATCATAGCTCTAATTTAAAAATCTCGCGTGTCCATCCTTGCTCAAAACCCTTCGCGAATTTATTTCCCGAACGTGACAGCCTTACATAGTCATTGATTTTGATACGCTCAGAGGGTGGTGGTGGTAGCGGCACTCCATCTCTTCTTGGGCGCTTGCCTCTTTCTAAAACATCGTTAGGCGTTGTACCGATCGTACGATGGTGAGAACGGTTGTAGGATGAAGCCAATGAATCGAGAACATTTATATATCTCTGTGTTTTTATGTGTAAAATATCGGTGCATGCGTTCCTTTATGGTGCGTTGAACTCTTTCAGCTAAAGAAGCCCTATGTATAGAATTGGATGTGTAATAGCTGATATTAAACTCTGACAGCATGTTCTGAAAAGCTCGCCCTATAAATTCTTTCCCCATATCCGTACAAAAATAGCCAGGAATCCTGTTTTCTTTCAACATCAGTGTTTTGGCTGCTTTAGCAACTGTTTTAGGCGATTTATTTTTCAGGGGAATTAGTCATAGGTATCTAGAGAATACATTTATTATGAATAGGATGTAACGGTAGCCATCGTTGTACACTGAATTTCTTTGCATGTCTGTTAAATCTGCCTGCCAAATAGAGTCAGTCGATGCGGCTGTTGTCTTGGCTGTTTTAACCCTGGAACGCTAACGTCGGGTGATTTTCACCCTCAACATGGCGGTGGGGCGCGCGGTCTTTGTGTTCCCGCAGGGCTAGCAGCGTGGGCGCTTGGGTAGCTTCAGTGTACTCCCAGACGTCGTCGAGGCAGGGTGCGTGTCGCCGCTCCCGTCCCTGGTTTTTTCCACAGAGTAGTGTTTGGGTGAATTCCACCCGACGTTAGTGTCTGTGTATATATATTACTAGGGTGAATTCCACCCGACTTTAGTGTTCGTGCATTACAAATATGTGGTATAATTGCTTTTATTGTGTTTCAGGTAGTGATTATTGCATTTCAGAGTGACTTGTAAAGTGACAATAACTGAAAAATAATAGAAAATGTCAAGGAAAGTAGTGGGACACCTTTCTCAGGAGGAACTTGATGTGATGATGAACATAGAAAGTAGTGACGAAGATGAGGATGAAATCGAAGCTGAAGTGATGTATGATAGTGACTTTGATAAAGAATATGTACAAGAACCAAGTGATGATGATGATGATGATGATGATAGTGATAGTGATGAGCCTAGCACATCACGTCGCCAGAGGAAAAAACCACGACGTCATTCCACTGCTAGGCCTACCACCAGCCGCATGGCCACCGCAGGACCTGTCGCCTCTACATCTGCTGCCCCTGCAGCGCCTCCTGCTGGTCGCAGGGGACGAAGACGGCGCCGTGATGACGATGATGGTGATGATGTGCCCCCTACTGTGACCTTCCAAACCAGTACTATAAGCAGTGCTTCTGGTTTCCGGTGGAGTTGTCGGCCACAGACACCGGCGGCCAGCAGAACAGCAGCACGAAATATAATGCCTGCTTTTACTCCAGGGCCAACACCGGCGGCATCGAATGCTGACACCCCTGAGAAGTGCTTCTCATTACTTTTTGAGGAGCAAATTATTGAGGAAGTTGTGACCTGGACAAATACTCGGATAGATGCTGAAGCTGTCAAGTATCGGAGGAGAACAGCTACGCTTCAGAGAACAACAGCAGCAGAGGTGCGTGCGATACTGGGGGTTCTTATCTTCAGTGGTTGCCAGAGGGACAACCATCTTTCTACTAAGGAAATGTGGAGCCCTAGTACCGGCGCCGGTATGTACCTTGCTGCTATGTCTGAGGGTCGCTTTACGCTCCTGCTCGCCTGCCTGCGATTTGATGACCCTGACACAAGGCGGGAGAGGCAAGCCACAGACAAATTTGCTCCCATTAGAAAAATATGGGACATATTCACTGCCAACTGTGGTAAATTTTATGTGCCCAGGGAGAATATAACTGTGGACGAACAACTACTGGCATTTAGAGGCAGGTGTCCATTTAAGATGTACATCCCTAACAAACCTGCCAAATATGGACTGAAAACTGTACTTGCAAATGACGTCCACAGCAAGTATCTCCTGGCAGGGATACTGTACCTGGGGAAGCAGGGAACAAGACCACAGGGTTGCCTAAGCCTTGGCCATTATTTCACCAAGGAGCTGACCAAGCAGTATCACCAGACAAACAGGAAGGTTACCACCGATAATTGGTTCACCTCTGTGCCCCTACTGACTGACCTGTTGGAGAACTGTGGCGTGACCCTCGTGAGGACAGTGAAAGGAAACAAAAAGGAGATACCGAAGGAGATGACCGGAAAAGAAGGTCGCAGGCCAGGCTCCAGTGCTTTTCTTTTCACTAAGGAAATGACTTTGGTGTCCTACCTCCCTGCGACAGCGACGAAAAAGAATGTCGTGCTGCTCCTTTCGTCAGTGCACACACAGCCAAGCATAGGGCCCACTGGCAAGCCTGAAGTGATCGAATTTTACAACCACACGAAAGGAGGTGTTGATACATTCGACCAGATGTGTGCACAGTACTCCTGTGGAAGAAAAACCAAGAGATGGCCACTGTGTGTCTTTTATGGTATGATGAACGCTTGTGTTATAAACTCTTGGATCATTCACTCAGACAATGTTACGAAGAGAGGTGAAGTGAAAATGAAAAGGAGGAAATACATGCAGGAGTTGGCACTGGCACTCATCAGTCCATGGGCAGAGCAGAGGCTCACTTCTCCACATTTGTCACGTCCGCTGAGGAATGCGATCTGTGCTGTGTTGAACCTCCCTACCCCTGCCAATGCTGGGGGCACGTCAGGACCAGTGGCTGCAGAAAGTAGTGGTGCCTTGGTGAGGTGTGCAGAGTGCCCTAAAGGTTCAGACAGGAAAACAAGGCACAGGTGTCATTTGTGCCATCGACCAGTGTGCCCTCGCCACTACTACCCTACCTGTACTGACTGCATGTAATGCATAAGTTGGTTATGAATAAATATCAGTGTTCATTTACAGGGGGATTCATACGGTCAAATAATTGCTTATTGGCAACCGATAATTTTTGGCCTCTCATAAAAATGCCCCCTTGGAATTTGCCTGCAATCCTTATTTATTATAATAGTAATGAATAAATATCAGTTAGTGTTCATTTACAGGGGGATTTATATGGTCAAATAATTGCTTATTGCCAATCAATAATTTGTCGCCTCTCAAAAAAATGCCCGTTTTTGTCTATCTCCCCTACAGTTCGTGGTGATGCAGGGAGGCTGTGCCTTTACCAGAAGAGGCTCACATGTTCAGGGAATATGTCGGTCAACGCAGAAGTCCCAAACTGCAGTAGTAGTTGCTCTCAGGAAATACAGTATATGTTAACATTTCTCTTAATTTTCTCTCAGAGTGGAATTTTTTTTTAGTATCCCCCTGAATACTTTTAGTTTTTTTCACTTTGTATAAGGGGAAATAATAGTAGAGTAGTTTATCTTGTCATGTTTTTTTGTACGTTAATACAGTTTGATTGGAACTACTTTTTTTTTATTTTCCAATTTCGGGTATAATATACCCAACGTTAGTAATGGTGTAACTGGAACTTAACGGTAGTGTTTCAGGGTTAAACCTTTTCTCACCGGTTTATGAAGTGCATAAGCATCCTGGCTGCGTAAAAATCTCTCAACATCTTTTTTCCTTACACCATAAACACTTCTGTACAATCTATTAACGCTACCATAGGATGCAGGGTTAGAAATGTCATAATAGTGCTTACTTAATACGTTAGCCATTTGCGTATTTTAGAGGCACGTGGATAAGATTGGCCATCTATTCTCTTGTTTCTCCTCTTCAGAGACACTGCAGCTGCTGGGGGCCAAGGTGTATTCAGTTGTGACACGTGCGGTGCATGTTCCAAGTCTTTTAACCTATTCAGATTACCTATCAATGTTTTGGGGACATTTATTTGTTGTAGCCTTGCTTTAATATGCCTCCATCCTGTTGGTGAGGGCCTATCCCACTTTCTCACCAGATCATGAACAATATCAACGATATTGGATCCGTGTACCCTTGTTCCTTCAACAATGACCTCGCCTGTATCGGTCCACTGTATGATGGGGTCCTCACTCAATAGATTATAAAGACTTAGCCCTTTATTCCTCAATGTATGGGGGAGGCTGTTTTTTAGCAAATGTTCGATGTGCTGTGTTCCGCTACTCTTTGGTTGCTCAGGCCCTGTGTCGCTAGGCTCAGCGCTACTCGAGCTGTGCATCACGGGGAGCTCTGTAGGATGCTTATAATCTTCGTACTCATGAAGAAATTTCTGCAAAGCCTCTTCGTACAAGATCCTTTTCTCATCAGGTGCCATTTCACTCTTTAATAGGGTTAGAAACTCACTTTCCATTCTTTTAAGCCTACTTTTACGGGGCTCTCGAACCGCGTCTGGACTCCTTTGTAATGAAGCGTACACCTCGTGCGGGATCACAACCACCTTCATTATATTAATCTAGTCAGTAAAGGTCCCAAAATTGAAAACAAGATGGGGAGAAACGAGTCGCCTCTTTATACAATAATAGCTTTTTCTTACCCACAGTCTGACTTCTATGGGCGGGCGTCCGTATTATGTTCTTGTAACGACGTAAGCGAATCTTCTGAGAGGATTTCATTGGAACATTACATTTTATAACATTAATACAGATTTCACAGATGCATTTTAAAAAGTCAGAGTCGATATTTTTAACAAACATCTGCTGCAATGCTCGAGGCAGTCGTTAATAGATTTTTATTAATTCGCGGTATTTCTTTAGCCCATTCGTCATTCTGGAGTATACACGGTTTCAGGCTCGTTTGGAAATATATTCGTTCTTAGAAGCACCCTGAACGTGTTTCGCGGGTGAAGGTCACAAAGCAAATATCCATAACGTTGCTTTGTGACCTCTTTATAAACCTCCAAAAACTCCTTACGCTGATTCGGAAACATTTTACTGGCTAATACCCCAATTTGTGACACATCTCTACTTTGCGCGAATAAGATAGATATTGTGTATTTAACGACACATTCTGATTGATGAAGAACACGCATATGTTAAGGTGGTGGGAGAATACTGTAACTGTCTCGGCAAACGTTTTATCCATCTCCAACATGAGGTCGTCAATTACGATGACTGTATGTTCATTTCCCTTTAGCGAATTAACGTCATAGACCCCCTTGTGGAACAAAACATCATCTTGGTACTCGTTGAACACTGATTAGTATGTCGAATAGCACCATATAACTTTATGCACAAATTTTGAGAACATTTCCCCCTTTTCTTTAATGATATTAAGCATAAACACCGTTTTACCACAACCTGTCGGTCCAGATATAATACATGTGGATGGGCTCGTGAATCTGAATTTTTCTACAGATTCCATTTCTAACACGTCACACCCCTAAATGGGTCATTTACAGAATATTACAAATAACGAGTGCTGCTCCTTATATTTTGTTTTCTTCTTCCACAGAACCGTGAATGACGACGATATACAGCCCCCCATCATCGATATCACGGCTGAACCCGTTGACCGTGCATCTACAGTACCCATACCCGCCGATGAGCCCTCACCAGCGACATATGTAGCACGTTCAAAGCGTCGGTGTGATGAAGCGCCCTCCACGTCAGGTATAAAGCGCGTCAGGATTGCGCGGTTGTTAGACCACCAGTAGTAGAGCCCCAGCCCTCAACGTCTTACGCAATCAACCCCACATCAGCTTCTTCCGCCAATATACCCACTTGTTCATCCTCCAAAGCTGCACCCCGTTTTGTTGAGTCTGCAGTAATAAAACCCCAACCCTCAACGTCTTACGCAACCAACCCCACATCATCTTCTTCCGCCAATATATCTCCTTATTCATCCTCCACAGCTGCACCCCGTTCTGTTGAGTCTGTAGTAATAGAACACCAAATCTCAACGTCTTACGCAACCAACCCCACATCATCTTTTTCCGCCAAGAAACCCCTTATTCATCCTCCACAGCTGCTCCCCGTTCTGTTGAGGATGGTATAACATTCGAGTTGGTGCGCACAGCAACCCCTACCCCAGCCTTGACTAGAAATCGGTATATAGTCAGGGTTGATCCTAGATCTATGTATAGCAACGGTATTGAACACGGCCTACGTCGCGTTGTAGAGCGTATTGTAGAGTTTGCCCTTCAAAATCGCGACGAGCGTGAAGTCAGGACGAGTCTGTCCTTCGGATGATTTTTGGGTAGTAGTACCATTCAGGCGTTTGGCGGCTGAAGATGTAGAGTATATATTAGGTCATATAATGCAGGCCTCCCAAAGTAGTACAGCTTTCAATATGGGCAACTTCACGGTGAATACTGAACGTGTATTCCGTGGGTCATAGTGCCACACCTTACACTCTTAACTTCAATTCTCAGGCTAGTTTTAGACGGCATATAAACGTCGATCGTGGTTGCGGCTTTATAGCAGTGGTCTTAGCACGTATGTTTACTGTACTAAATACACGGACCACAAAAATTTGGTTGCCTACGGTCGTGGAGCGTGCCAGTAAACTAGCTGCAGACTGTGAACTTGAGTTTGACTGCAACATGGGTCCTGAAGAGATGAGAAGGGTGGAACCTGAAATGAATGTTCCTATAGTTGTATTTGGACTGGATGAACGTCGTAGAACTGTGTATGTTTTTAAAAGCTGTGTGAGAGATCGTACAAGACCCTACTTATTTTAGGATTGTCAAGGACAACGTATCTCCCCATTCGTAATATAAGGTGCCTTTACGCGAGCTATGATAAAAGTCGAAAATATGGGCGACATCATGATTTGTGTAAAGGTTGTCTCGAGTTTGCGGATGATATAGTGAAACATTGGAAAGAATGTCACATGGTATGTGAGCAGTGTAAAAGCCCCAAATGTGAAAGCCGTGTAGTTGAAGCAGAGAAGAGGGATTATAATGTGTGTAGACGCACATTTTTCAATAATAGCTGTTTTGAGTTCCATAAATCAATTGGCACGTGCAGGAAAATGAGAATCTGTGAATGTGGTATGTTTCACATGATGGATAAGGGGAGTTCAACACAAATGTGACGAAATTCACTTCTACATGCCATGAGAAATATAAGGCGGATGGTGTAAAGCATGTATGTTATATGAAAGACGCAAGCCTAAAAACAACCCTTGTATAACTGTGTACTACGATATAGAAACATACACGAACGCTGAAACCAAAGAGGTCATTCCACATTTACTTGTAGCCAGACTATCTGTGATGAGTGTATGGAGATCGAGTGTGATGAGTGTCACAAATGTGGTAAACGGACAAACGTTTTTAAAACGAATGTCCACGATAGTCCTGTGAAACTATTTGTTCCTATATTGTCAAGTTAGCGGACAAGTTAAAAAAATGACTGTGTATATTCTGCCCATAACGGGGCAAAATTTGACACACAGTTCCTTTATAAGGAGTTGCTTGAGCACGAGTCCTCTGAGATATTTACAGGTGATCCATTGAAAAGAGGCAACAAATTAATACAGATGCAAATAAGAGGTAATGTACAATTTAAAGACACTTTATTATTCACACCTTGTAAATTAGCAAAGCTACCCAAGGTGATGGGGTAGCAGCTGAAGTTTCAAAAGGATACTTCCCTTACACATTCCTCACTAGCGAACTTTAAATTACGTAGGACTACCTCCACCCAAACATTACTTTAACTATGATTGTATGAGTACAGGTGAAAGTGAAGATTTTGATTGATTCTACAACAGCTTTAATGAATGTAATCCTTATAATATAGCTGATGAATGTGAACGCTATTGCGTGAATGATGTACGCGTGCTTAGAGTATGTTTCCAGGCCTTTAGAAGGATGTACATATCGTTTCAAATGCGATCCGCTGCAAGTAGCAACCACCATCGCATCATTATGTTTTACGGTGTTCAAGAATAACTTCATGCCTAAAGACACCTTAGCTATTATTCACAGAAACTATCCCCGCAGTTATGGGTACAAGGATATTTACTGGCTCATATACCTACAACAGCAGACAGGTGTATACATAAAGCATGCCCGCAACACGGGTGAAGTACCCATTAAGGTTAATGGCCATGTTTTTTGGGTTGATGGTCTAAATGAAAACCGTGTCACTGGCGAGAAGACTGTGTACTCCTTTAACGGCTGCTGGTGGCATGGATGCCCCCCGTCCTGAGTGTGGAATCGTGGGAGATATCCACGGTAGATCTCCTGCCGACTGTCTTGCGTGGACGCGTACCCGCGATCAGCTTATAGGGTCCCAGTTCACTCACAAAGTCTTGTGGGAGCATGAATATGATGTACGGATGGAGACAGACGGAGTGTACTGTGAAGAAATAAACACGATCAAGCGTTCAATGGTACTGGATCCTGTCAAATGCGGCGATAGCTTGTTCGGTGGGCGTACAAATCCCTTCAAGCTATACTTTCCACCTACGGAGGGCGTGAAGCTCCATTACTACGATTTCTGTTCTTTATACCCATACGTGATGAAGAACAATCCGTACCCCGTGGGTGCGCCTGAAAAAATAGTGGGCCCTAACCTACCTACCCTCCTCGGCCTTTCTTTCGTAGACGTGCTCCCCCCTCGCGAATTATGGATGCCGATCTTACCCGTCGTTATAGATCACAAACTCATGTTTCCCCTGTGCGTGAAGTGTGCAAAAGAGAACAATGGTGATTGTGACCATACACCCCACCAGCGTAAGTTCAGAGGTGTATACACAAGCCCTGAGCTGGCCCTAGCGGTTCACCATGGGTATAGAATAATGAAGATGCATGAGGTGTGGAGGTTTCAAAAGCTACCCAACCTTTTCACACCATATATAAACGCGTTTTTGAAGGACAAGGTTGAGGCATCAGGGTATCCGCGAGGGGTTGAAACCGAAGATGAAAAAACGTCTTATATTCAGCGCTACCGCGACCACGAAGGTATAGAACTTGATCGTACCCAAATTGTAAAGAATCCTGGCAAGCGCTTTAGTGCAAAATTGTGCCTAAACAGCCTTTGGGGAAATTTGCGCAGAATACCGGTAAAGGAAACGTTCATTTGGCGCAAAGTTAAAGTGAAGTCTGGGATTACGCCAACGCACCCGATAAAGAGGTCATGGAGATTGTGAATGTAGGTAATACTTACATAATAAAGTACAACAATACTGAATTGGCCACAGATACTCACGGGTTACAAACATTCCTGTAGCCAGCTTCACAACAGCCTATGCCCGCATCAAACTTTGGGGTCTATTGCATTCTCTTGGGCGGAGGTATTGTATGCCGATACAGATAGCGTGATATTCACAGCGAGGAGGGGAATACATGCCTGCTATTGGGGAGTTCCTCGGTGAGCTAACTGACGAGATCAAGGATGAGTATGGGGACAACGCATACGCCGACTCGTTTGTGTCAACAGGGCCAAAGACCTATGGGGTAGGTGAGGATAGGGATGAAACGAAGTATATCGTGAAGGCTAAGGGTATCACGCTTAACCAAGCGAATCGGCGGGTCGTCAACTTTGATTCGCTGAAGGAGTTAGTGTGCTTGGATGATGAGGGTGATCGCCGCCAACTGACTGTAGGCACCCACAATTTTCGGGCGCAGAAGCTGGGGGCGTGAAGGAACTTAGGGGTACAAAGGTGTGCCGTAACACCTATAGGAAACGCTACCAGGTGCCTGGTACCTATGACACCGTGCCCTTTGGATACCATAATCTTTGATATGTCTATTGCTAACTTAATTATTACACGTTTGTAAATATATACATCTGATTATTTCGTTTATTAAATAAATCATGTTTCAACTAGCGTTTTACTTTGCGTGTGTGCGTGTGTACAGTAAAAGTTAAGCTCCGCCCACTGTAAGACCGGCGACGTGAATCATGCCGCAACCTGAGCAGGCCTCTACCCTTCCGTACTCAGTTGACCTCTGTATACCCTTGAGCTCAGACGTGTATTCTCTCGCATAGAAGAAAATGGCACCTTTAATATCGCGTGTTCAACATTTATGAAGTGGTATTCTGCAAGTGCGTAGATGTAGTGGATACTGAAAAACTCCTATCCCGCCTCCTTTGCTCTTTTAAGGCTGCATTGAATCGTGCGAAGGGTCAGGCTATTCAAATACTCTACGGATATTCTGGCGGGGGTTGTAGGATTTCGCAGTACAGACGATGTACTGAAGTATGTTATAGAACTAAGCTTTATAAAGGCTCACGTGCACCGCGTGGTAGAAGAAGCAACACGATCAGAAGATAAACAACAGTTATGGGTAGTGAGTCTTGTGGATGAGTGGTGTGATAAGCGGTATTATATCATGTTACACCATACCGATTACTCGTACCCTACGGCTGAAAATGTAAATCTTGTCATCATGGACAATCTTAAGTATTTTTACCACTACATTAATATATATCATGATGAGGTTTGTAGTGAGGTTGTGGCTAATGGGTTGTGTGAGTTTTTAACAGATTTTAGAGATGAGTATCGCCTGTTAAACAAAAAGGATAAATATGAACATATGTTTCTTTCTAATAGCGCCCCGGTTTGTGAAGATGTTTAGGAGTGATAAAACATTTAAAAAATGTGTTTAATTCGTGAAAATCCCCATGAAGGAAAATGTCTGGTGAGTATTCGGGGAAGTGGTAGTGATAAAACATTAAAACCGAAATTAATTCTTGTATCGGAAAATTTCTCAAAACACCGGCCCAATATAAGGGGCTACAATGATTCATGTTGGGTCAGCGCCGTACACGTTTCATTAGATTATGATGTGACTCACTCCTCCCGGAGCATACGAGTTCGAACAAACCCATTCACGTTTCATCAGGGTGATTCACCCTGCCCGTCGATCCGATCCTGTCTGCCTGCCTCCTGTGGCTCATAGTCGTCTCAGAGCTTGCGCCGAGTGGACGTGCCATAGTCATCTCGAACCGTGTGAATACGATGGAACTCCCTTTCAGAAGCATTCTCAACGCCTCGTACGACGTCTCCGTGACGGTCATTGCGCGTATTCAGGCGAGAAACCGGCACCATTAACTGTGTGTTTGAAACGATCTGCAGGCATGCAAGCAAACGTAACGTTATTTATTTAAGTCTTGAGGAGATGCATAAAATCTTCGGGGTTGAGAGGTGGGCTGAGGACCGTTATAAAATACCAGCTGACGTAGATACAATAAGAGATGTGATTAATGACGACTCCTCATATACCATTGTTTGTACATTGAGTGTAAATAACGAACAACCACGCACTGATATACGACTGATGTGGAAGAACACTGCTGATAATGACTTTCTTGTTCCTACACGAAACCGTTTCATCCTCGACAGAATGTTTGAGATCGTCGGCTTCCGTAAGCTGAAGCCTATATTAGACGCGCGTGTTACAGACATGATTTATTTTGACACTGTACTTGAATACGCTTACACCGCTCTGCTCGACGGATTTGTTGAATGTAGGAATGAACAGGGGGGAGAACAGTCTAGATCTGGATGCATATTTAAAAGGTTTAGATTCTTCGAAATATCCTGAGCTTTGGTACAAAGCACTTGAGAGGTACAGAGCTGAGCTCCCCTACACTGTTCACCCTGAAGAGCTGTACCTCTATACAGTGGATAGGTGTCGTTACGATTTGGTAGAATATTTCCAATCCTGCCAAGTGAAGAAGAGTTCACGATTGAAAAGTTCGGGACGTTAAGAAAAAAATCCCCGATTGGAAAGGCATGATTATAAACTTGTACTTAATGTTGTGGTTAACGATGACATTTTTGTGCGTGCTATTGATTGTATTCTAGCTGTACTTTAAAAGGCAACTTGCCCGCCGAGTGTAAAGTGGGTACAAGAATAGTATTAAACGATATGAAGGCCATTTATGTCGAGTATAGACCGCCGCATCAGTTAAACGGTGAAGTGATGCTTGGATGGTTTTACCACATCGTACAAAGTAATGGCGATGTTGATATAGACTATCAAATGCGAGTTTACCGTTTTTCACCATAGAACGTAAAGACAATATATATTTTTCCTGTAGTAATATGATTATACGTTTTGTATATTTCGAATATAATTTAATATATATGTATATTTTTCCTGAACTAATATATTGATAATACTGTTTTGTATATTTTCAACATATTTAATATAACTATTTTTTCCTGTACTAATATTTTGATAATACTGTTTTGTATGATTATATATAATTGATATAACTATATATTTTCCCGTACTAATATTTTGTTAATACTATGTTTTGTATGGTTATATATAATTAATATATTTATATATTTTCCTGTACTAATATTTTGTTAATACTATGCTTTGCATGATTATATATTTTCCGATCTATTATTTGACCATATATATGCCCCATTGTATATCCATTAATTCATAAACAGAACGTTGTATTGGTGTTTTATTTATTCCTTGTACACGATTATGTCCGTAATATAAATAAAAATTAAAATAAATGGTGGTACCTGACAACTATCCTCATATAAATTAAAATAAATGGTGGTATTTAGCAACTCCCCATAATAAAAATTAAAATATTTGGTGGTATTTAGCAACTCTCCCTAATAAGGTATACCTGAACAATTAAAATGCTGCCTGGCAACTCAGCAGCCAAATGGTTGAATATTATAAGGAATAATTAAATACATGGCACTATCTGGCAATTCACCTTCTAAGCCAACTAGCTGTGGCGCCCTCTGGCCCTGGCTGATTAATATATACTTTAAATAAATACATAGCGCAAACTGGCAACTCAACAAGCTAAAGCCAACATTAATATACGGAGTAAATAAATACATGGCGATACCTGACAACTCAGCAGCCAAATGGCTGAATATAAGGAATAATTAAATACATAGCACAATCTGGCGACTCAGCCTTTTAAGCCAACTGGCTGATTAGGGGCACTATAAGAGAGCGGCAGGGTGGCTGAAGACCCCATATGCATCAGACAGCTGTCGGATGAACACCTGCTCCCTTCCTCCTCTCTCTCTCTCTCTCTCTCTGCCCCTTTGGGGGTGAGGCCGTCCCATCTTCTCCCCCAAAGAGGTCCCCTTAGTTTAGGTATGCCCCTTTGGGGGTGAGGCCGTCCCAACTTCTCCCCCAAAGAGTCTTTGCAACCTCAATTTGGAGTTTGCAACAAGGGGGGTGCCTTGCAACAAAGGGGGGTTGGCACCCTTGCAACAAGGGGTGGGGGTTGGCACTCTTGCAACAAAGGGGGCGGGGGTTGGCACTTTTTCAACATTACGTAACATTGCAATGTATTTGCACTCATACATTTTGCCACCATACTACTGTGGTCAATAATCTATTAAATCGCACTTCCTGTCCTATCCACTCCTTTGCCGATGATTCCACTCTTCACTTCTCCACTCGCTTCACAAAGCATCCCCCTCAACAGACACTCACTGCTTCGCATAAGACCTCTATGATGCACCTGACCTCTGGTCTTTCAACTATCTCTAACTGGGGCAGAGAAAAGCCTTGTGGTTTTCAAAAACCCATTTCCTTCATCTGTCTACTTGTCACAATCTCCCACATGAATATCCACTTACCTTCAACAATACACAACTCAATGCTTCCAATCCTTCCTCTTCACTTAACATTCTTGGCGTTTTCTTTCCTCGTGATCTTTCCTGAAAAGATCACATATACTCTCTTTCTAAAACAGCTTAACAGAGGTTAAGTGTGTTTTGCCGTCTCCGCAGTTTCTTCACCGCCACTCAGTTGCTGTTTTGTACAGGGTTCTTGTCCGCCCCTGTATCGAGCTTTCCATGTGTGGGGTGGCTCAACACACACAGCTCTACTTGATCGGGTGGAATTATATATATATATATATATATATATATATATATATATATATATATATATATATTTCCTCAATTCCCAGCCTCTTACTGAATGTCTTCAGTCCCTCTCTCTTCGCCGCAATGTTGCCTCGCTCTCTTTTTACTATCGTTATTATAACGGACACTGCTCTTCTGAACTCTCTAACTGCATGCTGCCTCCTTTAAGGAGAGAACGTACCAGACTTTCGATAATTGTTATTCCTTTTCTGTCCAACTCCCTAAAGCAAAGGTTAATCGGTATTTTCACCGTCTGTCATAGACACATACCCAGTAGCGGATCTAGGATTTTCGAAAAGGGGGCGGACCTTTACATATTAAAAAATTGCGCCAAAATAATGTTTAATTACACCTTTGGTTAGCTTCCGCTCGAATTGTTCATTCTGACGAAGGTCAAACACTTCACTCCACCTTAGACCTACAGTTTAACGTGGAATCCGAACCACGCCCCACCAGCAGCCCAGCGTCTTAACCACTAGGTCACCCAGGGTACCCATTTATCTACCAACCACTTTCTTTATTGTGTGGAAGGATGAACAGCTGGGTTTTGCTGTGCGCCGGATGCCGTCACCGGGTCTCGAACCTGGGCCGATGGATTCGTAGTCAGCGTTTACTAAAATGTAGTTAAAGACCAGGTTTCTGGTAGTAAATATTGGAACTAATTTGATTGACGTTATCTAATCCATCTGTTCAAAGTATTACCTGAATCAGTCATTTAGAGAGAGGAAGATCGTGAATGTGAATACTAGCAAAGGGTTTACAAGCACATTAACGTTGTGTCTATAAATGCTTACATAGTCCGGTAGCACAGACCCTGATTTTACTGGAACCCTGCATTGTTTGTTATAAAGCAAATTTTTACATATTTTGAAAGCTTATACCACCCCATTCAAGAATCTATCGGGTGTACACCTGACCCCCACTTGGCTTTTTCAATATGGCCGCCATTTTCCAAGATGGCCGGCGAAACTGAAAAATCCCATATCCTGGTCAATACTTGATGGATTTTGATGATCTTGGTGTCATTTCTAGGGGTTTTTAGGATGATAAGTCGATCTGGAGGGGTTGCAGATACTTTGGGAGTCGTTTTGACCCACATTCGTCAATACTCAAGGTCATTGGAGGTCAAACGCCCCCAGAAATAAGGAATATCTCATATCCCGGGCAGTCGTGGAGATATTTTGGTGATCTTACTGTCGTTTTTATGGTTTTGGGCGAGACTGATTAGTTCTATAGGGTTTAAAATGAAATCAGGGATTATTTTCCACATGGTAAGGTGAATTCCAATATGTCTAATTATTCCTCTTATTTTTTTCAGGTTGTTGAGATTATTGCTGATGGTGCTGCCCACCTGGTGGTTTGATGACGTCTTGGTTGTGCTGATTCCAAAATTGTTTTATGACTGCTGAATATGGAGAATATACCAGGTGAGCGTTGTTTAGTTTTCATTTGCTGAGGATAAATTATTTCAATGCGATTTGTACTCTGAAGAATGGGTAAACAAAATTCTTATTTTTCAGGATCTACAAAGCTGCAGACGAATGTTTCTTCAAGGATTTCCTGCGTAGCTGTCCTGGAGGTCAGAAAGGTCTTTCAAATTGTGGGAGGATTCAGAAAATCATAGAGAGCAGCGACATCAGAGGGCAGCCAGATGTTCGAGCGAGACTAGAGCCCCTCTTGGAAGATGGAGCAAAAATCCCTTGTTGTCACAAGAACTGTGTTTCCACTTATGTGTCCAAGCGGAATTTATCAGCATTCATGAAAAAGAGAGAATATGATACCACTACAGTGGAGCCAAAAAGACTACGTAGTGCTGTTCTCAGTGAAGGCCCAGTATATGACCCTAAAAAACACTGTCTCTTTTGTTTGAAAGTCAGTGAGTGTATATTACCTGAGAAATATGACATCAAAGTTCCGGTGCAATACCGCATTCCAGCATCTAGGTTTATGACCGATAAGCTTGGTGATAAAAAAACAAATTACAAAGATGTGTTGATAGAAAAGTGTAAACTGAAAAATGATGAGCAGGGACAAGTTGTACTCAGTAGGTTGTTGGGCATGAAAGGAGATTTACCGGCTGAAGAAGCCCGATACCATAAAGATTGTATGTCTACCTTTCATGTTGAGGTTGAGAGAGCTTGCCAGAATAAGTCAAGGGTTGAACCTGAAGACCGCCCCTTCAATGTTTTGTGTGTAGAATTGTCGAAGGACAAAATGAAACCATGGAATTCAATTGAAGTAGAGAAGCTTTACAAAGAGTTAGGTGGTGAGAAGTTGTCACGTAGGTCGCTCATTGTAAAAGTTAAAGATTACTTCAAAGACGAAATTGTAGATTTACATGGGGATGGTATCGCTACGTTGTTAGTTTTCAAAAACTATGCTGCCTCATACCTGAATATTGCAAAAGATTGTGAGGAATCTGTTGATATTGATGAGTGTGGGTGCCCACTTGGTTATGGACCAAGAAGCGATTTATGCACGCGTCATCGGTTTGCTGATGAGCGAACGCGAACTTGACTTGACCCATGTATTCTCAACAGAGCTTGCGGCATACCCACCCGCACTGTTCCAACCAGATGGCTTAATGAGAACTGCAGCTAAGTCCGCATTGAAGCAGAACTTGGGAGTGGAAACATACTCTCGAACATGGGGTCGACCAACAGTTATTATCATGGATGTGTCAGCTGTTTTGTGGACAGTCGACTGGCCTGCTAGTGGCACAGTTGCTACAGTTGCTACAGTGGCTACCGAAACATCTTTCTTATGCATCGGTAGTACTAGCTTTTGATCGCTACTATGATTTCTCTCCGAAATCAAGCACTCGGGCAATGAGAAGCAAGAGCAGCAGAGTTCACAAGCTGGACCTCAACACCCCATTGCCTACAAGAGACGCTGTTCTCACGTGCACCGCGAACAAGGAGCAACTAAACAGGCTGCTCTGTGAGCAAATCCTCGCTGACAGTCAGTATCTCGCAACTGTAACCCAAGACCATGAGCTAGTGCTTGCAGGATGGCAGACCATACCGACTTCCATTGTGCGAGGCAGGAGTCGAGCAGCATTGGAGCTCTCATCATCTCATGAAGAGGCTGACGTGATAATAACACAACACGCTATCGCACAAGCTGAGAAAGATTCTGATGCCCGCATCTCCATCATTTGTGATGACACAGACGTGTTTGCCATGCTGACTCATTTCTATGAATTGAAGAGACTAGGCGTGCGTGGCAGAAAATCAGTGGACATCCGAGCAACTGTAACCCCGCACAAAGACATCATCCCACAAATCCTCAAACTACACGCTTTGAGGGTTGTGACACAGTTGCAGCAATACATGGCATCGGCAAAGCCACTGCCATTGCCACAGCCAAGAAGGGTCGGAAGCTAGACAAGCTGGGGTCCCTTGATGCATGCTTTGACCATATCGAGAAAGAGGCAACAGCGTTCATTGTTGCATGCTATGGGGATAAGAAATCCTCATCTCTTACTGAGTGTCGTCAGCGAGTATGGGCTTAGAAGACAGGGAATTCGGGAACTGCTGCACCCAAACAATGTTCTCTACCACCAACAACTGAAGCTTTCCATCAAAATGTGCTCAGAGCCCACTACACTGTGGTGAACTGGCTCGATGCACTAAAGTTTGACCCACCACCACTTGATCCTGTGCATTATGGGTGGGAGAGAGGCGAAATAAACAGAGTTCTCATCCCAAAAACTGTTGGTGAAGGAGTGTGCTTAGCACCAGATGAAGTTCTGAAGCTAATCAGATGTGGGTGTGAAACACAATCAGTATGCAGGGGGAGTCGCTGCGGCTGCATGGGACGCGGAATCCCTTGCACAATGTTCTGTGCATGTGGCAGCAGCTTGGATTGCAACAATCCATTGACCCAAAACGCAAACGAAGAGCAGACTGGTGATCCTGACGATCCTGACACAACCATGTCTTTTGACATTTGTCCCCAATAAATGGTTACCTAATGTGAATAACTGCATCAAAGTTGTCAATGCCAATCCCCCAGCTAGGTGTGAGCTTTGTTTTTGCTTACGAAGTCATATCTTGTAGCTTTGCAACCTTCCATAGAATGCATGTACCCTGCACTTCATCATAAATTGTGGTTTATATCCGAATATCCATATCCATATATTGTGGGTTATGTCATTTAAGCATTATGATCTGGTTTTATCTGCAGAAAATATGTTAAGTGCTCAGCAGTTAGCTAGATTGTAGAAATTGTCACTGAAATAAAGCAAATACAGTGATGTCAACTGTGGCATTATCATATTTCAAGGCCAAACTTTAACCTCAAATGACCTTGACTTGACCCATGGAGTTTCAAAATGATATCCTGCTGTTATCATGTGCCTATAGAACTACTCTGTCTCGCCAAAACCATAAAAACGACAGTAAGATCATCAAAATATCTCCACGACTGCCCGGGATATGGGAGATTCCTTATTTCGGGGGGCGTTTGACCTCCAATGACCTTGAGTATTGATGAATGTGGGTAAAAACGACTCCCAAAGTATCTGCAACCCCTCCAGGTCGACCCATCATCCTAAAAAACCCTAGAAATGACACCAAGATCATCAAAATCCATCAGATATTGACCAGGATATGGGATTTTTCAGTTTCGCTGGCCATCTTGGAAAATGGCGGCCATATTGAAAAAGCCAAGCGGGGATCAGGTGTACACCCGATGGATTCTTGAATGGGGTGGTATAAGCTTTCAAAATATGTCAAGATTTGCTTTATAACAAACAATGCAGGGTTCCCATCCCGTGCAACCGGACTAACAACCATTAATAAATGAATATGTAAAGCTGGAAAGCATAATTTAATTGAGTATACGAAGGGAAATATTATTTTTATATACTGTTTCTAAAAATATAATTGAAAGGTAAGTTGCCAGGTATTTACAAGGGTGGGGTTGATATTTTTATAATTTAAAAAAGTATGTACTTTTTTGCTTTTAGAAATTAAAAAAATTATTATAAAAAATAAAGCATTTGGAAGGGGCGCCAAGATTGAACAAAAGGGGCGCCAAATTTACAAAAAAGAAGCGCCAAATTTACCAAAGAGAGGGGCGGCCCCCCGTAAACCCTGTGGTGCACATACCTCCACTCTTTCAAACGCAGTGTGTTCAGGAATCTCGAAAACCTTGGACCTTGATTTTGCGACTCTTCTTCCTCTACGGGAGGGACGTTTTTGCCTTTGCTACTCCTTCTTGCATAGAAAAAAATCGCCAATTTTTTTCGAACAAAATATTCAACCTAACACTAATGTTTAACATAATTTTTGGAAATAGCTCAGCTGGGATGTTGTCGATTACCTCATAGACTTTGGTCTTTGGGTCTTCAAGTGTCTTAGGCTTGGTAGAATATATCCTGTCTTTTATGTAACCCCACAAAGGAAACTCAGGGTGTGTGAGGTCAGATGAGTATAGGTGCCATTCTGCTGGCTCATGAAGTGAGGTTAGTCGCCCGGAAAAATACTTCCTCAAAAATTTGCGACTTTCACAAGCAGTGTCGAGGTGTTCTACCTTTCTGAAACAACTGTTTAATCTAATATAATGCAGCTATTTCTTTTACCTGACAACTAATTTGTTGTGGTATCTTGTATCATCTGACGATATGAATTTTGCCTTACCGTTACTGTTTTCCAGTTTCATTTTCAAAGAAATAGGGACCTACTACACCATTCCATTGAACAGCGACCAAAATGTTGAATTTAGCAACACTACGTGGAAGCTCTATTGTAATGCCAGCATGACTTCCCCAGTGACAAAAGTTTGCTTATTAATCTCCCTAGATAGATGTAAATAAAACTCGTTCGTGAAGTGGATGTTTCATAAACCCAGAATCTTCTTCCACCTCCGCTAACATAGGAGTACATGTTGCGAATTCCATTCGAATTTATTTTTTTAACATTAGTCAGTGAAGCTTGTGAATGAATTTTGTATGGAAGAAGGTTTAATTGGTTCGAAGTATACGATGCACAGATATTCATGAAATACCTACTTTTGCTGACAAACGTCAAATTGACTTCTGCAGATTGCGCGCAATAATGTCCTTACTATATTTAGGTATTGCACAGTTCTATGGGATCGTCGCCTACCACAATTACCCTTATAGTGACTGCTTACATTTCTTTCATATAATATTTTGTAACATCGTGATATTTTCTTTCTATCGGGTGGATCTCTGCATCCATATTCTGTGCAAAAGTTCCTTTGCATTTGCCTCACAGAATTTACACATGAAACTACTGAACGATCTTGAGTTTCTTTACCAGCTGTAAGGACGGCATCACTGCTTGAGGGTTTAGCCATATTGTTTCGTGTAGATTAGGTCCTTAAGGAAGTTCGTCAAGTTTTAGTTTTCCTTAAAGTCAATAGCCTACTAAGGCCTTCTATGGCCTGACTGGGCTATATTCTATCGATAACTGTATTGTCTTTTTCTAATTTCATAGAAATTAGTAAAAGATTTGTTTTAAAACTTCCACTTATCTTTAAATTTTCTTACTTCTTTTAACCTTCCTTCTTAAACAGACAGCCTCGTAGAGACCAGCCTGTCTGTTGTTTGCTGTCCTTTGTATTCCTTTGCAAAGAGTGAAAGAACGGTTTTAATATACAATATTTATTAGTTATTAAGTAATAAAATATTAAAAATGTATAGGTATAGGCGGAATAAAAGAAACCCCACTCTGTTACCTTTCTGATGGAGAAACCCCAGCAATAAAATAGACACCCATCATAAAATAACGGAAAAATAAAAGCAGCGACCTTTTTTGGGGTCACTCTATATACTGTACCTCTATATAACGTAAAGAAATTAGTTAGGAGGGATTTATTAATTTATTAATTTATTAATATCTTTTTGAATCTGGAAACGTTCTGCCGCTGATTTTGTTCGTCTTCCTAGTTTGGTATCATCAGCAAATTTTGAAATTATACTCTTAATTCCCAAGTCGATGTCATTGACTTAAATATAAAAAGAACTGCTCCCAGAACTGATCCATGAGGTCAGCCGCTAGTTACAATTTTCCAGCTTGACTTTTACCATTAATGACCACACTCTGTTTGCATCCACTAAGCCAATTTTCGATCCATTTGAGAACATTATCATCAATTGCGCGTGAATGAAGTTTAGCTAATAAACTTCCGTCATTTGTAAGTCATCGTAAATTTGTTCGTTGTTTTCGTCTATGAGTGGAAGCTACGCTTTTATTTTGCCAAGCTAATTGATGCGTAAAGAATAGAAAGGGCGGACGCCCGAAAATCAAGTTTTGAGATAAATGCATTTATTAAAATTAGCGAACGTTATTACTCGTTAACGACTGAACCGAGAGTAATGGTTTTGGTCTCAAGCCCGTATAGGGGCGCGTCACACCCACAGAATGCAGTATGCTGATTGGTTAATGCGCGAAAACGGGATATCGGGAAACCTGGGGATACGCCTGAGTAGTGTGGACACAAAAGGTTAGAACGCAAATTGCAATGCAATGTTGATCAAATGAGTGCCAATGTCACACAAGAGACTTTGAGACTTTGGGGGAGAAAACGGGACGGCCTTACCCTCCAAAGGGCTATACCTAACCTGAGAGAGAGGAGGAGGAGAGAAAAGACAGTGCACGGGATTGAACACGCATTGCCATATAATTTATGCATATTTTCTACCATGAAATTATTAAGATTTTGTCTATATTCACTTACAGTTTCCTCTAGAGATGCTACAGATGTGGGATGAGGTCTTTGTTTTCGAAATCAAATTATTAAATAAGATTTATTCGCATGAGGCCCAGTTGTCTTTTCAAGAGAGTGGTGATTTGGGAGGTGTAACGTCTGGAAAATTCTTTGTTTAACCCCAAATCCTTTCCTGTTCAAACATTGATAGCAAATAATTCTCGAGAATGCATTTAATATAATGGAGATGTACTTCATTGAATCCCAAATCAGCCTCTACAGCATCCGAATCTGTTGTCCATCACACTAAAATCAGTATTAAACTTTAGGGTACAAACAGGGTTCCGGAAAAGCTTCGTTAGCCATTTTTGACTCTCATGTGCCATCCATTCGATGTGAATAGATTAAAATCAGATTCGTCCAAAAGTAGAACAATTTTCAATACCATAGGTCCATATATCATATGCTGGCCCTGTGCTAAACTTCATTTTATAATGGTGACTTCAGTAAACAGGAGTTTCACCGAACCACGTACTGCTTGTAATCCACTTTATGCAAATAATGTTGATCTCGGTGTGACAAACTAATATTATTTTGATGTCTTTACAAGATTTCCGCGTGGACTGGGTCCCATCCTTTTTTATGCAGGAAGGAGGGGCCAAGAGCCAAGGTGAGAAAGGGCAATTTACGTTTGTTCTGTAGCGCTGATGGTCACCCTGGTCAATGACTTGTTTTTCGTGTATTTGCGTAGCGAAACTTGGCAATGATGTTAAATGAATTACTCCATCTGCACTCCCAAGATTTTGTATTTCGCTGCGTGCCAGACACGTTCTGATCCAGTCTTCAGGATTTCTTCTTATGGGCCTTCAGTCTGTTGCATTCTTGGTAAATGTTTCATAGTTTTATCTCTATTATGCAGTTATTTG